>CM038467.1:26839247-27439247 GCA_021464415.1 Lonicera japonica
TTCTATTTAAAAGCAACAGTAAATTGTTAAGTAAAATGGTATATTAATTGAGGCAATTAGACATAAGGGCTTATTCTAATAATAATATAATTATAAAGGATACTTAAAAATTAGCAATGTAAATTAAGGACACTATACAAAAAATACACTAATACCCCTTTTTTTATAATATCTCACGTCTCATTATGACACTAATATCAACCAGAAGGTGCTAAATGCATTTAGCACCTTCTGGACAGCAACCAGAAGGTGTTAAATGCATTTAGCACCTTCTGAACAATAACAAAAAAAATGCTAAATGCACAACTAGAAGGTGCTAAATGAGCAGCAACCAGAAGGTGCTAAATGCATTTAGCACCTTCTAAATAATAACCAGAAAATGCTAAATGTACAATCAGAAGGTGCTAAATGTTATTATTCAGAAGGTGCTAAATATATTTAGCACCTTCTGAACAATAACCAGAAGATGCTCTGGACAGCAACCAAAAGGTGCTAAATGCATTTAGCACCTTCTGAGCACCAACCAGAATGTTTAGCACAAATCTGTTTCAGCATGAATGGTGCTAAATCTATTTAGGACCAATTTATTTCAACACACCAATGGTACTAAATCAGTTTTAGCACCAATAAAAAAAATAAAAAAATTAATGAGATCTTCATCTCTCACACCTCCAATCAAATCCAAATCCAAATTCTTGTCAAAATAAACATCTTCCTTAGTCTTCTATGTTCTCGAAACCTTCATGAACGCCTTCGATTCATTATTAATTGGACACTCCACCTCAACCTCTTTCAATTTTATCTATGATTTGCCTTTTCTCCTTTTACCACCAAATTTCGCACAAATTGCAAAGAGAAAACCTAGATCCAAGTAATCATCAAGCCTCTTCCGCCTCCTCTTCAAAAGCAAGTGGCATTTTCGTAGGAAACACGTCATCTTCCGCCTCCCATTCCCTTCGGTCCTATCGAAGAAACACTTCCCACATAATTTCAAACTCTCTCTCTGTGTGTCTCACATTAGAGATTAAGAGAGAGATACTTTTACAGAAAAAAAAGATTTAGAGAGAGAAAGAGAATTCATTAAACAAAGAAGAAGAAGAAGAAGAGATGTTGTTGAAATGTTCATTAGCAGTACCAACAACATACAATGCTTGGTTTATATATAAACGATTTATATTTCTGTAAGAGAGAGAGAGAGAGAGGAGTGAGGGAAAGGGAATTATATCAGGGTATTTTTGTCCATCAACAATTATCATTTTCCTTAAAATAAATTAATATTATGAAAAGTGTCCTTATTGTAAAACCAAATTATGAAATTAGTACTACTTCCCTTTATTAAATATGAGTCTGTCCTTAGAGTTATAAAACATTATGGAACGAGGCCTTATAACCCATTATCTCATATTAATTTAGATGATATGTACTATCCAATCAAAAACAAATTTTATGTCACGCGTTGCAGATGCCCAAATACTGGAATTTGGAAAGAAATATTATAATACAAAATAGAAATTAAGACCTACCTAATATAAAAAAAAGTATAAAAAGAATTCCTTTATACCCTAGTTTGACATAATTCATCAATTTAAAACTAAAATAAATGGCAATCTTTTTTACGATCAAAAAATGAAAAAAAAAAATATGAGTTCACTTTTATGTATGAAAAATATTAGTGCCACCCCGGCGCCCACATTAGCTTAGTTTTGTTGTGTTGGAGTGCCATGTCAAACTTCCGTCTATTTTTGTGGATGAAGTTAGACATATGGTCAACATTGCAACAAAAAAAAATAACATTGGAGTCAAAATTAATTGAATTGAAACATCAAGGTCAAGATTGAATCGACCCTCAAACTTCATTTTTTTTTCATGATGTGCTAACTAATTTACAAAAATTATGAGAGAAACAAAATAGGAAGACTTGAAACTTTTGGTTGTCCTCCAATTTATGAATTGGATAATTTAAAATTGTTTAATTCGTGAATTATAGAGTTTGGTTATAAAAATGAACTAGTATATAAAGTTATAAACTTAAGTTAATACTTAAGATATTAAATAAGAAAACGTAAAGACAGTTAAAATTACATAACTTATAACTATCATACAAGTTCGTGCAAAAAAGATCACAGAACAAATTTTTTTGTTGAAATGCCAAAAATTATAATTAATTAATTTACAATGAAACAGTTATAAATGAGATAATTGATGCAACCAAATGTGCGAAAATTAAGAATTAAGAAAGAAATAAGCTCACCGCAATCAAAATGTAATGCTCTTGAAGCTTAATTAGTAGTCTTCATCTATGCTTGATTGTTTCCGAAATTTCACCTAGCAGAAATCCAATTACCATCACATTTAGCTACATGATCATAAAACCTGGTACATGAATCAATATAGTGAAGTAGATTATGTATGGTAGGGGTGTAATGGATTGGATATGGACCGGATATCAGATTGAGCCCAAAAATTGCATTTCTAAACCTTTAAACAAGGCTAAATTAGCTTTTAGTTACCGTTTAAAACTGAAAATCACATGTAAACTCAGTTTAAGCATGAAAATAAGGTATTGCATTGTATTTCTATGTTACTAAGCCATTTTGCAGGCTTAAAATGGTTAAGCAACTGAGGTTGTATGCAATATAGGAGGTTGAAAGCGGAAAAGCGCAAGAAGAAGGTCCGAAGAAAAAGTCAATATTCATTCCGAGGCCCGAGAAAAATTCCGCAAACTATCCCCCAAAATGCTAGCAAGAAGAGAATAGCAAATTCCTAAGTATTAATAAAGTGAATGCAAGTGTCCAAAAGTGATCTCAAGAGGAACTAAGCTCAATCGAATTAATTCTGAAAATTTTCGAGCAAAACCGAGAACTGCAAGAAAAAGTCCGAAATTAAAGCTAATCAAAGTTTTTCTAAAATGAGAATTTGAAGAAATATCCAAAAATAAAAGTTGTAGATATTTAAATTACATACGTGTAGGCGAAAACGGTGCGTCAATCGGAATTCGAAGCAAAACGTTATGAGTGAAAGAAGATGCAGCCAAAAAAAATTAAAAAAATCATGAGGATCCCCACATCAGGATCGATCCCTACTTGGTTTTTTGGCCCGTTTTCGGTTTTTGGCTCTCTTTTCGACCCGTTTCCTCAAGAATCATCCAACCCACAAAGTCTTTATCATCTAATTAGTTAGGTTAGTTTCGTAAGTGAATTGACTGATTTGGCACTATTCTGGTATTTATTCACGTAAGTGCCAAAAAGTGTTACTTTTGACTTTCAGCATTCTTTTTACGACAAATTTAATTTGAATCATGTTCAAACATATTCAGACTTTATAAAAGTGTTAATCTACTAATTTTTGAGAAGTTTAATCAACTTGGATTATTTTTCTTACGCACTAACAATACTAAATTTTAAATTACACTTTTTCAAAATAAAAAAGCTTCACCGTCGAATTATATTGCTCAAAACTAGTCTATATAGTTTTTGTCATGCATGGGCTATCATATACTTGTAGTAGCAATATAATTGGATGATTGGAAGGTCTAAGAGCTGGATTTTAATGAAAAATCTTGTTTAAACCTAGATTTGGATTAACTGATTAGACTAATTTCGTAATTCCTAACTACGGATACCCCTAACGTTTGTTTCTTATTGGTTTATGTTCATTTAGTATTCTGTTTTATTCAATTAGTACATTGTTTTATTTAATTTATTTATTATTAGTTTATTTGCATGTTCCCCTAGTGCATTTAGGAAGCTTTTTAAGTAGATAATTTGTGTTTGTGCACCTTAGTAATAGATTTGTCTTTAGTTTTAGTTTAGTTAATTAGTGGTTTTAGTTTTGTTTCATTTCCTTCTTTATTCCCCGATTCTATCATCTTTTCTTTTCTTTTCCCTTCTTTCTCCCTGAGAGAGATACCTAGAAGAAATAGATTCCTTACTTTCCCTGTGGTCCGACCTTGGACTTACCCAAGTATACTATAACTTAATCGCCTGGACTTAGGTATAATACTTCGCACTTTTTGCGCGTAGTCAATATCACACTATCTATTATATGTATTGTTTTTTAAATTTATTATCCAAATCTTTATATATATGTATCCCTCCAAATGGTATTATAAACTATTCTTATTCTTATTCTGATATCTTGGATTCAGATAATATCCCTACCCATTTTTCTATATAATTGTAGATATGTTGCTTATATTTTGTTAACGCAAAAATTAGCTCAATCTCAAAAATGATACATTATATAAGTTGTAACTTCAGAAGTATAATTAAACATTTAAAAAGTATTAAAATAATTACTAACATTTTATATCAAACTCTTAACTCAAATAATTAATTTCTTGAATTTATTTTGTATAATCCAAGAAGATTTATGTTAAAATTATAATATAACATCAAGAACACAAATTAAAGTTGAAAAGCATTACAATTTTAAAGTTGTTAAGGTCTCGAACCTATCATGCTAGTAAATCACATATGTTTCAAACGATAAATTGGGCCAGCATGTGCACACTAAATTAAATTCTGACATAATTTTTTTTTGAAATGGGGAGAATATTCACTAAATCGGATATCCGTAAAAATAAATAATTCACATTAGATACGGATTATCCTGGTCAAATATTATTATTATCCATATCCGTTTTCTCGGATATTTATAAACACTTTTTAAATCTTATTTTTCGAATATTTATTCAAATAAATATTCACAAAATAAAGATTTAAATATCCCTTTACACTACTAGTGTATGGAAAGTGAACTAAAGAAAGGAATTTATTTTTTTAGACAAAAAAATGTTGAAAAGTGACTGAAGTTGTGTAAGGCCTAATAATTCACCAACCAACTGAATGCGTTATTTACCGAAAAAATGGACTACAAACATTTTAAAATTTTATTGTATTTACTTATTTTCGTCCTTATATTCTCTTATGTGTTATTGTTGTAATTAGGCTCATTCTTGTAGATTTTATTTCGTTTGTCATTTGCATTTACACCCCGCCGCCCACCATTAGTAAAGTCTGTTAAATATAGTCAAATTATGTTTTCTCTTTACCAAAATTCTCTTGTTATTATAAGAGAATTGTACTTAGCATTAATTTTATAGTATTTCTGGCTAGTTTGAAACATTTTCTTTCTTTGACTTTTTTTTTTGAATAATTCTTACGTTTATCTTCTTATTTGATTTTCTTGTGATATTTGTTTAAATTGGTTTAAATTTATTTTCATTGATGAATTTCGAATTCAATTGTATCTTATTTTTTTTCGAATTTATCTTTAATTAAGAAGGGTAGCTAGTATTGAAATTCAACTTAATTAATTGAAACAATAAAATAATTAATATTTTGTTCTTAATTAAAAAGTTGTCCTTTAAACTAATGGTTTTAAAGGGCGTCTTTTATTATAACCAACATTTATATAATGTCCTTCCTATTCATTACTTTTCTATTGAATAAATGTGTTGTCTTCTTGTTTATTTATCCTTTCAAACATCTTTATCTTGAGAAAATTATGTCATTTGTTCAAGCTAATATAAGAATCGTTTACATTGAATTGTATACTACACATCGTATAGTTTGATACAAACTAAAAGGAACAATAAAAATTAATAAATTTCTTTAAAACATAGTAGTGGGACATATATGTGTAGTAAAGTTGATTTTATAACATATGTTGTCTTACTGAAAGAACTTTCATGAGGGAAAAAGAAATTTACCTTTCAATAGGAATAATTTTCATATTACATAAAAGCAATAGATTTAGAAAATAAATAAGCAAAATTTACAAATTAAAATGATCGGAATGACAACATAAGCTAAAGTACATTAAGATTTAAGATTCTTAATTTCATTCATAACTTTGTAGAATTTAAAAAATTTACCATGTATACTATTAATTTTATACAGTACTGTGTGAATTAAAATGTATGAAGAATACCATTATACCAGTCATGTTTTTTTCGAAACATTGTAATGGGTTAAATTTGTAAGTAAAACTTGAAATTTCTTGTAATATTTACTTTGTAACCAAGAACAACATGTTTTCACTTTTCAATGAAGTTGTATGCGCAAACTCAAAATACCGACAGACTAGTTGATTAACCGGATTAACTAATGATAGGGTGCAAAGAGAAAAATCATAAAATATAAGGCGCAGACTCAAAATATCTCTTATATATTTTTTTTGGGCATATATCTCTTATACTTTTTTTTTATTTGGTAAATATGTGTTAAATTCGCATATCTATGTGGAACACCCGTGCTTCTCTATACACACACATATCTATTTCTTAGGCTCCTCCAAACTAAATTAAGAATCCACTATTCTTTTTCAAAATGTCTTAAATTAAGAGTTTAGTTGTTTCTCAATTTTTTTCATAGATATAATCATATAATTAAATCCCACCATAGTAAATAAGTGTTGTTCATGATCATTAATCATATTGAAACTAGTGTATCCTTAAAAATATAAGTCCTTAAAACATAATACAAAAAGTGGTATGTATGTTAAAACCCGTATTCATCACATGATATGTAATTATGTATGTGAAGTGATATGACATAGTATATATACTCCTAAGTAATATTTAAATTTGGGGTCATGGGTTAAGTCGATTTTTAAGCATTATGTTTATTACTATTTTTGAAGTGCGAATGGTAAATTCGTAATCTCGTAGACATACCAAAATCTCTCCTAATGGATTATCCATAGTATTTGGGTGAGCATAGTTCAAAATAAATTGGTTAACCACTTAAATCAAACCAATCTAATCGGTTCCAAAAATTTTGTACCAAATTTAAACCAATTATATGAAAAAACCAAACCAATCCAAACCAAACAAAAATGGATTGATTCAATTGGATTGTCGGTTATAAAATTTAATTAAAAAAATTAAGTTACATAGAGCTAAGAGAAGAAATACATATTATCAATAAGCCAACACTAAATATATTCTATTTTGATGCAAAGGCCCAACACTTTATTTTATAGGGTTATGATCTATTTTAAACTTACTAACCTTTCCCTTTGTTAATGTTTAGTAAGTTTAAAAAGTATTTAAATCAAATCACATTTTGAATGGGTACAATTTTTGATTTTGAATTTTTGATTAGAATTAATCACTTATCTTTATCATTTATAGTATATCTATAGACATAGGATGCAGAATACTTGTGAACTAGTTGACCAATAAATTAAAAACTAAACAATATACATACACATATATAAATAATATTTATTATCATCATCATCGTGTAAATAATATATATTATTTCCTCAAGAAAATAATAGATATTATTATTATTATTATTATTATTATTATTATTATTATTATTATTATTATTTTTATTAATTTATCAGTAGATTGGGTTGATTAACGCAAAGGTTATACTGAGAATCAAACCGATCCAATAAAGCCGGACTGATTTAGTTACTGTGTGCACACCTCGATAGTATAGATGAAATTAAGTAAGGCTTGGATGACAATTTAGAACAAAGCAATTACACAAAATAAAATACTAAAGAGAGAGAGAGAAAGAAAATGGAGGAGAGAATGAAGAAAGTAACCTTTGTTCAGAGCAAGCCAAACATCTTTGAAATTCAATAATCATGAGTGCTGCCGATCGACTAACGGAAATTTGTTTCTAGAGAAAAATTGAAGTTCAAATGCTAATTCCTCCCTAAAATCCCTTTCTTTATCATAATTCTTCCAAAAACATAAAGTTAAAAACAAAATTTATTATAAGAAAGGAGAGAGAGAGAGATTTCAACTATGAAGTTCTTGGAGAAGATAATGAGGCCTTTTCATCCAACCTCCCTGTTACACTGATAATTCCCATCAAGGAAAAACCCTCAATTTTTTTCATTCTGGACAAAACTATAGGGTAAAACTCACTAGACCCTTCAAACTATCAAATTTTTGGCACTAAATTTTTTTATTTTTTAAAAGTGATACTAAACCTCTTGATTTAACTGTTACTGACACTTAACTCTTAAAGTTAACAAATTTATTAAAATACTAACAAAATGGTTGTCATATACCTCCCATGTAAGCACCAATGTACAAAAATACACCAATTTATCTATTTAAAAATAATTTTTTTGAATTACCTTCATTTATTTTATAAAAACACCCGTTAATCCTCTCTTATGTTCAACTACATAGTGGGTGTTTCATAAAATAGGTGAGGGTAATTCGAAAAATTTATGTTTAAATGGATAAATTGTTGTATTTTTGTCCTTGGTACCCACATGAAAAGCACATGACAACCTCGTGTTAGTGTTTTAATATATTTGTCAACTTTGGGGGTTAAGTGTCAATAACTATTAAATCAGGGGGTTTTGTGTTACTTTCAAAAGATTGAGGGTTTTAATGACAAAAAGTGATAATTTGAGGGGGCTTAGTATTTTTTAGCCAGTAATTTAAAGAATAATCTATCTATATTACAAAAATGCACCTTTGACTACAACTTTCTCTAAAAAGTATATAAGAATATAATCGATAGAAATATACATATTATGCTGTGCATTAATTCTACAATAATAGATTAGTTTTACATATATATTAAGATGTCACATTAAAGTTAAAACATTCATACCAATAATAAACACGCAACAAACTCTCACACAATAATAATTTTGTCTAAATTAAAAATATCATAACTTAAAATAAAAAATTTAAAATTTACTAATAAAGATCAATTAAACAAGATCCATCATGATTATAAAATTATGTAAAAAAATATTACATAACATTTAAGGAAGTAGTTTATGTGTTCGTACATTATTTGTAATATCAGTCTATCATTTTTCTAGTGTTCACGGTGTCCAAATTTTTTACTATTTTCAAATCATACGGTCAGATGTAATTATATTATTTTCACATTTAGCTTGAGTTTAATTTGTTAAAAACATTATTTTGTCGATATCAAAATAAGATCAAAAAATACATATAAGTAAAAGATTCTTTAAAAATTTAAAAACAAGTCGGTCCAATGCGATCCACTTTTAGTTTTTCCAGCATGAAAATATATTGAACCTACATTTTAGTTATTCAAAACATTAGATTAGGTTAGACAATGGATTCAAAATAAACTAACTGATGTTTGTCAATTTAGATTTAGACGTTACTCTTTTTTATTATATTATTAAATCTTATTTATTTCACTGTACCGAATGACACATGTATATCTTAGTATGTGACAAAGTATAGCACACTTGATTTGACTATTAAAAATAACATCCAATAACCATGGATCAATTTTGATAATCTTATAACGGAACTCATTCTCATTTCCTATTTATTTTATTTTTGTTTTTATTACTTTTAAAAAAATTGCACTTTTTTCCCCCAAGAATGTAGAATATATTTTTACTTCTTTTTACCCATTCTTTTTCCCCTCTTAACATTTCCTCTCCTCTCTCATAGCCATCGGAATGCCACCGGAACCCGTTGCTCCCGCACTTTCGCCTGCAGCAGCTCCTATCTTCTAATAGATCTGGATATTTTGATCCTTCCTAAATTTTCGGTGGTAGTTATTTTGGAGTGGTTTTGCGATAGTTGACAGTTTAATGGAGTGTCCAGGAATTTGGGTTTTTGACTGTGTCCAACCTTTTGACTATTTTTAAATTATACTGTTAAACGTAATTAGATTATTTTTACATTTGGCTTACATTTAATTTGTTATAAAATTATTTTGTCGAGACTAAAATAAGATCAAAAAAAATATGATTAAAAGATTCTTGAAAAAATTAAAAACAAGACGGTCAAATCTAATCTACTTTTAGTTTTTCCGGTATGAAAATATATTGAATATTCGTTTCAATTGTTCAAAACATTATACTAGATTAGACTATGTTTTCAAAATAGATTAATTGAAGTTTTTCGATTTAAATTCGTCAAATGTTATTCTTTTTTATTCTAATTATTATCAAATCCTATTTATTTTATTGTGCTAGATGACCAAATATATCCTACTATCTTACAAAGTATATTACACTCTACTCATCCTCATCTCTTATTTATTTTATTTTATTTTATTACTTTTAAAAAAAAATTCACTTTTTTATCTGAAGAATGTAGTAGAGTTTTTTTTACTTCTTTTTACCCAATATTTTTTCCCGCACAAACACTTCCTCTCCCATTCTCTTTCCTCTCCTCTCTCGTAGCCATCAAAATTCCACCGGAACTCGCTGCTGCCGCAGTTTCGCCTGCAGCAGCACTAACGATCGATCATATTTATAATGCCCAAGCAAATTCATACTTTTATCATTTAAGTTTATATATATTTTACACGTTAAAGCCTTTATTCAAACTCCATTCCATTCCACTTCACTTCATTCAATCCATCAAAAAAAAGAATAAACTTAGAATACCTTTTTTATTGCAAAGTCGAAAAGTAAATAAGAAAATAATTAATTATTAAAAGATTTTTTTTTCTACTGAATGTAATTCTTTGGGTAGTAGTGGATAAGAAAAAAGTTTAATTATCATCTTATTTTAAGATACTTCATAAAATTAGGAGGCTACTATTAATACACACCAAAATATTCTCTACACTTCAATATTGGCTTAACCCTCTAGAGTCGAGTGTGTAGACATTGGCTCAACCCCTAAAGACTGAGTATATGTTCTCATATTCGATTATTAGGGGTCGAGTATGTAATAATTTATATTTTAATATTGATAAAAATATTATATATATATATGGGCAAGTACACGTGTAGTATGAAAAAAATTGGGTGATGTGTAAGTTTTTTTGTTATTAATAAATTATTTATTAAATATGTAATATATTTGCATGTGTCGACTTGGAGGTGTGTAAATTTGTACAAGACTTAGTCATTAAGTCTTCTTTTTGGTCACCACGTGTGTTGGATTTTTAAGCATGCCACCTAGCCATTTTTTTTGCCAACGTGGCCCACTTATTTGGTAACTTTGCTTTATGGGTTTTCATATACTTATATAGGATTGTTTTAAGGCTAAAAGAATGGTAGAGAGCAACAGAAGGAGAACCGCGGGGTTTATTGAGATTGGTGGTGGGTTTTCTTGGAGGATTATGGTGTTATTTTATAATGTTATTTTTAAGGTAAGGGGTTGTATCTAACATGCATCTAAATTTTTAAAGTATTTATTCTTGTTCTTCTATTTGTATTCTTTTTGAATTCGTTATGTTTATTGAATTCAGTTTATTTATTTGACATCCATAATTGGTGTTATTTATTGATAATGGCTAAATTATGGTAAAATTAATTGGTGCATGGTTAAGTTTACTCGCCAACAAATCTAATAAGCCAATCTTGTAAGGCTTAGAGAGAAGCTTCGATGTGGTGAGATGGGTGAGGCGAGTAATTTTTAACATGTTACCCAAGAGACTCGTGTATGAGGCCAGTTGATGATTTGTTGAATTTTCGGTATTGTTGAATCACAGAAGTTGTTGTTGCGAATATTTTATTGTAGATAAAATATTCTATTGAGATATTTTCACTCCTGTGTGTCATGTACTGTCCCCCCTTTTTTTTTATGCCGCAGGTATCTCAAGACGGAGTTGGGTTTTGACTAGCGAGTCGGGTGCGGTGTAATTTACTATTTTTGTTGATTAGAGGAGATATAAGTCTATACTTTGTAAAGATTGTATTTTAAAAATTATTTTGATATATAAATTAAATTGAATTTTATTTATTTTTATGGTATTTTTGGACCTAGTCGGATCGGGTCGTTACAGAGCTAGTGTAATTTTATTTATCCATAAATGGTTCGATCCCTAAATACCGAGTATGTTCACATATATTTGATTCTTAAGGGCCGAGTAAATAAGATGGAATGTTAGCGAGTATTTTGGTGTGTGTGAATAACGCCCACTTAAAATTAAGGGTAAATTACATTAAAACCCATGAACTGAGTAGATTGAGTTTCTAGGCCACCCCTAGAGAAAAATACCCAACAATTAAGCCCCTTGATGTTTAGTCAGTTAACATACAACCACAAATAAAGACAAAAATGTTATAAACTGGTCAAAAAATAGCCATTGGAATCAAATTTCCTTTTCTCCTAATTTAAACACATTTTCTATCGACAACACAACTTCCTTTTATTTTTTTAATAGGTAATTTTTTTCCTCATCATATTCATATTTTTCGGCTAATAAATTTTATAAATAATTATAATTTCATCATTTTCATATTTTTGGCTAGTAATCACATCAAATTTTACTTCAGTTAACTCTAATATCTAATTTCACGTGGCGAGTCTACACCATTAAAGACTATATGGACACCCTATGGCACATAACCATAAATAAGGACCAAATCATTAAAAATTTATCCAAAAATAGCCGTTAGAACAATTTTTTCCCCAATTTATGCTTTTCTCTTTATTTAATCATACTTCCTCACTCATTTCCTACCATTCATCAGTTATCAACACAATTTTTCTTTCATTTTTCTACAGATAAAAATTGTTTTCTCATTATTCTCATTTTTTTCCCATTAACAAAAACCAAATAAAACATTTAATAAAAATTAACAAGATTTTTTTATTTTTTAAAAAACAGCTGATAAATACATCATTGATTTTATATAAAAATACATAAAACTCAAAAATAAAACAAACATATCAATTTTTCCGTCAAATCATAATAACAAAAACCTATATAACCTAAAACAAATCTAACTAATACATATATTTAGATTACATACACAATATGAAAACAAAAATCAAGCACAAATTTTTTTTAATGAAACATCAAATTACAATATGCACATTATATGGTAAGGACTAATTAATTTCAAGAGACTACCAACATTCCTTTTAAATTAAATTAAAAATAAAGTAATTGATGGATTTATTTATTTATTTTATTATTATTATTATTAAAAAAAATTTGGGGGGGGGGGGGGGTCATCATTTGGGAAAAGCGCGCTAGTTCGGGGGATTTAGTGTAATTTATGCTTGGACATTTTTGTCACTTACTCCTTTCTGTTAACCGTGTGATAACAGCATGACCTAAATAAGCAAGCATGTTAGTTCAGTGGGGTTTACTGTAAGATTTTTTATGGGAGGCATTTCGGAAAACTGCGTTGGTTTAGGGGGGCCTAGTGTAATTTACCCTAAAATTAAAATTAATTCTTTTGATTTTAACATTTTCTTGCACAAAATGTAAAAAAAAAAGAAGAAAAAAAATGTTCAAGTAAATTTGTGACAAATGAGATCAAAGTTGTCCACAATTTTTTGCCAACAGGTGTGGTATTGCCATCAATAATTCTTTTTTTTTTTTCCCTATCTTTTGTATCTTTTCTATCATAACACATCAATAATCAATTTATCCCATGATGTTCTAATTTTTCCAATTCTTCCCCCAAAGTTTTATAAGTGTTGCAATTTCAACCCTAGCATTAAAACTGTTATTAATTTCATCCAAATCTTTGACGCTTAACCCTCTAAACTTTAAAAACTCGCGCTAAACCCTAATAGTTTATATTTTGTTAATACATAATCCCTTTTTCATTAACCTACATCACCAGATGTGTTTAAATATGTGTATGTTTATATGTATATATATACAAAAGCATTCCCATATGGTACAACATGTATGGATTGGACCAAAAAAATGCAGCTCCATTTTTTTATTTTTTTTACGCTAGGCTTGCGTTTAAACAATCCAATTCGTACATGTAAAACTAAAAAAAAAGAGAAGGAAAATAGCTCATGAGCACATTCTATCTCTACGTTCATCTCACCTTAGCGTGATCTCTCTCTCTCTCTCTCTCTCTCTCTCTCTCTCTTAACATTCACCAAATCACTCTTTTGTTTGTCTCCATTCTCTCAAAAAAATTAGTATTATTTTCATTCTACAATTTTCTCATAGTATTCTCATTCTGCAAATTTTTTTTTTATCAAATACATCGTAAATATATGCCAATTCTCATTATCTTCTCTCAATTTCCCCTTTTATGTAGAGAGGTAAAGGTTGTAAGTGTTTGATTTTCCACCGGATATTTGGGACAACAATTTCTATAATGGGACAAAAAATTGGTAGTAAGTGTTCGTTTTATTTAAGTGATGTAACTAATAAAAAAGACATTTTCTCTTCAAAAAACACTCTAAAGATGGAGGTGATAGAGATATAATTGTGTGTGTTTAAGAGGTTTTATAGAAGTAAGGTATTTTTTACTATTGATTATATATTTTTAGAAAATATTAAAATTAAAATGAAATAGAATTGTGTGTATTTCAGAGGTTGTATATATATATATGTTGTACATATATATTTGTACGTTTATATATATAAAGAGATCATTATCAATAATGAAAATGGTTAATACATTGTGATTTTGAATAAGAAGGTGCTAGACCATTTATATTTGAGACTCGGGGTGGGGGAAAGGTGGGTAGAAGAAGGTGATGATGAAAGTTAATAAAAATTGGGTCAAATATTAGTAAAATATAAATTCAAGGAGGTTGGTGTCTCTTTTAAAACTTTAGGGGGTTAAGTGTCAAAGATTTGAATAGAAATATTAACGAGCCAGGATTGAAATCGCTACATTTATAAAACTTTGGGGGATGAATTGGGAAAATTGGAATATCAGGGGTGAAATTGATCAGGAGAATGAACTTTAAGGTTTATTTTATCTTTTACCCTTTTTTGATTTACAAAAGGTGTTTGGTGATTTAAAGGCCAAGTGACCTCTTTAAACTATTTGAAACCCTTAAATTTAAAGAGTTAGGTTGTGTTTGGTTGATGTTTTAAGTTGAGTTTTTAAGTTGAGTTTTTAAAATATGGTGTTTGGTAGAATTTTGAAGTATGTTGAAAAGTAAATTTGGTTTTTTTTTTTGAGTTTTTTTCAACCAACTAAAAATTGCATAAAAAAATTTCAAAAAATAGTCATAATGGATCTTATTTTATAGATCTCGACGAGTATGTTTTAAATATATATTTTTTATTTAATTTTGATTTTTGAATTTAAAGTTATTGTGTTTTAAAAGTTTTTTTAAAGAGAGAAAGTAAAGTGAAATAAATTTTGAGAAGTGTGAAAGTAGAGTTGATTTTGAGTTGAATTTTTAAAATTTTGAAATTTTTTTTTTTTGGAAAATCGTCATTTTCGAACAATAATAAATCCTCCTTTTATATTATAGATAGAACAAAATGACTCACTCCACCCCCATGGTCCTCCTTCATTCACATTATTGATGGGCATCACTCAACTTTTTTGAAAGTGTTACCGGTGTTAGTGGAGACATAATGACTTGCTTTTTCGCAATACATGTTTGTTCAATTTTTCTCTTTATGATGTCTATTTTGAGAATTATACGAATAAATATTTTTTTTTATATTTAAAAAAAATAAAAAATACCGATAATCATATTAGTTGAGAAGGTAATAAATGCGCCGATTATATAGTTAAGATTGAAAGAGCCCAGGAAGAATAAAATGTGAGGATGTTAGTCCCAACAAATGAACTTGTCCAACTTTTAAAAGTGGATATATAAAGTGTCTCATATTTGAGGAGAGACTAATTTTTTGGTTGTGTTTTTTTGGGTTTCTCTGTTTCTGGTTTTTCTGTTTCCCTGTTAACCAAAAAAAGGTAGTGGTAGTAGAGACATAATAATGGACTTGCTTTTTCGCAATACCTGTTTGTTTAATTTCTCTCTTTATGTCGTTTATTTTGAAAATAAAATGGATAAATATTTTTTTTTATTAAATTTTTTAAAAATATTTTTTTGTAATAAATAAATTATTTCTGTGCAATTTTAATAAAAAAATCAAATAAAAAGTGAGTGTTACAAAACTTTTTTATATATATATGTTTATTTTCATCGACTAAAATTTTAGATGGCCATCGCGCACTCTTCTAATTTGGTTTTTAACTGAAATTTTGTAAAAATGATTTATTTATTACTGACATTATTGTCACTAATTTTCATATATTTTTTTTTACCTATTTAATCATCATAATAGACTCTGATGGGGTAAATAATAATGTACCATTGGCCTACAAAGGTAAAAAATAATTTTATCATTGGCCTACAAAAATAATATTCTCTACTTTCTTTTTTATTTCACACTTTTTTTTTAAATAAATATCTCACTCCATTATATTCCACACTTTCCTTTAAATAATTATCTCACTCAAATTCCACTCTATTATATTCCACATTTTTCTTTAAATAAATATTCCACACACCTTTGTCAAATTACCTTTTTACCCCTCATCTTCACCAAATTTACCTTTTTATCATTCTTCATTTACCTATAAATACCTCCTCTCATTTATTCATTGAGAACACACAAAAAATATACACAAAAAACACACCAAAAAACGAGCCAAGCCAAGAAAAACACACAAAAAATATACACCAAAAACACACCAAAAAACAAGCCAAGCCAAGAAAAACACACAATTCTCCCCACCCAAAATATACACTTTCTCTCCTATATATTTTATTCATCTTCTTGAAATATTTGTAATCCTAATTCTATACTTATAAATAGAATTAAGGAAATTATAGAGAGATATATTTGTAATCCTAATTCTATACTTATAAATAGAATCAAGAAAATTATAGAGAGAGAGATTGGTAATCATAATTCTATACTTATAAATAGAATTAAGAAAATTATAGAGAGAGAGATTGGTAATCCTAATTCTATACTTATAAATAGAATTAAAGAAATTATATATAGAGAGAGAGATTGGTAGTTTGTATTATCATCCAAATTGATTGCCTTAGAGCTAATACAAAGTAAGCACACACGAAAGGAGGACGTACTGCCAGAATAGCATAAGCGTTACCGGGAGAACCTACCTTAAAAAAAAATATCATGTGTTAATCATTGCGCTGCATTTATATTTTATTCACCGATATTTGCTTATTGATTGGTTAATTATCTATTTCTAGATTTTGACACCATCAGACTCGTTAAAAGAATTTGAATCGAAGGCGTATTGGAAATGAGCTGAGTCGCATAATAATTATTGAATTTAATTTTTCTTAAAACCAAAATTTCTTTTTCTTGCGAAGAAACGCAGGAATTGCGTTACTTGAACAGTATTGAGTGCTAGATCTAGGTCGAGCTTTACGATATCAGCTGTATAGCTAAATTTCATAAGCATGGTCAAAGTTTGAACTTACCTTATATATATATATATAAGTAGTGATAGATTCGAGTGATTTTTTAACGAAAGGGGAGGAGGATCGAACAATGGCACCCCTTACATAAAATATCACTTGCTTAGCTACTTGGAGCCAAATCCAGATCAAGCTTGAACTTAGGTGCTATTTAATATATTGGTTGCATGAGGAAAAAAGAAGGAAAATTCAATATAGAAATACATAAAACAAGAAGTGACAATTTTGAAATTGCGATGACAATCCCGATGGCTGCAAAAAATTATGTGGCCAACATCAAATGTGGTTTAAGCTATGAAAGATGATTAGTTGAGATACGCGAAAGCTGTTTTAAACACCGCTTGATATGAACCAAAAAATATAAGAAATGGCGGTGACAATCACATTAAAGGGTTCAAAATTGGGGCGAGTTTTATCTTATAATATAAAATAAGATGCACCAAACAAATTTAGAGAAAAATTACAAAAAAACTATAAAGAAGTTGAAAATAATTGGAAAAACAATTAATTTTTTATGAAAAACGAGAAGATGAGATGGATAATTTAAAGAAATGCTTTCTATCTTGAGATTATTTTATGAGTAGATGTTCCTGAGGGTGAACTTCCTCTATATATTCTTGTCTTATTCTCCTTTGTTTGATTCTCGCAAAAGTGCTTATACGCCACATCATCCCAACAATTATTCAACCATTTGATTTTGTAGTTAGAAAAATCTGCTCAAGGTTTTTACACCAACAATCTTCTTTCTTTGTTTTTGCGTGTTTGTGTATACATGTGTTGTATTTTAATTAATTTTTTTTGCTTGAAGATTTAATATACACATATATGAACTTAGTTCCTTGCTTGTTTTATGATGGTGATGCTATATATCTATATTATAAAATATCATATTTGACCAAAGATTTTCTCTAAAAAGTATAATAATCTAATGGTTAAAAATACACATATTATCGTATGAATTAATTTTACACCATTGGATGAGTTTTATACACACATTAAGATGTCACATCAAAGTTAAAACACTCACACCAATAATATACACACAATAAACTCTCACACACTAATAATTTTGTCTATATTAAAAATGTTATAACTTAAAATAAAAAATTCAAAATTTAATAAAAATTAATATTTAAAATCTACTAATCAATATCAATTAAACAAGATCCATCACGATTATATAATTATGTAAAAAAAATCAAGAAAAAATATTGAGTAACATTTACGAATTCATACATTGTTGAATTATTTTCACATCCGAAAATTTAATAAAAAATTAATATTTGGTCTACTTTTTGTTTTAATGGCATGAAAATATATTGAACCTATATTTTGGTTATTCAAAACGTTAAACTAAGTTAGACAATATGCTCAAAATGGACTAATTGTCACATGTTACTTTTTTTATCCTATTATTTCACCATGCCGGATGGCACGGGTATATCCTAGTATATATATATATATATGGGATGGTGACAGAATGGCAGTAAGGCCTTATTTGGTTCACAGAAGGGAAATCAATTCCGCTGTCTTTTTCATGGAGGTGGAAAACTAAAGTTTCTGTCAATTTTTTTTCTTGTGTTTAATAAAGCATATAAAGTATTTAGGTAAAGATATTGTTGTCCAATTTTTTTGTAATAAATGCTAAGAAATCAAAAAGAAAAATCAATCGCATTAATTTTGAAAGAAATGACATTACTTCTTACTTTCTCCTTTGTAAGAAAAATATTTTTAAAATTTACATTTACTAAATAAATAAAATAAAAGATTTTCTTTTTTTAAATGCTTAAATTTATAAATGAGGTATAAAAGTAGGAGGGTGGCATTGGTTAATTACCATTAGTTAATTAATATAATATAAAAAAGTATGTGTGAACATCTTTGTAAAAGTAAAAGTAAATCTAAGAAAGCACCCCTGGCCTTCAATAGTGTGTGGTCACATAGCACCTTTTATTCTCAAATTGTGGGCTTTATTTTGGAATACGCGTGTAACATTTGCACCTTTTATTCTCAAATTGTGGGCTTTATTTTGGAATACGCGTGTAACATTTTTATTTTTCCTCTATCATTCCACTTTTTCTACCATCCTTTAATAAAGTAATCCTTTAATATAAAAAAAAGTATGAGTGCACATCTTTGTAAAAGTGAAAGTAAATCTAAGAAAGCAACCCTGGCCTTCAATTAGTGTGTGGTCACATACTCGCACCTTTTATTCTCAAATTGTGGGCTTTATTTTGGAATACGCTTGTAACATTTTCATTTTTCCTCTATCATTCCACTTTTTCTATCCTCCTTCAATAAAGTAATCCTTTAATAAAGTAATGAAGTATAATCTAATAATATACAGAAAAGAAAAAGACCATCGAAGCCGATTTGCGTGAAAAAGTAAAATATATTGAATAAGGATAAAGTGGTAACAAAAAAAGAAAAGAAAAGAAGGGCGAGGATTATATATATATAATATAGTACATTCGCACCATTTAACAAAATGAAATAAAAAATAATATACGATAGTATGATAAAAAAATTAACGTGTGACGAATTTTTTTATATCAAAATCAATTAGTCTATTTTAAATTTATTGTCTGATCTAATCTAATGTTGTGAACTAGGGGTGTTATTAGAAATTCGAAAACCGAACGAACGAACTGAACCGAACCGATCCGTTGCGATCCGAAATTTCTCGAACCGAAAAAAAAACCGAAACCCAAATCAAAAATCGAAACCGATTGATTTGGGTTGATATGGGTTGGGGATTCAGAGTTCCCGAATTGGACCGAAAAAAACAAATCTTTTTTTTAAAAAATATTTGCTAACTTAATGTAATTACTTAAGTTGTCTTACAGTACGTTGAAAAAAAAAGAGAAAACTTTCTTACAACATTTACATTATATAAATAACCCAACCCTATGGATTATTTACATTAACAAATAATTACTTAAGCTAATTATTAAAATAAATACATTATATAATTTTTTTGTAGCGCATTTTGAGTGAATTTATATTTTTAGTGCAATTTTGAACTAAAGTTTTAACAATACAAAAAATATTGAATGAGACCGAATTGGACCGAAACCGAATAATTTGGGGAGGGTTTGGGTTTCATAGGTACGAAAACTGAAACCGAACCGAACCGAACCGAAACTGAACTATAAAGTTTGGGGAGGGTTTGGGGTACCTTAGTTTCTACCCCGACCGAAACGAAACCACCCCTATTGTGAACAATTGAAACGTAAATTAATACATTTTCATGCTAAAAAAAAATTTAAAAGTATACTGAATTTGACCGACTTGTTTTTATTTTTTTAAAGAGTCTTTAAATCATAATCCAACAACGTAAAGACAAAATTAATTAATCTATTTTAAGCTCATTGTCGAGTCTAGTATAACGTTGTGAACAACTGAAGCATAACTTCAATATATCTTCATGCTGAAAAAACTAAAATTAAACCGAATTGAACAGACTTGTTTTTAATTTTTTAAAGAATCTTTTAATTATAATCCAACCACGTAACATACGTTCTAAAAATGACATATTGAGATGACAAATAATGTATGAATATATAAAAAACGTCATTAAATGTTACATAATAATTTTTCTTGATTTTTTTTGCATATATAGTCGTGATGGATCTTGTTTAATTGATCTTGATTAGTAGATTTTAAATATTAATTTTTTATTAAATTTTGAATTTTTATTAGTATGTGAAAGTTTATTTTGTATATATTATTATTTTTATGTATTAATATTTTATTACTTTAAATTGATAATTTAAATTTGTATTAATATTTTTATTTTTATTAGTATGTGAGAGCTTATTGTGTGTATATTATTGGTGTAAGTGTTTTAACTTTGATGTGACATCTTAATGTGCGTATAAAACTTATCCAATGGTATAGAACTAATACACACCATAACATGTATATTTTTAACCATTAGATTTTCATACTTTTTGTAGAAAATTTTGGGTCAAAGATAGTGTTTTATAATATAGATTTCTATATAAGATAACTTTGAAATATCCTTTAATTATTATAGGTAATAGTTATTAGCATTCTATATGAGAATTTTAACACTTCAAAAGGGTCTATAATGTATAAAAAATATTTTAAAGATAATATATAAAAAGTATTTTAAAAGATACATTTAAAGTGTCACTAAAAATACTTTAAAGTGTTAAAATATTTATGTGGAGTGCTAATATCAATATACTTATTATAATATCTTATCCCATGTGAATTGTTGATGCTATGGAAATTAAATTATTGCATTCATTAACCTAGTATCCTATGAAAGCAATATCGGGTTTTGAATCTTAAAAATAAAAATAATAAAATAATAAAAGGTCTGGGTGATAATTTTTTTTATTTTTTGTTTTTTTTGCTTCAAAAGCTTCGGTCTAAAGTCTAAACAAAGGGTAAGCCATATGTATCGGGAGTGTGAATTTTCAGACATTACTCGCAATCTTATTCCGAAAAAATGTTTAACCAAAAAATTCGAACTTGAGATATAAATCCAAATTCTCAGCCGCTGAACCAACCCCTCAAGGTGGTGAACATTGGTTTTTAAAGGTTGAGATGATAAATCATTTTAAAAGTTAATAACTAATTATAGGAGTTATTTCATCTCTATTGTTCTTTGGTCCAATTTTATAAAATAGAGTCTAGTTAGAAGATTAAGCAGATTAATTTTTTCGTGAAAGTTGGTGGAAATAATATAATCATTATAAAGATCATCTCCACTCAATTTTATAAAAAGATTCACGCATTTAGCCCTCGAGACTCCATTGAACGATTGGATCAAAAAGGGTAATTTTAAGAAGTTAAGCCCAAACTTATAAAGCTTTGGCAGCAAATACCCACTAGTATATATACATCATTTATCTACCCATAGAATAATGCTCATAGTTGGAAAAAATAAAGAGTGACATTATTATCAAACCAATTATTTATATTGTTAGAACAATGTATAATTTTATAAGTATACATTATAAATTATCATAGCAGTATGTTGGTAAAGAGAATTTTGTTTTGAAAATGTTTTTTTTTAAAAAAATATATCTCTAAGCAAGTGTAAATTGTATGTGTGAAACTAGGAGTGTTATGGCCAATCTAAAAATCAACCGATTGAACCAAACTGATTCGCACTGATCTAAAAAATACTAGGTTGAAAAAAAAACCAAAATTGAAATGTATAAACCGAACTGGAACCAAAACCGAAGAGGGTTGGGTTGGGTTTGGATTAGGCCACTCCAAAACTAAACAAAACCAAACTAAACTTTACACTGAATACAAAAGGTGATATAATTTTAAATATAACTATTTTTTTAATTATTTTTTCTACTTCAAACCCTAACTTAAGTGCACACCAATCTTTTATTTTTTCCATTCTAACATTCGTGCCCTTTTTTCTTTTAGTCTCGTACTCTAAATTTCGCACTTCCACTACCTCTTACGGTTTAAAGCCACTTTTGGAATTAATTTTAGCCATTATTATATTAAGTTGATTTTTTTTAAAATAAGAGAAAAAAATTTAAATAAAATTGAACTAAAAAGTTTGAGTTGGATTTAGATTTCAAAACATAAACAGAACTAAACCCAACTTTTAAAATCGAATTGGGTTTGCCGTTTGCGTTTCTTAATTTCCACCAGAGCGAAATTGAAAATACCATGCGGCTCGTTTGGTTCAAGATTTAAACCATTTCGAGAATGCTAAATTCCATTCTAAAACAATTCTCGCGTTTGGTTCAAATTTTATGTTTAGAATAAATGATTCCATGAACAAACATTTCCCCTCAAATTCTCCCATTTAAATCATAAGAAATAAATCATTACCAATGTGCATGTTTTTTAATTTTTCATATTAGGACTAAAATAACTCTTTTCCGTTTGAATAAATAATTTTTTTTCCATCTGTGTATGAAAATATTGTTTGAAACTTTTTTTTTAGTTACGCTGCTGCACAAAAAAGAAAAAAAAATTGTTTGGAATTTTTTTCTTTTCTTTTTTTTTTGTTGTAATTTTTGTAGAATAATTATTAGTTAGGCATGTGTAATTTTTATAATTTATTATAGTAATTATCCCTTTTGAAAAATTAATAAGAGATGTCTTCTTATCTTATAATTTTTTTTTTATAATTAATACTTTATTTTATTTCTATTCCTAATTAAACCAAACGTCTGCATGCATTATAAATACCCAAAAAAAAAACATTTCAAAAATTAAATATACTCATTTTATTCTCAACCAAACAGGGACTCAATTTATTCACCCGTTTATGACTCTCTCTCCCTCTCCTCCGTATTCCAAATGCATGGTTAAAATTTCAACTTCGTTTTGAGCTCTCTTCCTCCAATCAACTCAACAATCCCTTTGGTTTTACCGATAAACTAAAATATTCGTCTGTAATGTAGTACTTCGACATATGTTCCGTATACTATAGAAGAGTCGCACGTTAATTTGTGCGATGGACGTGGTTCGCTTAGGGCTGCCGGCGGGAGAATCTTCGTCCTCTAGTTCTCGTCGTAAATACGACGTTTTCTTGAGTTTCATAGGCGAACAAGGCACCGCCAAAGTTTTTACTAATAAACTCTATACAGCTCTGATACAAGCTGGACTTAACACATTCTTCAAAGAGGAGGAGGTTGTTGATGATGTAGAAACGAGGGGAAGTACTGAAGTTGAGAGAGCAATTGTAGAATCTTGGGTTTCGATAGTCATCTTCTCCGATCATTTCGCCTCGGCCTCTAATTCGTCATCATCCGAATCCAAATGGTGTAATGTTATGGAAGAGCTTGCGAAGATACTGGAATACAGGGGCACGATTTTTGAGGATTCAGTGTTGCCTGTTTACTATGGGGTTGATCCATCACAAGTTCATGCGAGTATTAGAGAAGCACTTGAAAAGTATGAGAAGGAGGAATTTGGGATCGAAAAATTGAGGGAAGCCATAACGTGGAGGGAAACCCTGAGAGAAACTATGGAGTTGGACTCCCGGATCTTACTGAACCCATCTGATATGTAAGTTCTCCCCAACTAAACTCTATGGTTGTCGAAATTTTTGTTGTGTGCACCATTTATTATGCCGGTTGAGGATTCATGATACATATATATATTAAGATCATGAATCCCTATTATTTAGCTACTTTGTTCACATAAGCAATAACTGTAAATGCAACGGAGCAGTTGGGTATTCAAGTAGCTAAAAAGGCCAGCTATATCAAATTCATTATGCTGGAGTTAAGTCGCTTCGCATTTGTTATGGCTCGGCCCTTTTATGGCAGATATTGGGGCACAGACCCCTTTCTGTGTGTCAACAGAATGATAATACTTCCTTTCTTTGCTTAGGGCTTGCTGGTTCGAGTTGAAATATTTTCTGATCAGATATGATTTTTCAAAGTTAATTTTAACTTCTTGTAAAAACCATTTTTGATCTTTTTCCAACTTAGGGTGCGTTTGTTTTTTTTAACATTTGATTGCTGAATGTTAATTATTAATGTTGGGTGCTTAATGCTGAATTCAAATTTTGAAAATGTTTTTTTTTTTTTTAATATATATATTAAGTATTTCTATAAAACAATGCACATTAAGCATTCAGGGCAAAAACAAACAATCAAAAGATGAGAGTTTACATTATGGAATCATAATAAAAAGTTGTTTCTTATCATGAGTTTTGATACGTTTGATGATGTTTCATAAATAGAAAGTAGATTGAGAATTCAAAAGAAAAAAATAGTGGTGCTCTTAATTGAGTATAATTTTGTGCACTCCCACTTAGCTGGAGTTATTATAACTTGCATTTTAGACAAGACAATTTAACGGCCTTTTACACCGCCTTGGTATTTATTTTAATTTCTTTTTAAGATTTAAAATCCTACTATATTTGGTCTTTAGGCCTACTCTAATTAATCTTTTAATTAGCAAGTAACTATAATTATAGTCTACTCTTTTTTTTTTCTAGTTAAATTCTAATACATTAAATCATATATTTCGTCTTAAGGCAATATTAGACATTAAATCTTACTTTATTTGGCCTTTAAAGTAATCACGTACTTTTTTAACTTCAAGTACTCCCAATTTCTATTAGAATTTTAATCTAAAATACTATTAATTAACATCTAAAGTCTTCTATTTATATTAGGATTCCTACAAAAGTCTCCATCTTAATTATTTGTGAACCCTCTATAATTCTCTTATGAACAATTTTTTATATTTGGACCATAAAGTACTAATTTATTTGATTACTGTCTTGTCTATTTCAAATGCTTATTGGGGTGCTATTCTTACTAAATTTATAGTTATCTTTTATTTGGATTAGCTTTTAAATTAACAAGTCTGGTTGTTTTGAATTCACTAGGAATTAATGAAGGTTGACTATAAGGGTGGACTTTATAAAAAATGCCATATTGTACCATTATCGATTTGTAACGAACTTGTGTAATGGTACAGTACCAGTGACGTATGGTATGGTACTGGTAAGACCCTCTCCAATGCATGTTGTAAATTGGTAAATTTAGCTTTTTTGAGCTTGCAGCGCAGAGGGTATTCTTCAAAATGGTTGGCTGAAATGGCATTGAAATGGTAAAAAGGCATGGCGACAAACAATTATGTCCCGCGATGGACAGAAGATCGTGAGAGCCCCGCAATGTAATGAACATCGCGTGATGCACAGTCATTACTCTCGCGATGGATTGTACATCGTGTGAGGTTGGGGCCAAAATGCAATTTTTGAATTCTGCACGTTAGACCCTAACGGCTCTTTTTTAACTTTTTAAAACTATAAATAGGTCCCAAATTTTTCTAAACTTTCACATATTCATATCTTTCATTAAAAAATAAAATAAAATTATTTGCTCTTCTCTCAATAAACTCAATTTATAATTTTTTTTTCATTATGTATAAGAATCGAGGAACAAATATTCAAGTTTTTGAAGATGAAGCTTTATGCCGTGCTTATCTTACTGTAAGTGTTGATCCAATTCAAAGTACTAATCAATCTTTGGATAGCTGTGGCAAGTTATTACTATCAAATACCATGAGCAACCCGAAGTTTTACATCGAAGGACAAGTTAAATTCCTTTGGATAGCTTGTGTCAGATACCATGAGCAACCCGAAGTTTTACATCGAAGGACAAGTTAAATTCCTTTGGATAGCTTGTGTCAAATACCATGAGCACCCTGAAGTTTTACATCTTTGGATAACTTGTGGCAAGTTAAATTCCTTTTTTGTAAAATAAAAATAAATTCAAATACAAAACCAAAGAATGAAATGTTAAAAAATATTTTTTTACAAAGTTCATTTTTTTCATTATACGTGTTAATTAAAGAACCTTTCATACTACCATTTATAAGTGATAATATGATGTTATATATACAAACTGATTAACTCACATAAATAATAATATTAAAGTCTTAAATTGACCAAAACAAATTAATTATGGACAAAAATATTAAACAAATAAACAATAATATTAAGAAAATAAATAATTTAATAAAAAGAGTAAGATAATTGTACCTTAATTTTTTGCAAAATTAATTTGAGGCTACTCGAAATTTGTTGGAACTTTATTTTGGATTGGTGTAAAGTGGATATCTATGAGAGAAAAATAGAAAGAATGATATAAGATTGAATGTGGGCAAATGTTTAAATACTTCAATTTTCGACTGTTAAGACCATTTAGCCGTTGGAGTGCCGTTGGATGTAGCCGTTAAGAGCATGCTGACTGGATGACACTCACGACATTCAGATGTCGTGAGCTACGCTGAGTACATCGCGAGAGGCGTGATGTGTCTTTTACACCATACGCGTTGCAGAGAGGGAATTGTTAAAATTGTGAATTTCTTTACCATTTTACCTTACACACTGTAGATGGTCTAAGTGGTAATGATTTTCATTACTAGTGATATACCATACTGTATCGAAATAATTATATATATATATATATATATATATATTTAATTATCAGGTTACCATGTACCAATATGCACCAAATTATTCCAAACTATCATAACAATACAAATACCAATGTGTACCAAACGGTCCAAACTATACCAAATTACTAAATTAATACCAAATACCAATTACCAATGTGCACCAAACTAACTCAACTAAGTTGGCCCATAATAGATCTGGGGCTTTTATTTCCAACCCAATTGAGTTGCCCCATAAAATTGGCTTGGGCCATAATAGTTGGTCACTAATTACTATAAAGTCTCTTCATCTTATTTTTTTTTTTTTTGAAACAATGGGATACAATTTTCGTAATGTATCATAACCATTCCGTACCAAACGGAATTTTCAGGATACCGAACTTTGATACACCAAAATTTTGGTATGGTAATGGTGCTAGATTTTGGCATACCGAAATTTCGGTACGGTACTCACGGTACTCAGTAGAGATTTGGTATGGTTATCGTACCAAAGCCACTCCTAGCTTGATTGGAATGGGATTTGTGTGCTATAAATGGGGCACATGTTTGTGCTTTTGTTTCAATTTTGATGTTAATAGATATTTTTCAATTACTCTTTAAGTTTATTTTTGTGCATTGGGGAAAAAATTCGCCTACAGCAGATGAATATGGTTTTTTTTCTTTTTTTCTATCTTTTTTTTATCCATCTGAAGGCAAAAGACCAAAACAAAAAACAACACCAAAAGCAGATGAATATAATCAACCTCCGAAGGAGGGCTATCAAAAATAAATTTCTATGACTAATTTTGTGTCACAAAGGATTAATATGGATTATACTTGCATGTTAATTATTTTTTTATTCTTTCTATGTCATATAACTTTTTGAATGTTATTCCTGTAAAGTATTGCAATAATATATTATTCTTTTACTTTAATAAGTTGTTTAATCCTCCGGTAATTAATGTGGTTATTGTTTTGTACGGAATTTCAAGTTCCATGCCATAATATGTCATAAGTACGTAACATAATTTAATAACAGAGGGTAGTTCTATTGTCACAGCAGTCTTGAACTAAGTTAAAGAAATATACAATCACCCGATGCATAATTTTCTTAGGCATAATATTTTTCATAATTTTATTACCTTGTTTCTTCAAAACAATTAAACATGATATTCATATATAATTATTTTCCATTACAAGTCAATACCTTTTAGAAAAACAATTTAATTTGCATTTAAAATTGTAATTGTAATTTTTTTTTATTTATAAAATTATTATTAATTTAATTTATAGATTTATGAGTCATCCCTTACAGCGCACGTGTACTATGACTAGTATTGTTAGAAGCATAAAAAAAAGGATGAATTAATAATTACTGAGAGAGTCTATGTCAGGGTGACGCTTTATATCTAGAGGGTTAATCTCATTACTCGTATTTGTATTGGATATGATTTTTTTTAATAGAAATTTTGAAATAGGGACTTTCTATGCTAACTATTTAGATTATGTCATGGTAAATGTTAGGAGTGAGGGTTGAACTCATGATATTTGAGTTGATAAACAAAATTTTTTCCACTAAATCAACACCGTTCTTAGTTATAATTTTTCTTTTCAAATTAGATGATGCATGTGCAAAGGAAATAGACATGCACACGCATTGTGTCCGCTTCCATAACTAGTATTATTGCAACATAAATGATGATTAATGTAACTGTATCTAGTTTTATCTCATACAGAAAAAGCTAGTGCAATTTGTTGTCTCAACAATGTAAATTGTTTATAAAAATGTGTATTTTATTGTGTATTTTCGAGATTCAACTATAGATTTTATGTTTTTGATCGTCTATAAATGGATTGCAACTGTGCAGTGAACTGAGTGTATGTAAAACTTCGTTTTTTTGAATGTTACATTATGAATTTATGATTAAGTTATTGTAGCAAAACAATAAATTGAACGAAGTAGTGAGATGATCAATAAATTGATTTGTTGCTTTGTAATTATTTATTTTAGGGGTGCAATAGGAATTGTGAATTTGTCACAGTTGACCTGTTATGTTACAAATTGAAATTGAACCTTGTTATAGACTCTTTTAATGCGTCGATTGGGTTCAAAATAACTTCTATGAGAGGGGTTTTTCTAAATTGTTAGTTTTCAATATTTGGCACGAACACGAATTTTTAAGTCATGTCAATTCTTCTTATATCCTGTCTGTTGAAAATCCTGTACATCGCTTCTTTTTAAGACGCTTTTTTTTATTTTATTTTTTTGGTTCTCTCGTGGAGAGAAATGTTAGTTTTCAATATTTGGATCATTATAGCATAAAAAGTTGTCTTGTGTGATGCACTTGATCATTTTCCGTCAACTTTAATGTCCAAAATGGACCGAGGGGAGAAAATAAAATGCGGGAGTGAGTTTAGGGGATTAACAGGTGTGAGTTTTAGTTTATGCAACTTTTTATATAGTAGAGCACATATTAAGTAACAGTTCCCTTTCCTTTTAGAAAAGGTTCAATTGTTTATGTATTGCAATCATTTGCTTACTGCTAGCACTATAATTTGTTACATGTAGAATTGTAGGTATGATATGCCAGCAGCCAGCTTATTTTTACATTTCATTTTTGGATTGGAATTTCAGTTCTGAGTCAAGCTTCATTCGAGAAATTATCAAAGAGATTCAACATAATATGGAAGATCACCCCAGACCAGAAGAAAGAAAACAGGATGAGATGTGGTTTTGCAAGGAGGTCAACTTGGTGGATAGTACACTCTCGGAGCTGCCGGAAAAACCATACTGCCCTTCTTTGAAAAAATTGTTCTTACAACAAAACTCGGATTTGGCAGCAATTCCTTTCTCATTCTTTAAGAATATGCCTGCTCTCCAAGTTCTAGATTTATCCGATACAAGCATTAAATTTTTGCCCACATCCATTTGTAGTTTGTTTATGCTCCGGGAATTGTTTGTGAGAGATTGCCAACTTCTTATGGAATTACCGCCTGAAATTGGAGCGCTTAGTAATCTCCAGGTGCTTGATCTTGAGGGTACCAAGCTGATCTATCTACCCAAAGAAATTAGAAAGCTGTCAAACTTGGTATGCATGAAAGTGTCCTTGTACAGATCCTCCGATAAGTACAGAGAAAGTCGAGGTATTGAGGCAGTAATCCCGAGGGCAATGTTATCCAAATTCTATTACCTCAAGGAATTGAGTATTGATGTGGATCCGGATTGTGGGTGGTGGGACATAAAGGTGGAAGTTTTCATTGAAGAGTTATGTAGGTTAAGAAAGTTGCAGACATTAAAACTGTACTTGCCAAAGCTTGAGTTGCTGCAACAATTGCTTCAAGTAACACGCGGCAGGGCAGTTAAAGGGAGCCTATCGTTGCCTTTGGTATTTCCAACGTTATCAAACTTTAGACTGATTGTTGGTCCTCATGAACAGCGTATCGTATCTTGCCTTCCGATGGACCTTCAAGTTGAGTTCGAGAAACTGGAGAAGTGCCTGAAATATGTAAACGGTGAGGGAAGCACAGATGGGATCGGGCAAGTGCTCAAATGCACCAGCACTTTGTTCCTCGAGCGACACTGGAGTATCAAGAAGCTCTCTGTATTCAAGATCGATGAGATGGACAAGCTTAAGTTTTGTCTGTTGGTGGAATGCAACGAAATGAATGCCGTTGTGGAAGGAGCCGATTTCTATGATCAACAAGGAGACAAAAGAACTAATAGAGCCGATGGAAAACCCGCGCTCAGGTCGCTACAATACTTGGGCATTCATTACATGAAGAACTTGGAGTGCGTGTGGAGAGGGCCAGTTGTTAGTGGTTGTCTTTCTTCCCTACGAGTTTTGGACCTGCATACATGCCCCAATCTGAGTACCATCTTTAGCCCATTGCTGCTTTGTAATCTGACAAACTTAAAAGAGCTTACACTTGAAGTCTGTCCCAAAGTTAAAAGTGTAATTTGTGTAGACTCTTGCCGCTATCAATTTTTACTCCCCAGTTTGGAGAAGATATCACTATTGGACTTGCCTGAATTGGTAAGCATTTTTAGTGGTGCACGCATCGCCCCAAAACTAGAAAGGATGTTGGTTTATAATTGCCCGAAGCTCAAGACTCTTTCTCCCATGGAAACATCATCTATGAAGGAGATCAAAGGCGAGAGAGAATGGTGGGAAGGATTGGAGTGGCACAAATCGGAGCAGCCCAGCGAGCAAGATATTTATTTGCTTGGTATCTTTGTACCGCTTAAAAGTGATGGTGATTTGGTGGAGGAATTAGTAGAAGCTGAAAACCTACAGCTCAAGTAACTATAATTATACTCTGCTATTTTTTTTTCCAGTTAACTTATGATATATTAAATCATATATTTTGTCTTAAAGCAATATTAGACATTAAATCTTCTAAATCTTACTTTATTTGCCCTTAAAGGAATCACATACTTTTTAAATCTCAATATCTGTTAGAATTTTAATCTAAAACACTATTAATTAACATATAAAGTCTTCTATTTATATTAGGATTCTCACAAAAAATCTCCATTTTAATTATTTGTGAACCCACTATAATTCTTTTACGAACAATTTTTTATATTTGGACCATAAAGTACTAAGTTATTTGATTACTTCCTTGTCACATGAATACTTATCGGGGGTGCTATTCTTACTAAATTTATGGTTATCTTCTTTTATTTGGATTAGCTTTTAAGTTAACAGGTCTGGTTGTTTTGAATCAACTAAGAATTAATGAAGCATGACTTAGTGGTGGATTTTGTACCAAAAATGTCATACCATACCATTATCGAAACCGATTTGCACCGAATTTCGGTAATGGTACGGTACAGATCGGTAATTGTACCGTACCAGTGGCGTATGGTATGGTACTAGTAATGATTTTTATTACTAGTGGTATACCGTATCGTACCGAAATAATTATATATTTAATTACTAGGTTACCATGCACCAATATGTGCCGAATTATACCAAACTATTAGAGTAATACCAATGTATACCAAACTGTACCAAACTATCAAATTAATACCAAATACCAATTACCAATGTTCACCAAACTAACTAAACTAAGTTGGCCCACAATTGTTGGGCCCTACTTTTAAGGCCCATAATAGTTTCGGGGCTTTAATTTCCAACCCGATTGAGTTGCCCCATAAAATTGGCTTGGGCCGTAATAGTTGGTCACTATTCACTTTTAAAGTCTCTTCATCTTATTAACTTTTTTTTTGAAAAAAAGGTAGGATAAAATTTTGGTAATGTACCATAACCATACCGAGCCAAACCGAATTTTTAGTATACTGAACTTCGGCATACCGAAATTTTGGTACCGTAATGGTACTAGATTTTGGTCTATTGAAATTTTTGCACAATACTTGGTACAGGAGTTTTTGGTACGATAAAGCCACCGTAAGCTTGAGTAGGATAGGGTTTGTGTGCTATAAATGGATCACATATTTGTGCTTTTGTATTTCTTTTAATGTTAATAAATATTCTTCGATTGCTCTGAGTAAGTTTATTTTTGTGCATCGTACAAAAAAATTTCCTACTAAATTATGTTAATTATTAGAATAATGAATTTTATTACTCCGACTATGAGGTTGTTTGTTTGCACCACTTAAATTTGAAAACTTAGTTTCTAAGTTGTTTGTGAACCAAAAAAATTAAGTGGCAACTTAATTTTTACCACTTAAAACTAAAAATTTTCATCAAAAATTTTAAGTGGTAAATTTGCTACTAAAAATTGAAAACTTAATTTTAAAAAGTGTAAAATACTTATTTTACCCTCTTCAGAACACACGGTAAACACTCTCCTCTTCTCTCTTCTACGCAGCTCCTTTTTCTCTCTTCCATCCATACCAGCAAATCCTATCTCGTACAGACGCTGGAGACGCGGGTGCACCAGATCCCGAAGGTACTCTAATTTCTCTCCCTTCATTCTTCTTCTTGCAATATATCTCCTTTCCTCTTTCTTCTTGCAATATCTTTAGGGCTTTTTTCTATCCTCATTTTTTTTTGTGATTCATTTGGGTGTTTTATTAATCATGGTTTTTAGGGCTTTGTTTATGATTCATTTGGTTGTTTTATTTTTATTTAGAATCATGTAATCTAAATAAACTAATAAGGGAAAAATTGTCATGTTAAAAAAATTAAGTTTTCAGATGTGTTATATTCAAACAAATAAATTTTTTTTTAGATACAGTTTTTAGAACTAAAGAATCAGATTTTTCAGTTTCAGTTTTAGTTTTTTTATAAAACGCCAACTTCGTGTATTATCTACAATATTGAAATTATGTTTGTATATATTATCTTCTTTTTTTTTTTCCTTTTTTGGATTATCTTTTTTTTTTTATCCATCTGAAGGCAAAAGCCCAAAACTACACGTAGATAAATTTCTGACTAGTTTTGTGTCACAAAGGATTAAAATGGATTACACTTGCATGTTAATTAATCTGGGATATGATTCTGTGTATGTCAAATAACTTTTTTTTGAATATATTTCTGTTAAGTATTGCAATAATATATTATTCTTTTACTTTATAAGTTCTTTAATCCTCCGGTAATTAATGTGGTTATTGTTTTGTATGGAATTTCAAGTTCCATGCCATAATATGTCATATGTACGTAACATAATTTAATAACAGAGGGTAGTTCTATTATCAAAGCAGTCTTGACCTAAACAAAAAAAATATCCAATCATCCAATGCATAATTTTCTTTGGCATAATATTTTTCATAATTTTACTTTCCTGTTTCTTCAAAACAATGAAACATTATATTCATATATAATTGTTTTCCATTGCAAGTCAATACCTTTTAGAAAAACAATTTAATTTGCACTTGCATTTGCATCTGAAATTGTAATTGTAGTTTTTTTATTTATAAAATTATTATTAATTTAATTTATATATTTATGAGTCGTCACGTACAATGCACGTGTACTATGACTAGTATTGTTAGAAGTATAAAACAAAAATGATGACTTAATAATTATTGAGAGGGTCTATGTCAAGGTGATGCTTTATAGGTAGAGGGTCAATCTCATTACTCGCATTTGCATTGGATTACTCGCATTTGCATTGGATATGATTACTTGTACTTGCATTGGATATGATTTTCTTAATAGAGATTTTGAAATAGCTACTTCCTATACTAACTATTTAGATTATGATCATGGTAAATGTAAGGTATGAGGGTTGAACTCATGATATTTCCTATACTAACTATTTAGATTATGATCATGGTAAATGTAAGGTATGAGGGTTGAACTCATGATATTTGAGTTGAAAAACAAATTTTTTTCCCACTAAGTCAACACCATTCTTAGTTATATTTTTTCATTTCAAATTACATGATGCATGTGCAAAGCAAATAGACATATACATGCATCGTGTCTGCTTCCGTATCTAGTATTATTATAACATCAACGATAATTAACTTAACCGTATCTAGTATTATTATAACATCAACGATAATTAACTTAACCGTATCTAGTATTATCTTATACAGAAAAAGCTATTGTATCAATTTAAAATAGTTTTAAAAATGTGTATTTTATCGTGTATTTTTATGATGCAACTATTGATCATTGAGATTTTATGTTTTTTATCATTGATAAATGGATTGCAACTGAGCAGTGACTGAGTGTAACACTTCATTTAACTGCATGTTACATTATGATTTATTGTAGCAATACAATAAATTGAACGAAGGAGTGAGATGATCAATAAATTGACTCGTTGCTTTGTAATTATTTATTTTCGGGGCGCGATAGGAATTGTGCATTTGCAACAGTTAAACAGTTATGTTACAACTTACAATTTCAAACTGGATCTTGTTATAAAGTCTTCTAGCGGGTGGATTGGGTTCAAAACAACTTCAACGAGAGGGAGTTTTTTAAATTGTCCCTATTTTAACTCCTAGTTTACGTATCCTTGTGGCAGTTCAATCTCTTCAATTCGTAGTGTATTGAAGATGCTGCAGGTTAAAAAGATAACAAAGAAAGAGAAATTACTGAAGGGGCTATTATTTACTTTTGACCACGGGCTATATACTAGCTGTGATGCCAACAAGACTATTATGTATGATGTGCTTTTGAACTAGGTTTTTTGAACTTGCACTGGGTGGCAATTGGTGTTTTTAGGTCACGTTTGGACTTGACGTGACACGATAAATAACAGTAAAACATGAACATGACATGTTGCGGCTTCGTGTTACTTTTTTGAAACATGAACACGATACATCTAAACATTACATGGCACGAGAGACACCATTGAAAATTTGAAGTCCTAATTATAAATATGCTACAACATAAACGGATTTTTTTCTTCTTTTATTTAGATACGATAGGATATGATTAACACAATACAACTCTAATTTAGGGTCAATTTATTGTCCAAAATGGACAGAAGGGAGAAAATAAAATACGGGAGAGAGTTTAGGAGATTAATAGGTGTGAGTTTTAGTTTAGGGGGCATTTTGAAACTGTAATAATAATTTAAGGGGCATACGGGTAGCTTATTCAAAATGCAAAGAACGCAATGAATAGAATATTTCTGTCTTAGACGTATGTTTATGCAACTTTTTTTATTTGGAAATGAGGTAAAGGGTCTTGCATGACAATGATTTTTACAAAAAAAATCAACGAATAATATTATTTTAAAAATAAGGTCCTAGATATCATTATCATTTTGAAACAAGGGTTTGTTTATCAATTGTGTTTTAAAATAAGGGTTTTGACCTAGGGCAAATTTAACTTTGCGAAAAATTGTGTTAAGTGCAAACTTAACTTTGCAATCAAAAAAATTTAATGCAAATTTGTTTTGCATGATGTATTTATATTTTTTGACAAGTATATTATTATGTTTCATTCATAAAACTTTAAAATAACGTCAAATAGACACAAATATATAGTAATATTTTAGAAAATAAGGAGTGCAAACTCTACTTTGCATGACCCCGAAAAAATTATTATGTGTATTTTATTAATAAATAAGTTTTGAATATATAATTTGTTAAAATTAGTTTAAAGTACCGTCAATTAAACACTTATTTATAATAATATACTAAAAAATATGTAATGCAAACTTTATTTTGCATGTTTCCATAAAAAAATAAAATTAAAAAATCTACTGCAAAGTTAACTTTGTACTCTTTTTAGAGTTTGATCAAATATAAGCCCTTAATTTACAAAAATATTATTCCTTAGTTCTTTTACAAAAACTTTTTTCATACAAATCCTATTTTTAAATACCCGCTTTTTTTATATAGTAGGGCACACATATAGTAACAGTTCCCTTTCCTTTTAGAAAAGGTTCAATCATTTGCTTATTACTAACAGTATAATTTGTTACATGTATAATTGTAGGTATGATATGCTAGCTTATTTTTACATTTCATTTTTGGATTGGAATTTCAGTTCTAAGTCAAGCGTCATTCAAAAAGTTACCAATGAGATTCAACTTAATAAAAGTCTGAAGTATTTTATGGAAGAGAGCACCAGACCGGAAGAAAGAAAACAGGATGAGTTGGGGTTTTGCAAGGAGATCAACTTGGATCCTCTTCTCCCGTCTACGCAGAGCCTCTCTCTCTCTCTTCCATCCATACCCACAAATCCTCTCTCGCACAGACGCTGGAGCACCAAATGCCGGAGGTACTCTAATTTCTCTCCCTTCATTCTTTTTCTTGCAATATATCTCCCTTCCTCTTTCTTCTTGCAATATCTTTAGGGAATGTTTCTATCCTCATTTTTTTTGTGATTCATTTGGGTTTTTTATTAATCATGGTTTTTAGGGCTTTGTTTATGATTCATTTGGGTGTTTTATTTTCATTTAGAATCACGTGATCTAAATAAACTAAAAAGGGCAAAATTGTCATGTTAAAAAAAATTCAGTTTTCAGATGTGTTATCTTCAAACAAATAATATTTTTTTTGATACAGTTTTTAGAACTAAAGAAACAGTTTTTTCAATTTCAGTTTTCAGTTTCTGTTTTTTTTATCAAATGCTAACTACGTGTACTACCTACAATATTGAAATCCCTTACAATATTAAATTAAAAGCTTGACTTTTAATTTATTTAGGGAAACCTGGATTTGATGTCCACGTTGAAATCGGACCCTTGAATTTGTTTGGGTATAATGAGTTTAGACTTATTGGGGAAGGATATTAAGAGTACCAATTTTTTAGTCATCAAATGCGGACCAACCATATTGAGAGGGTAAACAGATGAAAGCTTTTGATGAAACTTGGTGAAGATGATCTCCATGATTGGTAGTTCATCTCCACAAAAATTCATCGAAAAATTCATTTAGGAAGTCGGTTAACTACGAAATTGATATATATGCGCATTTCTAACAGTTGAAATTTTAAATGTTTAACTAGCCAACTTCTTAGTTGAATTTTTCGATGAAATTTTGTGGAGATGATCTACTACTAATCATAGAGATCATCTTCACCAAGTTTTATTTAAAAAATTCATTCGTTTACCTCCTCAAAATGGTTGGTCCGCATTTGAGAACAAAAAAAATTTGTTCTTTTAAGATCCTTCCCCTAGAATTACTATCCATATTATAAAACACAAAGTTTGAGTCACTATTCATTTTTAAATGTCTCTTAATCTAAAGGCTCACATTGCATATAGTTGGTTTATTATTAAAGTAGCCTTTACATGTTGTTTCTTCTCATACTGAAAAATCAAATCAATGCAATAAATACTCACACACAAAATATACACCCGACACACTACTCTTCTTATTCACTTTCTCTCTCATTAACTTTTTTAAAAAAAAACTTTAAAAATGTCATAATTATAAATTCAAAAAATAAATTATAACAAAATTTAAAGTTTTGAAATATATTAATCAATGTTTATAAAACGAGATCCATAATGAACATAAAATTGTAAAAATAAAATAAAAAATCAATACTAATATTCGGATATTTTAGTGTATTTTTTATAGCAATAGCCTTCGATATTCGAACTGACAATAATAATAATAATAATAACCCACAGCAACAAATAAGGACGGTTTGAGTGGTGGCGGTGGAGTCCCCGGAGGAATGCAAGATTTGGAGGATTTGGAATATTCAGACCTTTCGACCCTTTCGACCGCCGGCACTTGGGTTGGTCCCGCGGCAACAACTGGGCTCGCCAGTCCGCGTACATAGTAACAATATTGTCCCCAACTGAAACACCTATGGGCTACAGGTGTGGAGTTTTATCTTAAAAGACCTCGTTATTATGGGGAGACTCTCCCACACTTATATACCCATGTTGAATTACTTCAATTTTTTCATGTGGGATCAATGGTTTGAGCCAATCATTCTAATAATCTATACCTTGGATTAAACCATTTCACCTTGGCTCTACCTTGGACTATCACCGGTCCAGCTCCACCTAGACCTATACCATAGTCTACCATGAATCCACCTTTTGAACTGTCCATGTAGGTCACCACTCAACAATGTCCATTCACAAGATCCTCCACCTTTTTGATCAATGCACATCTCGAGGTACACCCTATTTCAACTTACTTGAGGAACCTGCACAACCACCTTGATAGCAGCACCTCGGGTGTACGTAAGCTGTAGCGACTACACCCCCAGCTTTTCCGAGTCTAACTTCACCATAGGCTCCACCAAGTCCAGCTACTGGGACGCTTTTTTGTAGTGACTTATCACCTTATGCTCTACCGAGTTTTTTTCGACTTCACCGAGTCTAGCTATCGATATTGCCTCACAAGACTGTGGATCCACCATCGAGCTCTGATACCAACTACTTGGGTGGCTTTAACGTCTTGACCAATCAAACGCAATTCGCAAGGTAACCAGTTTTGTACTCCTTGTGCGTCTAGCATTGCTCTTCCTCTTCTATGAACTTCTAGGCATGTAATTAAATTGATGGTATTTTTCTTCACCATTAGTTGGATTCTAGTGCGGATATTGGTCAAAATCACAATCTTGGTGGCATCGCTGATCAATGGTTTCCGAGTTCATGGGCAAAATGGAATTTTACCAGATGCAATTCTAGTAAGTGGTTGGTTTTTGTATCATGGGATTATTCTTATCCGGGCAGTAAGTTACTGGTGGTTATATTGACGGTTGACTTGATTGTAACAGTTGATGGTGCCATCCATTTTCTCCAAAAAGTGGCACTCTGTAAGCGTCCATGGCTTCTAATTTGTACCAGTTTCCTTTTTTGTGTATCTCGTGTAGAAATTTAGTTCTCTTCTTATTTAGTTTATTACTTGCTGTTGTGTAGAGATGATTCTTAGTTTCTTGTAAATTGGATGATTTGACGGGGACGTGAACCCCATTTGGGGATGTTTAAGAAAAAAAAATGTTAAGTCTAATGCTATTAGGAACATTGCTTTATTTTAATATTGCACCATAAATGTCGTTGAAAAGTGTTGGACATATATTTTTGCATTTAGTGTCATATAATAGTTACTAGTTATCTCGAATTAATTTAGAGAACACTTTTGTTCCTCAAAATAATGCAATGTTAGTTTTATAGCGAATAAAGTTTATTTGATTTAATTAAATTCTATTGTGTGCCACCATGCTATTTTTAGATGATACCCAACCTAAATCCAATTAGTAATAAATGGAGTAGCCTTTTCATCTTATATTTTGCTATGTTATGATCCATTTTTCCGATGTGGTATTTTTAGTCTTAACAATTAATTATTAATCCTAAGTAATTTTACCATTTTCCAAAACTCACTCTTCAATTTACTCGGTTTTTCTTACTTCGTGTAATATAAGTGTTGCCACTTCGTGTAATATAAGTATTGCCTGTAATATAAGTATAAGTATTGCCAGTAATATACAATTGCTTGAAACATTAAAGTTAAAGGCTTGACCAACAATTTGCGAAATTTCTGTCTTCGACCTACAATATTTAATACAATGGTTATAACTTTGATCATTGGCAAAGTCAAGGTTTGATATTAAGGTGGGTGAAAAATAAATTTGATGCACAGTTAAATACATTCACGATAACATAAAATAAGGTAGGCCAAGTGGAATTTTTCTTATAACTAACATAAAATAAGTTAGACAAAGTGTAATTTTTCTCCTATATTAAAGTGGATTAAGTCTAACAACCAAGTGTGACCCAGTGGCCACGACACTAAAAATAGCGATGGGTTCAACTATGAGGTCTCTAGATCGAATCGCCAGATGCAAAAACCTTTGGTCACCAGCGGTGTGGTTGCCACGGATGGACCAAGACCAAGGATTTTGCTCGAATGAGCAAAATGTTATATAAATGTGGTTAGGGCTGGACCAAGACCGAGGGTTTTAGTCAAATGAAGGCGAAACTAGTACTACAATCCCATTAAAGTCATTAAAGTGATTGTTCTCTTAAAATATATGCATCATGGGTTTTAAAATTTGACGGTATTTAAGACCGTAAGCTTGTCACCTTGACCATATTACTTAATTGTCAGACCATTTTCATTTTTGCTAAACTTTTTTCCTCAAATTATATATGTGAGTAGTAAACGTATGTAGTGCATGAATAATTAATCCGTTATCATATTAAGTAATAAAATCCTATAACCCCTTTGGCCTCGCATAGGTCTGCCCTTGAATGTGGTTAGCACCATTAGCATAATATATACACATACATACCTGGTATATGATGTTATTAAACTATAGAAGAAGAAGCAAAAATTTAAAACTTTAGGGTGCTAGGGTACGCAACAATTCTAATAACGTTATTACACCATTTGCCATTTTTTAAGAAGCAAGATTATCAACCCTAGAACTCATGACACGCTCAATGCGTGCGCAATTAATATTATACTTGATAATTACTGATATTATGTAAATGTTTGAAATATTTACTTTTTAAGAGTAGTGTGTTTGGCTGGTATTGCAGATAAAAGGATTGTGGGTTTACTTTTTTACTCCGTGTTCTTACTTGTTGAGTCAAACCAACCAACTGAACTTTAAAAAGTAGCGCAGTTGATTTTCATTATCTCTGATATCAGCAATCTGTAAACACATTTTCATTGTCTCTGAAAATCTTATATTCTTACTCGTATATCGATCCACTCGTATTTTAATAGATAATGAAGAAAGTCGTGTTGAAATTGGACACAACAGATAAAAAAGTGAGAGCAAAAACGATGAAAGTCACCTCTTGTTTGCCTGGCATTGATTCAATAGCATGGGACAGGAAATAGAAGAAAATGACAGTGATTGGGGATGTAGATTCAGTGACGTTAGTGGGGAAATTGAGAAAGGTTTGTCACATATAAATTCTCACTCTCAGTTCAGCAAAAGAGCATGCGAAAAAGAAAGAAGAGCCTGATTCGGATATAAAGAAGAACATTACTAAAGAAGAGCGCATGAAGTATGATCAGTATCTTATCACATGACCCAAAAGGCAAGTGTGGACGCGCATTAACAATCTTAGCAAGTGTGTTATTTGCTAACTGTATATATGGCGCCTCATCTTAGATTGATAAAAGGTTGTCGAAAATAATTTAAGATACTTGTTATGAGAATAATCGCTATATATATATGACTAAGTGATTTTTAATTAAAGCATGATTAATTTAGTTAAACTCCATTTGTATTCCTTTAGCAAATGCAGAGACTTTTATTCTTAATTTTCAGGATGTAGTGGCCTCTAGTTATGTTCCTTTTCTTTTCCTTCTATTTTTCCAACACTAAACTTCCATATTTTCTGCCACAACTTTTCTGGAATTAGAAACATCAACATGGTCTTGAACAACCATTGCAATCTCCAAAATAAAAAATCTATAATCATCCTTGTCCACAGAACAATATTCATATGCAATCAATGTTCAAGAAAATGGTGGCAAAACATGAACGTATTGGTCCGTTCAATTTGGCCAAAATCTTAGACATAAATATGTGGTTCGAAGATGTTTCCCTATTTCATATAATTCATTAATTAAAAAAAAGTTATTAAAAAGAATTGCGCAAATAGGGGATCTCTGCTATGATATTAGGGATGCCACAAAATTATACATACATATCAGATGAATGTTAATGGAGATCACCATAATCTCTCAACACCAGGTGTTTGTTATTAAAAATAAAAATAAAAATATGTATCTCTCAACACTAAAGTTTCTTGTAAGCCTTTGGCCCCTCTTTCAGTTTCTTAGGTTCTAGGGCTGGGACCGGTTCGGTTCTTGTCCAAAATACGAAGAACTGAAACATATTTTATAATGTTAAAAACGGTTCAGTTTTTTGAGTTTTTTTGAAGAACCGAAAGTGGAACGGAACCGGTTTAAATGGTTCGGTTCTAACGGTTCCTTGGTTAACCGAATTACTTCAAAAACCGAAAAAAATAATTATCCGAATTAAGTTAATTAACCGAAAGTAGCTCTAAAACAGTTAAACAACCGGCAACATCCTGTTTCAAAATTTCATAACCATCAAGTAATAATAAGCAAGCAAACAAAGTTATCAAACATCCTGTTCAACTTTCAAAAAGACAAAAACCTATATGGACATACAATCATACACACATACTGACATACATTTTATCCAACATACGTGATACATATTAGTTATTACATAATACATATTGTCCAAGTTCAAGACTCCAAGTCAAATTACAAACTTCAAAATTCAGGAGTTCAAAGTCCAAGTGTCCTTACATAAACATACTAACATAGTTGATTGTTCAAGTCTTCAAGAACATAAAAAACAGTTTATAAAATCAAAGTTCAAACACTTGTTCAAGTCTTCAAGAACATAAAAAACAGTTTATAAAATCAAAGTTCAAACACATAAAAAACACATATATAGTCTTTAATTTTTGGATGCATTTCCGGCATCAGACCCTTTGCTTGCCTTTGCTGCTTTACTTTTCTTCTCGGCTACATCTTTTTCTTTTTGTTTCTCCATCTTTTTTCTTTGTTCTCTCTCTTCTTGCTCTAACTCTACATTAGTCAATAAATAAACAAGTAAAGAATTAATTGAAATATAAGTATGAAATAAAACTATTTGATGGTCAATCAATTGGTATTTGGAATGAATTTTATAAATGGTTAAGTACCATGTTCAGTTCTTTCAAACCACTCCATTTCCTCGGGGGTAGGAGTATATGCAAGGCTTGTTATTGCATCTGACCTCAACCAATTCTGTAGACAAATCAGCGCCTCAATCGATTTAGGACTCAAAGAGCTCTTATGAGGATCAATTACTCTCTTCCCTGTGCTAAAACTGGAGTCAGAAGCAACTGTACTAACTTGGATTGCCAAAACATCTTTTGCCACGGCTTGTAAATTAGAGTAATTTGTTCCCATTAGCCTCCACCATGTCAAAATATTAAAGCCATCACTTGGCTTCTCTATGGGATCTAGTAAGTACCTGTCTACTTCATGAGCAACAACAATTGCATTTCTATCTTCAAGATCCTTTTCCCAATCTTCTAACATTAATGCCCTTTTGCCTGTGAGTTGTCTTGAAGAATACCTACTGAATTACACCAAATAGAATACCAAATTCAGTTAATTCAGCAATTTATAACAATGAATTCAACAACTTAATACAGTAAAATCAACAACTTAAAACAGAGAAATCAACACTTAGAAAAGTGAAATCAGCACTTAAAACAGTGAAATCAGCACTTAATACACTAAAATCAGCAACTTAAAACAGTGAAACCAGCACTTAGAAAAGTGAAATCAGCACTTCGTACAGTGAAATCAGCAAGTCAGCACTTAAAACAGGGAAACTAGCATTTTAAAAAAGTGAAATCAGCACTTAATACATTGAAATCAGCCACTTAAACACAATGAATTTCAGTAACTTAAAACAGTGAATTCATCAATTAAAACAGTGAATTTAGCACTTAAAACAATTAATAGTGAAAAATAATAATATATACCTGCTGCCACTGCCATAATCTATAATTTTTTTCCTTGTGGTAGAGCCTTGGGTACCATGTGATGAAGCATAAAGGTCAGTGAGTTTGATAACTAGGTCCTTCAATTACTCACTCTTTCTCTTCACAGTCTCACTATCATAACACAACATTTTCTCAAGGACTCTAGTGAAATATTTAAGCTTGTATCTAGGGTCTAAAACCAAAGCGACAAGTAGGAGCTGGTTCATGTCATCTATGGAATCAGAGGTAATCAAAGTACCTCTTATACTTAGTTTTCATTTGTACTGATATATTAAACAATGTTCGCTCCGTATCACTCTCCTCGTATATTGAAGGTTTGTTGTAAATATCATTGATCTCACATTTGATTGCCACAATGTCACCGAATGCTTTGTGTGCAGTCGGCTTATTTGTTGCACTAACATTCACAGTAACTTCAAAAAAAACTTTCAAAAATGGCACAAACTCCGCAGCCCTACGCCAATCATCTTCATTTGGAGGCCCTACTCTTTTTCTACCTTTATTTTGCCCTACGCCAAACCCCGAGCCATCTATCTCATTCTCCCCTTCTTCTTCCTCCTCATCAAAATACCCAATATACTTAAAATCCTCCTCCTCTGCCAACCTATCAAATGCTCGTCTAAGCTCAATTGCACTCTCAATCATTATGTAAGTGGAATTCCACCTTGTTGGCACATCCAATACATAAATTTTTTTGCTCTCTAACTCTTCTTTTTTAACACATTCTTTAAATGCATCAAGCCTTTGAGATGAACTCCTAACATACTTGATTGCATTCCTAATTGATGCCACCGACTTCTCCATACACCTCAAACCAGATTTCATAATAAGATTAACAACATGAGCTAAACATCTAACGTGAAGATACTTTCCACCTAACACAAGTTGTTTCTCACCATTGCTAAATTTTCTCTTTACGTATTCTATAGAAACTTTGTTGGCAGATGCATTATTAACAGAAATAGTCATAACCTTCTTAATTGACCACTTATGCAAACATTTTTCTAGGAGCTTTCCTATTGTATTGCCTTGATGATTTGGAATGAGAAAAAAGCTAAGAACTCTCTTGTGCATAATCCAACTATTATTAATAAAATGGGCGGTCACTACCATATAATTGATGTTTTGGATTGAGGTCCATGTATCAGTTGTTAGGTTAATACAATGATTCTTAAGCTCGGCTTTCAAATCTTCTTTCATTGCATTATACATGCTCAGAAAGGTTTTCACCACCACCTTCCTACATGGAACATGACACCTAGGAATTGCAACTTTACAAAATCACTTAAACCCCGGTTTCTCAATTGCACTAAATGGCATGTCATCTATAACAATCATTTCTACAGCTTCTTTTGTGCAATTTTCTTGGGTCCAATGCGTAAGAACAACATCTTCACCCGTTATGTTAATAGCAAAGTGTTTTTGACCCTTTCCTATGTTCTTAACACTACTAGGGTATTGATCATAATGTTGTTCCAAGTGTTTTTGTAGTGTGCTAGTGCCATTCTTGGTTGAATCATAAGCAAATTCACTTGAACAATACTTACATTTAGCTCTTGTAGTGTGGCCAATTTGTACCTCTTTATCGTCTTCTTTCTTCATCAGAGGTTTAGTTTCTATGGTGAAGTGCTCCCACACCCAAGACCTTTTCTTTCTCTCTGACTTATCTCTAATCCTCCTTCTCTTTTGTGAATTTGGCCTTGGTAGCTTGTTTGATTGACCCACGCCTTTTCCCTTCTTAGAATCACTGCTTGTGCCCTTAGAACCATCAGAATTTTCCATTGAATTTGCATGAAATATAAAAAGAACAAAAAATTAGCAAATTAGAATATGAAAGTTTAAATTTAACATGATATGTGTTAAAATAATGAAAATAGGTTTTTAGGGATCTAACTTGATGTCTCAAGTTAGTGATCTAACTTGATGTCTCAGTCTAAATGAATTGCTTCTTGAATCTTGACCTCTGTTGAGGAGGTTAGGTCAGCCTTTTTACCAAGCTTAACCATACCAGATTCAATTCTTTCCTACGTATTCTTGACTTGTTAGCCTTTCAAAATTTTCCCACCCCTGTCCTATGAACTTCCAAGGCCCAACAGTATGCAGGTTATGTGAGAATAAGTTATTAGCCTTAGCTTTTAGCAAAGTGGAAACTTGATTTACGGGAAAAATATCATATCACAAGAAAGAAGGATTATTCTGCTATATTTCACTCAGTAAATTGCCTTTTGGATTCTGATTATAATAATTTTCCTTCTGTATTATTTTTCCTTATTCGATCTATTTCCTTTGTTGTGGACTTTATTTACCCCCTTCTTTTATTTCAAAATTAGATGCTTCCCTTCATTTATAAGTTGCATTTTTTGGTGAATTTTGGTGAAAAGTGTAGAGGATCTACTCATTGTATTGGTTGGATTGTGTTTATAGAGTGGGCAAAATTGTTGTAAGTTTAGAGAGAGAATGTTGAAGGAAGGGGTTTAGGACCTATTTTTTTTTTCGTTTTGTTAATAGAAAGCCAAGAAGGAAGAATCCTAAGAAGTGATTGTGGTTAAGATGTCTATGAAGACATTAACCCAGACAAAGAAGAGGTATCTCTTGTTATATTAGCTTTGTGGAGCTCTTTATATAGATTATAACAGCAGAGAAACTAGTCTGAGATCTCTAAAATTGGCAATCAATAATAATCACTATTTATCACCTGAACAATATATGCAACATTTTCTTCTGCTTTAACCCCTACAGTAATTAAAGCCAAGGAAATTTCAACATCTAAAAATGAAAAGAAAAATCTAACCTGCAAGATTTGTTGTATTTTAGATGAAGATCTTCAAAATCGGTCAAGGGAGATGCATCCTTACACTCGGAGTGTGGACCTTTTTTCGGAGTGTTGGAAAACTATAAGAAAGGGGAAAGAGAGGGACGCCTTTGGGGAGAAAGATAAGGGAGAACAACGTACACTCGGAGTGTGGACTCCGGCGAGAGAGAGGGCCGTGTGGACTCCGGCGAGAGAGGGCCGTGATTGACGCGGTGAGATCGAGAAAGGGGAGTGATGGCGAGCTGTGAAACGAAAGAGTGAAAGATGAGAAGAAAATATGAAATGAAAACTAGGGTTAGTTCTGGAGTACTGGACCCTCTTTTAGTCTTTTACTTCTTTTTTTTTTAATTAAATAATAATGTAACTATATAATTATAATATTATATATATATATATATATATATTATGTATAATTCCAGTTCTAAACCGGTTCATTCAATTAGTTTTATTCAATAACCGAAAACCGAACCATTATTTTTATAAAAGAACCGAACTGATAATATGTATATTTTATTGTTAAAAACCGAACCGGTTTTTTTTGGTTCGATTTGATTCGGTTTTCCGGTTCTCGATTTATTATCCCAGCCCTATTCGGTTCCGTTTGATAGTAACATGGAAAATGAAAATAAAAACAACTAATTTGGGTGAGAAAATGGAAAATAAGTTGAGGCATATGGTGAGATCTTCTCCATCTCATACTCATTTTTGTGAGTATATATCCTCCATCATCCTTTAATATTTTGTGGAAAAAATTTTCTCCACCATCACCTAAAGAAAATTTTGTCATGGAAAAGAGCAAAAAGTAAGAGTTAATCTCATCACATCTCTCAACTTATTTTCCATCTTCTTACCTAAATTAGTTATTTTTATTTTCATTTTCCATGTTGCTATCAAACAGAGCCTTACTCTCTTTAGAATTCGCCAGTTCTTATTCACAAAGTTCTTTGTTACCTTCCCCCATAGGTCGTTAATTTTATTTTATATATTTACTATTATTAGGATAAAGTTTTCTAGTTAATTGCTAGTGGAGGTTTGTAGGGATTAGTGAGTGGTTAGTGAGGTTCTCTTAATGGGTAGTTTTTGTGTTCAATGATTCTATTTAAATGTGGTCTACTTTTCAATGAAGGGAATGTGGAACATTGCAATAAAAGAAGACAGTTATTTGACTTACTAGCTTTTTAGCGCATGCATTGCACATAGGTTATTAATAAATATTTTATTTTAAAATTATAAATCAAATAACTTAAAAAAAAGTATCTTTATCTCTCTTCTTTGCAACTTTTATATCAAAGAATGAATTATAATAATAGATCAAATTACAATAAATAAATAAAAATTGCTTGACAAATGGTGATCTTAATGTAGACTCCTCTTTGTAACTTATCTATCAAAGAACTAACTATAATAATAAATCGAACGACAATAAACAAAAACTTGTTTGACAAATATTGATCTTAAATAAAGAAAAAAATAGTGATAACCTTATATAACTTGAACACAACAGTTGATGAGAGATTGAAAGCTCTCGATAATGCAATTGTAAAAAAACTTGTTAAATAAATAATGCAATATTATACTCAATGTAAACTTTGATTATAATGTAGACTCTTATTAGTTAAACAATAAGAAATCTCATCAATGTAAACTTTGAGATTCTAATGTAGACTCGTATTAGTTAAACAATAAGAAGTCTCCATCAATGTAAACTTTGATTACAATGTGAACTCTATAAGTTTAATATATAATGCAATATTATACTCAATGTAGACCTAATGTGGACGTTTATTAGTTAAATAATAAAAGTTTCTATCAATGAAAACTTTGATTCTAATGTGAACTCTTAACTCTAAGTTAAATAAATAAATAATAAGAAGTCTAATTATCTCATGTTGATATATAATTATAAAATCAAGGGGCATATTTGACCGTACAAAAAAAGGAAAAACACTTGTGTATTCTAACGTGGGCTTTTATTAGTTAAATAATAAAATGTTTTTATCAATGTAAATTTTGATTCCAATGTGGACTCTTATAATTTAAATAAATAAATAAGAAGAAGTCTAATTATCTTAGATTGATATATAATAATAAAATCAAGGGCATATTTGACCGTATAAAAAAAGAAAAATATCGTTAAATTTACTTGTACTTTTATATATAGTATAAATCTATACTATCTATAAAAGTACGAATAGCTTTAAGTGTTTTTCCCTTTTTTGTGAAGACAAATATGCCCTTTGATTTTATACAAAAGATTTTAAGATTTACATTAAATAATATAACTCCATATATTTTTATATTAGTATTGGTATTCCAAATAAATTCAAACTCTACTCTATTTTGCTAAAATAATTAAACAAAAATTTTAAGCTAGATTTATATTAATTAAAATAGTATTATATTTTATATTAGTATTAGTATGCCAAATAAATTTAAACTCTATTTATATTAGTATTTTATTTGGTTAAAATAATTAAACAAGTTAAATTAAACAACAATAACAATATATATATATATATATAGTACAAATAACTCAAGTATTTTTTTTTCTTTTTCTGTGAAGACAAATATGCCTTTGATTTTATACAAAAGATTTTAAGATTTAGATTAAATAAAACAGTATAACACCATATATTTTTATATTAGTATTAGTATTCTAAATAAATTCAAACTCTACTCTATTTTGCTAAAACAAGTAAACAAAAAAATTTAAACTAGATTTACATTAAATATAATAGTATAAGACTATAAGACTATAAGTGTATAACTCAAAATATTTTTATCTTAGTATTATTATTCTAGATAAATTTAAACTCTACTTTATTTGGCTAAAATAATTAAAAAGAATTTGTGTTAAATTATATGTTCTATATAAGATTTATATATAACTTCATAACAAACTTTCCAAAATTAGATCGTATTAAAATTAAAAGGCTTTTAGGTCAGGAAAAAAATAATCAAATGATTTTTATACTTATTATATTTTGTTTATTTATTATTATTTTTATTTCATACTAATTATTCAATTCTTAGTTATATAATAAATTTACTAACATTTGTCAAACACTAAAACCACGTGCAACACACGTGCACAAAAATTGGTATAAATAAAGATATAGATTATTGGAGCTTTGATTTTTCTCGAATTCAATTAATTCTAAAAGTTTTTTCCTTCCCAAAGCAAGTTTTCCTTGCTTATTCTTTTTTTATTAGAGAGCTTAAAAATAAAAACACTTAATTGGGCCAAGCTGGGTCACAGGCCCAATCATTTGATCGGCCGATAAAGAAGACTTCGTAATTCATGTAAGAGACCCAGACAATAGGCCGGATGGAAAGCTACTAGCAGAGGTGGTAGAAGCACATTAAGATGCTCTACTCCGGCCGAGATGAGTAGTGATGATGAAGAAGATGATAATGATGGTGGCCATGCTGCAATTGGAATACAGGAACTCGAGGATACAAAAAGTTCTGTATGGCATTTTTTGGGTACGGACGAGGAACCAAAGGGATCGTATTCGCTGTTATTTCTTAAGCGATGGAGCGACTATACTTCATTTGCATTGAAATTTAAGATTTGGAAGACAAGCCAAAGTGAAGAAAACGCAATCTGGCAGGGTGATGCTGTAAACCGAGCTTTCCTGGGAAAATAGAAGCTGTAATTTCTTGATCTGATGAAAATTTAGGGTTTCTGAAAACGGGTTGTAGCCTAGGAAAAAAAAAGTATAGTAAATATCCGGGATGGTGTCTGCATAACTTTCTTGCAAAATATAGAAGAAATAGGTAAACTCTTTTTCCATTTATTAGGTTTCAAGTGCATAGGTATATGTATATATATATGTCCAGCATATGTATATATATACATGTCCAGCTGACCAACTTTAAAATACTTCACAGGGAGGCCAGGATTATAGAAAGTGAGTCTTGTTTTGTTCACTAACTACAGGGTTGTAAAGAGGCTATTGTTGCATCTTTTTATGTGGTCAGAAAGCCTCAAGCCTCCTTTTTAGTAACATGGAAAGTATTTACCTTTTGGTAAATTCTATCTCCCCCATATTCTAATGACACTCGGGACATTCTTTGAAATAAATCTCGTTGTTTATAAAAGACGGTCTCACTTTGAATTTGATAATTGGTTTAATAAACATCGAATTCCAATCTAATCAATGGTTAAGGCAATTCATTTTCAATTTGAGAGATGCATAAAAGAAAATGGAACTGATCTTTTTGATGTGGGGATAGTAGTAGCATATCTTTCTTTATGTAGTCTTCTATAATAACCATTACTAATGTTGATTGGTTACCCCCATTTGTTTGTTTTCGCGCTTTTAATGAACATCCCTGATTTTAACATCAAACGTTATTTGTTATGGTGAGATGCAATACATTGATTATGTGTCAGAAAGAAATTTAATGCTTAATTTGAGACATTTCAAAATTGCGAGCTCGAGTCTGCATTGCGTTTGTTATTTCATTTGTGCTGATGTACCATATATAATAAATAATTGCTTCGCTAGGAGCACGATATACATCATTGGACATCAGAGCATGGTTTAGAAGTTCCTGCAAGGTGTAACTTAACGTCAACGTGAAAAATTATTTTTTTCGTGTGATTATATCTACTCTCTTTCAACATATATCTTACCATTTAAAAAAAAAAAAAAAAAAGAGGTTAAAATTATCAAGCATCATCATCAGATATGATAGTTCATTAGCGTTATCATCACTACAAGTTTTATGATAATGTTGAGTTTAAGGTAGAAAAATTCAGAGTTCATATGGGGGGATATGCTTTAGCACCAAGACTAAAACACAAAAACCCCATTTTTATCACACACCAATCTAGTACCGCACTTATTGAAGATGGATAACACAATCTCCTTCTTAGAACAAACCCCAACAATAAGACAAACTGCAATCAAAGACATAACAACAACAACAAATAGGACGTTATAAAAGCTGAATATCTTGGTCGTATTCTTCAAGCGCCACATTGAGACCACGGTTGCCGGTAATTTGCCTGGTTCCCCTATCTGTTAGTAACATGTGAAACAAAGTTTTGTTAAATGTTTTAAGACAGTCGCGATATTTACAATTGAAATTTGTGCAACACCATACAAGGCCTCGTTCGGTTCAAGGCGAGATATTTTTTAACTTGCACGTTTAAATTGAAAAAGTTTTTTTCACCTAGGTGAGAAATATTATGCCCTGAACCAAATGAGGGCCTAAAAGAATGGAACTAACTAGTGGCCTCCAGTACGTTACTTCTAAGTTCTAATCACAGCTAAAACTTGAACGCATAATTCAAGAGAAATATATTTATTTTAACTAAACAGACTAAATAGTTAAGTTCCTCAAATATCTATATATATATTCAAGAGAAATACATTTACAAAATATATAAACATTAGGTTCCTCAAATATATGTATATACACGGAGTCTCTCTCTAAGGGCATTCTTTCTTTGAACTAAAGAACAAACTACCCTTTTGAGGTGGTATATAAATAATTGAATATTTTGATGAAATTTGGTGGAGATCATCTCTACAATAGATAGATCATCTCCATTAAATTTTATTAAAGAAATGTAATTGGGAAGTGAGAGATGAAATATTGATGTATCATGTATGTGCCTCTTAGATGATTCCACCAAGTTTCTACTATCGTAAATCATAATATATACACAGTTGTTTAAGCATGCCTAATATCAGATGATTCGAAGGAACTTCAAATTTGCAAAGGTAGAGGAAATTACCCAAAGAAGCAGACGGGCTCAAGTCTTTCCTTGACCACGGGATCTTGCCATTCCAAGGCGTCCCACCAGCATTGTTTCGCTTGAATGTAATGCAGCATCTGTTAGAAAATTAGGGCAGTAATCATGCATCGCATACACTAATTTACGCACTAATCATTGAATCCTATGATCTATGCAGTTCAATAAGATCGACAGATGACATACCTTAATCGAGATTTGATGTCAATGAAACGAACAGGATGGATCTGATCCTTCTGTTGTTGTCGTCCTTAGCGTAGAAAACACGACGCCTCTACGGTATGCACACACGAACGAGATGAGATCTTGCTTGGTGTACTAGCGCCCTCTAGGGTTCTCTCTGCTATTTCGAATTTTCTTGCCTCTCTCAATTTCGTTGACGGCCAAGAAGAACAAAGGTTCCCTTTTATAAGGGAACCCTAGTGAGAACCCTAAGCAACAAACGAACTGGGCCCAAGTCCAACTTGGCCCGTTTTAATTCGTTTTGATCCAACTCGTTTTGGTGTGCGACCCTGTAGGTTTTACACTCTTTGGCCGTACAATTAAAACCCGTTTTATTATACGAACAGTAAGCGGTTTCTAGTAAAACATTACTATTATCCAAAGGGTATAAAGGTCAAAAACGACACAACCTTAAATTGATATTTCACACATTAACTCCTTTTGTCAATCGATATCTAGATTGAACACAAGACTAGGCAAGTGTCATTCTTGTATAGTTCAATCTTTATTTCTTGATCTCTAAGTATAATTAATCCAAAACAAATGACATCTCATTTGTGCATGGCCATGCAAATATTAATTACACTTATCAAGGGGCCCAACGATATCTCTCTCAATATATGAGAGTGACAAATCCCATCTTGATCAACCACATACCTCTACATAGTTCATAGTATGCTCGGTCATCATCTTTATAATTACTCGGTCAAGAGCAACGTTTGATAATGCCTGACATGCTAATCCCTATGTTGGTAACCATGGCGATCTCAGGTCTGAGGATAATACGATATCACAAATGGGGAACATCACTGATGACATTATGTAACACTCCTCGCAGTGTCCCCAAAGCGGGTCAGTCCAATACTTTGTTCCCTAACAAGTATCAGTATGTTCAGCTTGATATCTCCATATCCATGACTTGTGGAACATAGTCATCAGCTGACCCATACTCTAATCATTATATCAATGTGATCCTAGGTTATTGATACATGATTAGGGACATCTAAACAATATTATTATTACATTACTAGCATCCCACAATCTAGTCACGTACTTGATGAACTAGTATTAATAAATATTATTTACAAGAGATTATAAAGTAAAATAAATAAACTTTATTAATAAAAATAAGCATAAGATATCCAAGTACAAATCATAATCTATGAATAGTCCTAGGACATATCTCTTTCAGCATCTTTGCGACATCATTATTGAAAGGCAACTCTTTCAAATTGGGACACCCATTTATGTGAAGCTTCTCTAAGGCAGGCCAATCAAGTGACCCGTAAGCACAAATCCTTCTTAAATTTGGCATATCAGCCAATACCAGTGTCTCTAGATTTGGGAGGAAATCGCGATATACTGTGGCATTATCCCCTGGTTCAACAAGTAATTCTTTCATTTGGGAACAATTCTCGATTTTCAGAATCCTCAGTTTGTATAGGCTCCCACATGGTACAGGGAGTACCTTCCAAATGCTTTCCATTAGTGGTAACATCTTTATGTATAACTCTTCTAGGTTCGGTAGCAATGGGCTATCAACCTTACCCGCGATCGCTCTTATTTGATTGCAATAACCTTCAATTAGACAACCTCGGACCTTGTCCAGACTGGCATTCCTGAAATCGGATATGTACTCAACCTCAGTGTGGTTAACCAATTCAAATGCTTCGGTTTCAGCAAGCACTTCAAGAATAGTCGAGGTGCTTCCGGAGCCATTGCAATATCTCAAGTACCTATTGTATTGGCAAAAATTTGGAATTTGAGATGTTGAGGTCGAGCATCCAATGAAAACTTGGAATGGTTTGGACATAGAGCCGAGGGTGCCTATTCTCTTAACATAACTCGTCAAAACATTGATTGTGGGAAAACTGAAGGTTGGAATATCGGCCTCTAATTTTATGATGTCATCTTCAACACCACCTTCGAAGCAGAACTTAAAAGTTGTCAGCTTTGTCAAGGTAGCTCCTATCTTATCTATGACAACACCTTGCATCTCATTGCAAAGATCCTTGCACGATGTCACATCAATAATTAACTCTTCCAATGAAGAAATCTTAGATATAAAATTGCAATAACGCCACACAATTTCATTATCATTTCTGCAGCCAAACTTAGGTAAGGACACGAGCAAACGCCTCAGTTGCAAATTCTTGAATTCCTCTGGTATTTCCTCAACTCTGCTTCCCCGCATATCAATCACTTCAACGTTCTGGAGTTCTCCTATTTCAGAAGGAAGCAGCACCAACTCGGTGCAACCATTTAAACAAAGCACCTTAAGACGGATTAGCTTTGATAGGGAGGATGGTAGTGACATGATTCCAGTAGAGTCCATGTTCAAGACCTGTAGATTTGCCATATGCTCAAAGAATAAACGAGGTATTGTTTTCAAATATGGATTTTTCTGCAAAAAAAGTGTAGAAAGTATTGAACAATCCGGGCATTCAGGTAAGGTTTGCAACTCATTGTCAACCAAAGAAATCCATTTCTTCTCTTCCCAATGTTCCGCATTTGGAGGCTTTAGCAATGATTCACCACTTTTCACCAAATGTTTATGTTCGGCGCCATTAGCCGACAAGTTAAATAAGGCCGCTCGTCGGATCAATTTGTGCATCCTAACATATTTCTTGGACACACACTCCTCGAGTAACGAAACCTTCTTAAGATCTTCCAATACCTGAGGCCCATATGCACGCATTTTTTTAACATCGTCAGCCTTGCCATACAAATTTTCAGCAGCCCAACAATCCAGTAAACAATCTATATCAATGTCAGAGTCTTCTGGATATATCGCACTATAGAAAAAACAATCCTTTTGGGCTCCCTTCAATTGACCCGAGCAAAAATTCAACAATTTATATAGCGCCTTCATGGCATCATCTTGCTTTTCAGGCCACAATTTTAAGCTATCAAATCCATCGCTCCAACTTTTAACACCGTCTCTCATTTTGAAAGCATTTGCAACGGTTTTTATCACAAGAGGAAGGCCATCACAGTATTTGACTATTTTGTTCATAATATGCCCAATACGTTGGTCATTCCTGTGATTCGAGTTTTGACTTACAATATTTTTGAACATTTTCCATGCTTCCTTGGGAGTTAACCTTTTCACCTCGATCACCCTGTCCACTACTGAGTTACATACACCATCCACGGTCGTCGTCAATACAACTTTGCTACCATTCTCGTCATTAAGATCGATTCCAATTTGATCCAGTTCAAGATCTTCCTTGACATCGTCGAGAAGTAGCAAATACTTCTTGTCCCTCAACTCTTCCCTTATCACACAAGCAACTTCATTAATATCAGTACAGCCTTCGACGTTAAGTTTTAATCTTCGAACAAGAGCTTGTTGCAGTTGCCCCGTGCTCAAATTCTGCCTGACTTTGTCGGTAGAAACATTCACCCACAAGACTAATTTGAAAACTTCAGCGAGTTTTTCATGATTATTCAAGTTCTGCATTATTGCCGTCTTTCCGACACCCACCAAGCCACGGACTCTAATACCTTTGACTCTGTCATTCGACAAAAAAGCCAAAATATCCTTCATCGGCTCTTGCAGTGTGGAAAATTCTGTGATATCTGGGGCTTTCATCTTGACTATCGGTTCAGGCTCTTTTTCAACTAAAATATCTTTTAACTCCGTGCCCTCCTGGTAGAGCCGACGCACAGCTTCAGTCTTATTTTCCATCTCGCTTCCCAGTTTCGAACCTTTGTCGATCTTTGATTCTGGGCTTTTTTGCTTTTCATACTTCTGGTTTATTTCATCCACTTCCACTTCAATCTTCCCTACCCGGTCAATCCAATTACTATACGTTTTTGTTCCCCTTTTTCTTGCACTGTATCTTTTTAACATATCCTCATGATCTTCCCTTTTCGAGCATAGTCGTATCCATTCTTCATTCAAAGCAGCATGAATGGTCTCCAAATCCTTTAAAGGTTTACTTTTGTCTTTCTCATCAGGTGCATTGCGAGCTTGCCAGACAGTGGCAGCTGCAGCTGCAGACACAACATTTGCAAGTGCTGCCGTAACACCAGCAGTTGCTGCCGCTATATCAGCCATCGACAAACTCGGAAACCTGTAAAACACAATAAAAAGCGGCTGTGATGCAGGCACAAAACCCCATTAGGGGCGGTTTCAAAAATCCCTTCCAAGAGACATTTTAATTGGGAAGGATTACCCTAATTTGTGTAACCCATTACAATTTATTAATAAAAATTCCGCTTAAATCCATGACTAGAGGTTTTTTTTTTTTCAAAAAAAAATAGGTACACAAAAGTTCTAATTTACATAACTTTCCAAACCATGCATAAATTACAGTTCACAGTGAATTCTTCTTTTCTTCAAATTAGCCAATGAATTGGTGAATGGTAGGTGTTATCCAATAGCAAGTACCTCCCACCCCCCGACCAAGGCTCCTCTAGAATGACGGAAATTATTCCAGAGGAGAGCTGGAAAGATCTACAATTCTACATCATTCATTAGTTAGAAAATTGACGGCTCAGACATTATTTTTTTTATTTAGGGTTACTTATCTTTTGACCCTAATTTATTTTTTTATATTTTCTTTTGACATCCAAAGTTTACATTAATTCCCATTTGATACTTATTTAGACGATTTCCATCCAACCAACAAGTCAAAACATTAAGTACCTTTTATCTATATTTATATTTTATTTACATATAAAAATACAAATAAATTAAGTATTTTTCCCCTTTTTTATATAGACAAATATGCCCCTTTCAATGTAGATTGCTCTTTTGGATATAAGTTTAACATAATTCTACTAGGACTCCAAGACTCCAAATTTATTCAATTGCAAATAATAGCTTCTCGAGAGTTCTAGCAAATATTATTTCTAAGTTTGAATACCAAATAAAGACATTTTTGCTTACGAATTACCATCAATCATAAAGATTATCAAATATATATATTTAATATTAGTCTACTTTACCATCAGAAATTATTTCGTAGCATCACAGCCTGGTACGTACTTTCCTTGAAAACAGGGAAAGCAAATATAAAATTTGAGGTAACAATTATGAAAATTCCTTACATATTCTTATTTTTCTTCTTGATACTTATTTTTTTTTGGCTGCAATGATAGTTGTTAGAATATCATTGGATCCCTTTCCCTCCTTGGATCCCTTTTCTTCCCTTTCCCTTTCTTGGATCCTTTTTATTTACTTCCCTTTCATCAATGGTTATAATTTGTTTTCCCTTTTTATTAGTATATATTTGTTAGTCTTGTATTGTAAATCAAAAAAGTGATTATAACAATGTAGCCCTTTGTGGATTTCTTGCTCATTAATATAATTTCTCTATTTTAATGTTGTATAATTTATCATGGTATCAGAAGGAGTTTTTCTCATCAAAGAGCTTCCTTCTTTATCGTATTTCTAGTTTTGTTCTAAAATATCAATTCCCAGAAAACCCATTACCAAACTCCTGCAAATTTGCAATTCGATTTTCGCATCTAGAGCAACCCAGTTGATCATTGATTGACCGGTAATTCTGATGGTTCTTGATGCTGACCAAATGTCCACCTCTGCAGACACCTAAACCCCTTCCTACTTTCTATCCCTATCTCTCTCTAGCAAACGTGATGCTAGAACATCCACGGGAGACCTACCTGCATCCAAGGCCTCTACTGTTTCTCAATCCCCGGCATCGTCGCCGACTATTTCTCCGACTGCGAACTCTGGTAGCTTCGCTGCCAGGTTCTTCCGCCGCACCTACTTCATCAACAACAACAACCGCGTCACTACACGCATCTCCGAATCCCTCCGGCGCGCCCTCTCGCAGCGCCATCCAGATACCATGCCAGATTTCAGATCTGACCAATACATATGCTTAATCGCATCTTCTACCTTTTTAGCTCCTCTCCACTGCCACGTCTATCATTCAATAACATACCGTTCAGCTTCTCAATAGCTGTTTGGGTAGCTTCCTCACCTCTTCAAACTCAAGTTGGTCTCTTCATACCCCCTTGAGTTTGAGGGGGGTGTTAGAATATCATTGGATCCCTTTTCCTCCTTGGATCCCTTTTCTTCCCTTTCCCTTTCTTGGATCCTTTTTATTTACTTCCCTTTCATCAATGGTTATAATTTGTTTTCCCTTTGTATTAGTATATATTTGTTAGTCTTGTATTGTAAATCAAAAAAGTGATTATAACAATGTAACCCTTTGTGGATTTCTTGCTCATTAATATAATTTCTCTATTTTAATGTTGTATAATTTATCAATAGTATCCCTGGTTATATTATTTTTAATATTTTCATTTGTTATTTATCTTTGATTGTCTTATATTTTGTAGAGTGCCTTATATATTTTATGGTATACAGTAGTTGGGTGTTTACAATGGAATTATATCCCAATGCCTTAGTGTATGCAAATATAGAAGAAGAAAAAATGATGTGGCCTTGGATTAGGATAACTTCGTCCCACTTAATTTTTTATGCACTGAAAAAGAGTAAAAAATGTATTTTGCAGCATATATGTATTATTGAGGGAGCATAAATTTTGTTATATTAAATTGGGCTAGTCCAGCGCTTTGGAGGCCCATCCGTCAGGCACCACCCGGTGGCCTAGTAATGAAAGGAGCCGAGGAGAATGAATTGAATGGCCTACGTCAACACCACGCTGAGGACAATGGGAACTTGGCCGACTTCAATAAGGGACACGTGACCAGCACGTGAAAAGCTACAAGGAATGTGTAGGAGAATATCACGAAATGTACAATAAAATTGAGGTGGTCCCCACCATATCGTGACAATCGTGGAATACCAAAATTAGTTAGCTATAGATAATGACAAAAACGCTGGAGTGTTATCCGAGCCTTACCCTCTTTGGTAATTTTACTGTAACCCTAATAAACATTTGTAACCTTAATTCTATAAGTATAAATATAAAAAAGGGTTTCTTAAAACTAGGGATCCCCCTTTAAATTTAGAATAACCTTGTGTAGAAGGAGAAAGCTGGTACCTTGTCTTTTTTATTGAAAAATAGTCTTGAGAGCTAATAACAAAACACACACACATAAAGGGTGGGGGTACTCTAGACCTATTATCCATTGGCTAGGGAAGAACCGTCCTCAAACAAAAATCTCTTATCAGTTTTTGCATTATTTACTATTCCATCAAACTTACTAAGAGCCATTCTTCATTGAGGGTTGGTCAAACTTTTGGCCATTTACAATTGGCAACGTTTGTGGGAAACAAGAAAGAAAATCAGTTTTTGGTTGTTAGTTTGTTATATTGTTTGTTTTTCCTAAGAAAGTTAATCACAGGTACAAACCAAAAGAACCACTTCACAGATCTCTCAGACACAACAACTGGGTAGGGATGCCACACTGCCACCCTCCAGAGAAATAATAACCCGGTCCCACCTGCTAACCAGACTATAGAACAGGTTGATAGTAACTACAACGATCACAGTCTGGCCGTTGGTGACTCAAAAATGAAATAACCAAGTTGAGGTTGGAGAATCAAGCTTTATAGGCGTTTCTCAAGGAACAATTGAGAAAAATTATTTTAAGAAACGGAGAAGAGGAAGACACTACCAGCTCCTCTATTAAACGACCAAGCCCCGCCAAAACAAATCGAGTCCCATAAACCCCACAACATGTGCCTCCGCAAAACCAAGTTGTTGAAAAGGCGAATGAGATACATGTTTCTACACCGGAGGTTTCGGTGTGACTTAAAGACAGTGTGTCTTTAAAAGACCGGCAGAGAAATACGTTGGCCCAAAAACTTGGGCCGAACATAATTTTAGAAGTTTGATCGATTCCACCATTGCTAGAAAATCTGTTATTCATAGCTCGAGGGACTTTGTACAGAGATCGTTAGGAGAACAGAAAGGATCTCCGTTCACTCAACGTATAGCATAAACAACTCCTCCCAAAAAATTCTCCATGCCCAAGTTCAACATTTACAACGGATGTACCGATCCTCAGGTATTATCAACAAGTTATGGACTATTGGATTTCAGACAATGATGTTATGTGTAGAATGTTTCCCACAAGCCTGGAGGACATAGCTCTCAGATGGTTTGCTCAACTACCACTTGGCCAAATAGATGATGTTAAAGAACTAGCCGAGTAGTTTATGGCAAGATTCAAAAATCAATAGCGGAGTAATAAAAATCCCGGAGGCCTTCACCAATCTGAGGAAGAGGAAAGATGAAACTCTTAGAGAGTATGCCTCTAGGTACTGGGAAGTTTTTCAGTATGCTAAAGATTGTGACCTTCGATTTGCTCTGAACACATTCAAATATGGCTTACCCAAAGACAGCAGTGGTATTTACAATTCTTTGATGAGGGTGCCCCCTCAAACCTTTGATGAGTTGCTCTCAAAGATAAACGAATATGCTTGAGTAGAGGATGATGGGATGGCGGTAGGGGAAAGTAGAAAGCAAGTAGACAATTGGGACAATGGTATTGGAAAGTTCAACAAATCAAAAAGGAAGAAAAGTGAGGATTTCTTTGAAGTCAGTGACAAAGGGTACAAGAGAGTCCACACGGTTTTCACAACGCCGATCCATAAGATAATATTTGATATTCAGAACTAGCCTTTTTCAAATGGCCAAGAGAGATGGGTAGTGACCCAGCCAGTCGAAATAAGCAGTTGAGGTGTTCGTACCATAAAGACCATGGGCACCATACCGAGAATTATAAAACCACCAAGCAGTTTCTGGAGGGATTGGTAAAGAAGGGCCATCTGGTCAAGTATATGAAACATGCTGAGAAGTCATGGAAGAAAAATTTGGAAGATAATAGCAATGATGAGCCAGTTAGGAAGTTGGCCAGTAAAATGGTTACTGGGGTCATAAATGCGATTCATGCTTCTACTAGCCCAGATAACTTAATCAAGAACGCGATTCAGTTGGAGATTATAAGAGCACAGTGCGCTGAATAAGCATTTGCTGCAGAGGTGATGTCGATTGCTGTGTATGAGAAAGAGATAAAAAAATAAACATCCTATGAAATCACGTTCACGTATAGAGACACGAAGGGGGTAGATTCTCCACACAATGATGCCCTAATGATCACCGTTAACATCAACACATTTGACGTCAAAAGCGTTTTGATCTACCCGGGTAGGTCATCAGAAATTATGTAAAACATTATATTCTAGAAGTTGAATCTCTCCCCTTCACAGATCAAGAATGCTAACTCTCCTGTCTTCAGTTTTAACGGCGAAGTAGTGTGGCCGATTGCTATAGTCCAGGTGTTGGTTCATTTAGGTCCCAAATAGAAGATGGTTGAGTTCATTTTCATGGACATTAATTCCTCATATAACACAATCCTCAGCAAGGGATGGTTAAGGTAGATGAAAGCAATAGCATCTCCCCTCCACCAGAAACTCAAATTCCCTAGTGAGGAGGGGGTTATGGTTGTAAAAGGAAAGCAAGAGGATGAACACTATTGCTTCGGGCTAGCGGTGCAAAGTGTTTTAAATGTTAAACATCCAGCTGAACTACCTGAGGACTTCAGGCTAAGGGCAAGATGATTGAGGCAACTAGAGACGTGGAGGCCGAGAAGGCTGAAAAAAGTTCGAGAAAGAGAAAAAAAGAAGATAAGCCCAAAACCTCTCATCAGATGGGAAACTTCGAAGAACTGTTAGCAATTACAGTCTGGACAACCTATCGAAGGTGGGCATTTAGGTTTCCCGAAGATAAATTTTTTGATGAAATGATTTAAGTCTCTACGATTGAAGGAAAATGAGTCGAAAAGAGTTTCTTCTTGGTTGGAATTCATCAATGCATGAGGAAAGAAAGCAAATGGTTAGTTTCCTAAAGGCGAATGCCGATGTTTTTGCATGGCAACCTTATGACATGCCTAACATCGATGCGAGGTCATATGTCATAAAGTCCATATCGACAAAAATTACAAGCTCGTAAAGCAAAAGCCTAGGAAAGCTACACCAGATAAACCTAAGGCTGTAAAGGAAGATGTACAAAAATGGCTAGAAGAAGGGACAATCAAGAAGGCCGAGTTCTTATATGGATATCCAACCCGGTTGTAGTCAAGAAGAAAAATGGTAAATTGAGAGTGTGCGTTGACTTTACCAATCTAAATAAACCATGCCCGAATGATAGCTTTCCTCGTTGGAAATTTAACCAACTGGTAGACTTAGCTGCATGACATGAAAGGATGAGCTTCATTGATGCGTACACTGGTTACCATCAGATTCCTTTATTTGGCCTAGATCAAGAAGCAACAGCTTTCAACACAATTATGGGCCTGTATTGTTATAAGATCATGTTTTTGGCCTTAAGAACGCAGGCACCACTTACCAAAGATTGATGACAAAGATGTTTAGAGAAGAGATTGAGAAGTCCAGGAGGTGTATGTAGAGGACATGTTGGTAAAAAGCAAGAAGGCTGCCGACCACATTTCTGATTTAGACAAAATATTCCAAATTTTAAGGCATTATAGAATGAAGTTAAACACAACAAAGTGCACATTCGGTGTCAGTTATGGCAACTTCTTGGGCTTTATGTGAACAACAGGGGGATTGATCATCGAGCATGTAATTCGACTTGGGATTTTAGCATCAAACAACGAAGCTGAATATGAAACTCTGATCATGGGGTTGAAGAAGGTTAAAGTACTCGGCGTTCAAAACTTGAATATCCATTATGACTCGCAATTATTGGCGAATCATCTGACCGAAAAATATGCTGCCAGAAACCAAAGCATGGAGGCTTACATGAAATTAGCTCAGAAGCTATTCAAAGATTTTAATTCGGCCTACACTGAAAGGTTTTCAAGAATGAAAACAGCCATTCTGATGCCTTGGTTACGCTTACGTTTATGGTAGATTTAAGTATGAAAAGGACAATCGAAGTGGAATTCTTGTCGAGACCAAGTACAGAAGTAAAGCAAACCCCCTCTGTCCTTTTTTATATTGAGGTCGATTTAGGAGTTTCCTGGAGGGATCCGATCATTCGATATCTTAAGGATGGAAGTTTGCCTAGTGGCAGTAGAGAAGCCTACAGAATTAGGGTTTAGGCCAACTAATATTGGCTACCTCCTGACGGTAAGCTTTTCAAAAGATCTTTTTCTGGCCCCTATTTAAAATGTGTACATCCGAAGCAAGTACAGGGGATACTCCGTGAGCTAAATTAGGGCAACTGCGGGAGTCATACAGGTGGTAGGTCTTTAGCTCATCAGACAAGAAGCCAGAGTTATTGGTAGCCGTACATGTAGCAAGACGCTTTGGCATATACAAAGAAATGTGATAAGTGCCAGAAACACGAGCTAATCATTCATCAGCTTGGAACCGAACTTTTTTCGATAAACAAATCTGTGGTCGTTTTCTCAGTGGGGTTTGGACATACTTGACCCATTTCTGAAAGCTTATAAGTCAAGAAAATCTCTATTTGTGGCAACCGATTATTTCACCAAATGGGTAGAAGCGATCGCTATCGTCACCAAATAGGAAAATATTGTCACCCGTTTTGACATTTTTAAAATGATCATTTCCGACAATGTGCTCCAGTTCAAGAGTAAGAAGGCTTTAAAATTTTGTCAGAAATTAGAAATATGTCAGAGTTTTTTCAATGAGGCCCATCCACAAACGAATGGCCAGGCCGAGGCCTCTAACAAATTTATTCTCAAAGGCTTCCATAAAATGCTTGATGATGTCAAGGGAAATTGGGTTACCGAGTTGCCATAGATTCTTTGGGCTTTCATAAAGGCTCCACGCCAATCAACTGGGGAAACACCATTCTCACTCAATTTTGGCACAGAAACGGCAATTCCTTTGGAAGTTGGTTTGCTGAGCTTACGGTCAATGCTGGTTGAATCAGGGGATAATTATGCAATAATGGAAGAAACCTTGGATTTTGCCGACGAAAAAAGAAAAGTAGCTCTTATTCGGTTGGCCCATTATCAGCAAAGCTTGTCCAAACAAAGGTTCAACCAAGTAAGCCCAAGAGATTTCCAAGTCGGTGATTTGGTTTTGAGGAAGAATATGGGTTCCATGGTTGACCCAGCGCATGGCAAAATAGTAGCCAACTGGGAAGAGCTATATATTATGACTGGATTGACTAGAACTAGTGCATACTACTTAAGAGATCAAGATGGAAGAGATATTCCAAACCCATGGAATGTATCGAAGCTAAAAATATTATCATTGAATGTACTCGACCACGGCTAAGGGTCTATGTCTTTGATGATCAAATTTATGTTCATGAAAGTTATTCATTTTTCTAAATACGCGAATACAAATCAGTCTAGTAAACTTGGCTTGGTAACTCGAATAAGATTGTCTGGTAAGGTAAGTGGAACAAAATTGCCTGGTAGGCAGGGCTTGAAGAGCCAAATACAATTTGTTAAAAACATAAGGCTCAATAAGCTGAGGTAAATACACCTGGTAGGCAAAACCAGTTAAGCCACCTAAACGGGTTAGTGCTTTGTTTTAAGTACACTAACGTTGTTTTCCTTTAAGGAAAATTAACACTTGGTAAGTGAACTTTGTAAGCCTGGTAGGCCGATGGAAATGTTAATGCCTTTGAGGCACATCATAGGCTATGTCAAGCCGAATATTGTGAAGTCTGAAAGGCTGTCACATACTTAAAATTGTTGAAGTGAAATTTGTCTAGAAGGATGCTTTAAAATTTTAAAACTTCGAGTTTCTTACTTGGCAAACCCAAATCTGAGACTGTATTCATTGATTTGAAAAGTTGTTCATCTGCGACGCTAAGGGAAACCTGCCACCAGCCTCCAAAAAAGGGAAAAGAATAAGATAAGGGAGTCAGTCCCTGCGCTTGAGTTCCTCCCGCAGCCTGTGCCTTTCCAATATTATTGCGTTGTGCCATTCCTTCAAAGAATTATGGGACTCCGCCTGGCTCAAATAAAGTTGGCGCTCCACATCCAAAGACGCCTTCAGTTGGGCAATCTCCCTAGCCGCATGGCCTCTTTCGACCAGAGCCCTGTTAAACTTGCGCCAAGCGTTATCCAGTTCGAGGGTACGCTCAACTAAATCTAGTTGAAGTTAATAAATTTTTTCAGACACCTCCTTTAGAGAAACTAGGTGATGAATAATAAAGGAACCAGCATCCACATCATTGGGGTAGCTTAAATTAACAACATCTTTATTTGCCGTTATAGATCCTCTATTTTTTATTGGGACTTGGAAGAAAAAAACATCGTTAAAGGAGTTCTATTCATAATGGTAAGTTATGTCGTTTAAGAAGATATATGTGTAGATGGAAGAGGATCTTAGAAAACAAAAAGCCATAGTTCATTAAAAGGCTAATAGATGACAGTCCAGTTTCAGTAAACAGACGCTTTAGGAAAGCATAATGCCGTCATTACCGAGACAACGCGTGGCAAAATTACTTTGGGCATGAGACCAACTAATCAGAAAGTGCCACATGGACAAGAACGGAATTTCAATTAACTCGACAAAAATTCAGTAAGCTGGAGTACACATATTGAATTTAAAATTTGATCAAGTATGCCTAAGTGATCTATTTACTTGGGTATCTTGACAAATTTAAGTCGGTTGCATAAGCAATGATTTGAGATGTTGAATCCCATAATCGCACTTGTTATTTAAAGAATTTCTGGTTAATTTAGTTAACATATTTGTCTTAGGTAATCGAAACCATGCATTACTTGAAGAATTTATGGTTAATTTAATTAACAAATTTGTCTTAAGTGATTGATGCTACAAATTGATTGAGGATTGGCTGGCTAATTCAACTAATAGATTTGTCTCAAAGTAGTAAAGTTATTCATTCACTTGGAGAAATTCTGGTAATTCAGCTAGCGGATTCATGTTTAGCAATTAAAGGTATACATTTATTGGTCTAGCTAGGAAAGTCGAAAACGATGAGTCACAACAAAGAGACATAAAAGTTAAGTTTTAAATAAAAGAGGAAAATTACAATTTCTCAAACTTCGAGGTCAAAGAATCACATATTTAAAGGAAAGTACAGTCTACAGTGGTCCTAAAACTGATGAGAATGTACAACCATCTGCCAGCACCGGTGCCCCTTGAGTTTTAAAGAATATTGCAGAAACCCACATGCCTGAAAAAATAAAATAAAGGGAGAAAGGAACAAGCAGAGGAAATGAGTGACAAGAGCCCCCGATTCAGATATATACAGATGGCTTGCAATACGCTGCCTTAGTAAAAAACTTGGGGATACCCTATTTCTTCAAAGTCAATGTATGTTTTCCCTTCCTTTGGCTAACTTTTCTCGAAGCTTGTCCCTTTTTACTGTCACGGCGATTAAGCGACTCTGCAAATGGAGGATTGTCCTAGCTAGCTCAGGAGTTTCGTTTTCTAGCATCTCCTCTCTCAAGACTAAACCCTCCGCACTATTGGGAAGAGGAGGAACATTGGAGTTGCTAGCCTCGTCCATCATTTGGTTAAGGTTTAGGTGTTGAGGAAGATTTTGATTCAGGGCCTCCTCTTTTGCTGCTCTAACTTCTACTAACAACCTATCAACAGCCCTATGCAAAGACATGGAGAGAAAACATGGGATTGTGAGAAGATAAGTTAGTTTATTATAAATGGTTGAATGGTAATTTGTAAAAGAAATAAAGACCTTTAGGAAACGATGCAACTCTTGGAAATTGTTGCTAGCCTTTTCCGTTGTGACACGTGGCAATACACTCACCCACCTCTTAAATGACTTGACGGTTGATAAGAAAGGAAGAAATACGTGTGAAACCATGTGCAAAATTGTAACATGATGAACAGTATTGAACTCTTAGAGAAAAATCAAAATTTTAGTGAGAATGAATTTTCTACTGACAGCCGAAATATTTGGACGACATCACAAAACAGCCCTTAAACAGCTGAGATTGGAAATATTGCCCTAAAAGCAAAAGTCTGGCTGTGCAAGCCACCAAATATCATCTGCCATCGGCCGAGATAAATGCCTATGCCTTAGGGGCTATTAGTAACCATCTTTCTCAAAAGCTTAAACTGTTAGGAGAAGGAACCGTAATGAATATCATGCTTAACACCCTCCCTCACGTGCGTACGTAGGGGCTATTAGTAACCATCTCTCTTAAAAGTTTAAGCTGTTAGGAGAAGGACCTGTAATGAATATCATGCTTAGCACCCTCCCTCACGTGCGCATACGTGGAGAGTAGACAAATTTCGAATTTTGGATTAACAAATGGGGAATGGAGGTGCCAAGGCTTGAACCTTGGACCTCCCATAAAACCAACCTCTTATACCATATTAGTAACCATCTTTCCCAAAAGCTGAAGCTATTAGATAATGAGCCAACAACGTATATCATGCTTTTCAACACTCCCCCTCACATGCGACCCCCACTCGCACGTGGATAAACAAACCAAACCAAACCAAAAGTGCACCTGGTGCACAAACAATAACGTGCATGTTGCAAAAACACAAAGGGGGAAACAAATACAAGCGGGATGATTCGAACCCGAGACCTTACAGAACCTGAGCTCTAATATCATGTTAGTAACCAACTCTCTTAAAAGCTTAAGCTATTAGGAGAAGGAAACAATAATGAATATCATGCTTAACAGGGGCAATATAACAAGAATAGCGAAATTAGCCTAACTACGGAGTCAATTCAGTCCAGAGTCTTTGAAACGAAAAATTTTCAAACAAAATTCTGGAATTCATACAAAGCAAGCAATTGAAGACAAAAACAAAAGCACAATTTTATTATGCCAAAAATTGAATTACAGGTGGAGGGCTTCAAGGCCTAAGGAGATTACAAAGAAAGAGATAAACTAAATGCGAAGTCCTAAGCATTAGAGGTAAGGGAACTTGTATTTTCTTCATTATCTTCTTCTTCCGACTCTGTAAAAGCAAAAGCCACGAAAACTGCGGAAGAACACAACACTGTCCAGCCAAATAATTTGTGACCAGGTAGAAGACCAGCACTAGTGAGATTGATCTCATACCCATCCTTGTAAATTCGATCCTTGACCTTTACAACTCCATCGGTAGAGTCATGTAGGGCTTCGTTATAGCCCACATCCCTTTCGTCAGCCATGGTAAGATCATAATGTGAACTTAGCTTCAAAATTTTGGCAGCTTAGTCCTCCCAGAGTTTGGAAAGATCGACAGAGTGTGCCTCCTTTAACTGCGAGATGGTGTAATTGTGTCCCTCCTTCATTTGCTCCATCTCGGCAACCCTGTCCTTGCCAATTCTTATAGCCTCCTCATTAACTTAGCCTTCAGCTTCCAAAGCCTTTTGAAGATTGGAAATTTGCTCCTGTAAGGAGTTGACCGTGATAGCATGGTAGCCCTTGAGATCGGCCAACTTCTTAGCTTTGGCAGCTTGGACTTCTTTGAGGATAGATACCTTGGCACTCAGACTCATTATCTCTGATTTTCTGGCCTTCTTGGTGGCCTTGGCGCCCTTCAATTCCTTCGTACGCCTGAGATCAAGCTCCAAGAAATACTGAGTAGCCTACAACTATGTGCTTATTATAGATGTAGAAAAAAGAGTTTTTTAAATACAGATAGGGGTATGAAGAGAAGCTTACTCCAATAAAGCATTGGTACCCCTGCATCCCTAATTCGGTCGAGCTTTGGGGTTCAGCAGTTCTTTGTACTTTAGAGGCATAATGCTTGTGGCCAAAGTGTAGGCAACTTTAGGATCCTAAAGGGCAGAATCCTTCACGATCATTAACCTATCTTGATGGCATAGCCTTGGCTCCACAGAAAATATTTTTCCATTGCCCTTGGTAACTCGGGTGGCGAAGCTACCCTATGCTCTGTTGGGATCGGCGACGGTGTGGGCAATGTCTTAAGCATCAATCTCAGTGTCAACGTGGATAGGTTCGTCATTCTCATTCACTCCCCTGTCGGCCCTTACATCAGCAAAATCTTGGGTGGCTGCAGTAAGGAAGGTGGCTACAACATCATCACAGATGGCGCCCACCACTGGGGCATCTGTGGTTGGCTTGGCAACTCTGACAATGGTAACCTCGGTTTCCACCCTTTAGGAAGAATCCCTTTTTCTCTTCTTCTTCTTAAAAGAGGGCTTGGAAAGTTTGGCAAGATTAGTAGCAGTAACTTCTTTATTTTCTCATATCAACTAAGCTTGCCAAAAATTTAAGAGCCCTGTTCTTTGAGAGATATTGGATTGGGTGGGCAAAAGAAGTGCGGTTGGGGGCAACTCATTCCTATTTCCTGTTTCAGGAAGATAAGTACTTAGTTTAGCGCCGATTCATACTCAATATTTCCTAATCAAACGCCTTTTAATGTTGGTAGGCCATGTTGGGAACTCTCTACAAAAAATTATACTAGCAGAATGAGGTGGAAGGTTAGAAGGATCACCTTGCTCTTCGACAATTTTTGGAGGGGAGGGATCAGTGGCCTCGTTAATTTCATCACCTTTGTTGGCATAGTCGAAGAGTGCTTCAATTTTCGAATCCTCCCCATCTTTGTAAATGTTAGGGTCCTCCAAACCCTCAATAGTTAGAATAACTTATTTTGATTTTTTTGGAAGTGGAGTTGCCATCAGAACATCCCTAACCACAGTTATTTCACTTGATGTGGGGACTTTTGAATTTGGATTGTTGGGAGTAGAGAGAGCTTCGCTCGCCAAGGTAACGGCCAACGGATTTACTCTGGTGGTATTATCAGCTCTGCTTTTCTTTTACGATTTGTGTTTTTGGTTATAAACAACCTCGGTAAGGTTTGGATTTTTGGATTGAAAGGGGGCAGATTGGTCTGCTCATCTCTAGTTCTCCAGCTGAACCTTTTTGTTGAGGATGTTGTATTGAATGAACAATTGATACTAAGTGGGCCATTTCGGAGTTCCCCCTCAAATCCAGTTACCGAGAAAACTCCTCTTTATGAAAGAGGTGCACACCGTGTTATAACCCAGAAGATTATGGGTAGCCCTGGGATGATTACATTATGACGAATCGCCAAGGTATGGTGAGCGATAGCGTTCAATTGGTGGAAATGAATGAAGTTCATACCGGGCCTATCAAACAACTTTTTGTCTGTAAGATATAGAAACCATGGTTAAAGACAAAGCGAAAACCAGAAACACGTATGAATTCAACAAGATATGAAATTACAAACTAGGAGAGCCGTGGTGCTTTGGGACTAAATACTCCACAGGATCCAGTTCAACGTCCCCTTTTATTATTACTATGTCATTGTACATATATTTACAAGAATCCTGTAAGCCGACGATTAGGGCAGGAGCTCCTGGTCTGCCTTCCAGATTCCATCTACCTTCGAACTTGGAAAAGATAAAACTATAACAATACTTGATATCTCAAAAATTAAGTTACATGCCGAATCGTCTGTTTATTTCAGCCAACCCTAAAATTACCCTGATTGAGTTGGGGCTAACTGACCTAGATGAAGGCAAGTCCTCCGAAGAAAATTGACTAAAAGTGGGTCGAAGGGGATTTGCAGTCCTACCTGCAAAAAATAAGAGGTATATATGGGTTATATTCCTTGATCGAACTCATGCCTCTCATTAATCATGTCATCCTCTATACCGTATTCTTCCCATTGTAGCCGGTCGGGAAGGAAATTCTTTTGGAATTCCTTTTTTCTATCGTCGTTTATAAGCGCGTAACAACCCATTGGAGGAAGTTAGGGTTTAAAAGTAGTAGGGCAATAGAAACGAAAAGTGTTCCGGGGAAAATAGGGCAGATGCGTAGAAGAAAGAAGAAAAGAGAATCAGAATCTCATAATGTCGAAAGGGCGATGCGATATTAAAGGTAAAAGTTATTTTTTTCTCTATGAATGGGAGAGGAGATGATATGCTCAAAGTATATCTAGTTTCATACTTGCAGAACAACTCTGTCTTTTAGGAAACACAAGCTGATTAGAGGTGGTTATATTTTTGAAAAGACTGGCAAAGCTTCGTTACGAGATAGCCCAGTCTGATGGCCAACACGTGGATTCAGGAAAGCTTCTTGATGAAGATTAAAGTCAGGTACATGTTCCCAATTTGTTGGTTAAGACTATATACTTAAGGAGCAATTGAGGGAGCATAAAATTTTGTCATATTAAATTGGGCAAGCCCATGCGTCGGGCACCACCCGGTGACCTAGTAATGAAAGGAGCCAAGGAGAATGACTGAACGGCCTACATCAACACCACGCCAGGACGATGGGAACCAGGCTTAGGGATGGCAAAAAAATCCAACCCGGCGGGTTTCCGACCCGACTCGACCCGACCCGAATGGAGCGGGTTTGGGGCGGGTTTTTTTTAGACCGGGGCGGGTTTGGTAAAAAAAATTTAAACCCGGACCGGGTTCGGGGCGGGTTAGGGTTTTGCCCATTAAAACCCGACCCGACCCGCTCCTATATATATAAATATATTAATATAAAAATTATATATATATATAATAATATATATTATATATATTTTATTTATTTACCAAAAAATAGACATTTTTTTTACCAAATGTGGAGCCTTAGATTAAATACATTAACATCTCATCTTCTTTATTTTTTTTATATATTTATAAATAATAATAATAATAATAATAATTCGGGGCGGGGCAGGGCAGGGCGGGGCTCCTAGGTATACTTTGCGGGGCGGGTTTGGGTTTTAAAAAAAAACCCGTATCGGGTTCGGGGCGGGTTCGGGGAGGGGTGGTATATATGCGGGTCGGGTTTGGTAATGGCCAAACCCGCCCCGAACCCGACCCGTTGCCATTCCTAACCAGGCCGACTTCAATGAGGGACACGTTACCAGCACGTGAAAAGATACAAAGGTTGTGTAAGAGAATATCATGGAATCATATGCATGAAATGTACTATACAATCGAGGTGGTCCCCACCAAATCGTGACAGCCGTGGAATGAGAAAATTATATAGTTATTGATAATGACAAAAACGCCGGAGAATTATCCAAGCCTTACCCTTTTTGGTAATTTTACTGTAACCCAAATGAGCATTTGTAACCCTAATTATATACGTAAAAATAGAAAATGGGTGGCTCAGAGCTAAGGATCCCACTTTGAATTCAAAAAAACCTTCTGTAGAAGGAGAAAGCCGGTACCTTGTTTTCTTTATTGAAAAATATCCTTGAGAGCTAATAACAAAACACATACACACAAAAGGGTGGAGGTACTCTAGACCTACGGTCCATTGGCAAGGGGAACCATCCTCAAACAAAAATCTCGTATGTTCTTGCCTTATTTACTATTCCATAAAACTTGCTAAGAGCCATTTTTCAATGTGGGTTGGTCAAATTTTTGGTCACTTGCAATTATTTATATCTATACTCTTTATAAAAGTATGAATAACATAAATGTTTTTTCCTTATTTTATGAAAACAAATATGCCTTTGATTTTAAACAAATGATTTTAAAATTTACATTAAATAAAACAGTATAACTCCATATATTTTTATATATTAATATTATGATTTCAAATAAATTTAAACGCTACTTTATTTGGCTAAGATAATTAAATATAGATTTTAAGATTTACATTTAATAAAACACTATAACTGTATAACTCCGTCTATTTTTATATTAATATTAGTATTCCAAATAAATTTAAACTCTACTTTATTTTGGTTAATATAATTAAACAAGTAAAGAGTTTGTGCTGAATTGGTGTTTTTTTACTAGACTTCTATATAAATTCATAGCAAAATTCCCAAGAAAGAACCTATTTAAAATATTGTGCTAAAATTACATACGTTAATTAGAATTTCATTACAAAACTCTACACAAACGTATATCTATATATATATATATATATTAAACTCTACTTTATTTGATTGCTTTTAATATTATATATTTAAATTTAAATTTATTTATATACTCTAAAACTTATTTGTTTATTTATAATTATGTTTAAAGTTTAAAACAGAAAAAATGAAAATATTGTAATTGTGGCTCATTAAAACATTCTTGTTGATTTAGTTATTTTAATATTTTATATTTTAACTGTTATATAATTTATTATTTATATGAGCATTATATTATTGTTTGGTAGTCTGATAAAATATTTATCTTATATACATTATCATGCTATATAATCTATTATTTATGTGAGTGTTACGCTATAGTTTGGTATTGTGATAAAAACATTTATGTTATAAATCATTGGGCTATATAATCTATTATTTATATGAATGTTATATTGTTGTTTGGACTGTGCATAATAATCCATTTAATATAATTAACTATAGACCAATTCTAAAAATTTATTAAAAAAAATATTAGTTTCCTATATATCTGGTCAAGAATCTGCTTGGACACCTATGCACAAATAAAATTCAACACGACAAATTCTTATCATGTATCTACAACATTTTTTTATAATTGACCAATTATATGATTTTCTTATAAATATTAATTGAATTTTATACTTGATACTATTTTTTATTTTTTTTATTTCATACTAATTATTCAATTCTTCGTATGCACGTATTCATTAATGGATTTAATTACCCTTGTCAAGTAATAAAACCACGTGCAACGCACATACACAAAAATAGTATATCAAAAATACCCGTATGGCTAGATTTAAATGAAAAAAAAAGTCATTTTCACAACGCCAAATCTCACTTAATTTATATCCAAATGTTGCTATCCATATATGGTTGAAAGAATATTGCAACAAAGATTATGAATATGGTAATAATATTAACTTTATATGCCTCTAAATCGCTGCCAAATTTGGAGAAAAAATCAAATTTATAAAACAACAAATTTCATAAAGCAATATTCGCAAGGCCATATCTTACTCAATTCACATCCAAATGATACGTTCTATGCATAGTTGAAAAAATAGTGCAATACAGATTATACATATGCTAATAATATGCATTTTATATGCCTCTAAATCACTGAAAATTTGGAAAAAAATTACATTTTTAAAATAACAAGTTTCACAAGGCCATATCTTACTTGGTTTACATCCAAATGATGCATTACATGTATATTTTGAAAGATATTGCAACATAGATTATATATGCTAATAAAATGATATTTTTATCAACTTTGGCAGTAATTTAGAGGCATATAAAATGCTTATTGTTGAATATTATTATTTATTAGAGCATATATAATCTATGTTGCAATATATTTCCATCCATACATGGAACGCATCACTTGGAAGTGAATCGAGTAAGATGTGACCCTTGTGAAGATGGCTTTGTGAAACTTCTTATTTTAAAAATGTGATTTTTCCACTTTAGCAGCAATTTATAGGCATACATAATTTCTTATTATTGGATATTATTAGCGTAGATATAATCTATGTTCCAAGATCTTTCCAACCATATGTGAATGCATTATTTGAATAAGTAAAATATAACCTTATGAAGATGGCATTGTGAAACTCGTTTTAAAATTATGATTTTTTCCCAAATTTTGAAGCGATTTAGATGCATATAAATTGCTTGTTGTTGAACATTATTACCATGTATGTAATTTATGTTGCAAGATCTTTTCAACCATATATAGATTGCATCATTTGGATGTGAATCGAATAAGATACGACCTTATGAAAATGGCTTAATTTTCATTTAAATCTAGCAACAGGGGTACTTTTTGTATTGTACAAAATATTTAACAGTTTAACTTATTGACCGGACGAAAACCTTCCAAATGGGTGTCAAATGGGAGTTAATGCAAACTTTAGGTGTCAAAAGGGGAATATGTGTAAATAAATGAGAGCCAAAAGGTAAATAACCCTTTTATTTAAATGAGTCCTCACAAAAGTCAAATACTACTTATTACTTAAATCTCATCCATTTATTTTTCTTGAATGCTAGTAAAAGCCCTTAAAATCTAATTTTAACATCCATGCTTAATTTTTAATTTTAAAAAAGCACCCTCATTAATTAAAACACCCTAAAAAAATATGTAAAAGACTTATTACTCAGTATTTAACTTACTTCTTTATTTTGGGAGGATGGAGAGTTGTTACCACTATACAAGTCAAACATCATAGACAAAGTGTTAATTTTTGATTGGTTGGAGTTCCTCCTTCTAAAAATACTTTCATAGTAGTATTAATTAAAATTATAAGAGAAAACACCAAACACCCCATGAGCATTTTTGTACGACACTTACGCGAAATCTCTGTTACTTTATTATATACTTTCAATAAATTAATCAATGTGAAAAAAATAACAATATATATATAATTTATATGTAAATATACACAGTGGCGTAGCCAAAAAATTTTGTTAGTAGGTTCATCAAATATTATACAAAAATAAATAAATTCATAGATTATAACATCATATATATATATACTTACAATAGGAGTAACAAAAAAAAGTATTAGGCCTTTACAATTATCTATATAGAAGGTTGGAAAATGGGACAAATGTATAAAGAGAAAAAAATATAAAAGCAAGTATAAAGGATAAAGTGTCTTGTGTAAGTTACATTTAATAATATTATTATTTTTAAAATTTGACCCGGTAATGTCTTTTATTTTTTTTAAAATCAAGTAGTGTCAAACACACACCATAATGCTAAAGAGTGCAAAAAATATTATATCTTGTCCCTTTATTTTTATAATTCAAGTGGGGTCAACTTACCCCACTATCTTAAGTCTAGCCACGCCCCTAAATATACATGAGTGAATTGTGTTGAAGGAAAGAAAATTTACCCTCTATTAAGGAGGTCATGAGTTTGAACGTCGTTTCCTATTGCTAAAAAATTCCACTTGTTCTAATTAAATTGTTAAATGCAAAAGCAGAAAAAGGGAAAACAAATAAATAAGAGATCGAGTGTATCATCACCGTAAGAAAAAAAAAAGAAAGGAACACTTACTTATTTTAAGTGCGTAAAATGGTTTGCATTTTTCTATCAGCCGAGTCAAAGATGGAGGCCTCTCTAGTCACGAAGGAGGAAGCAAAATGTAAGAAAAAACTGGGCGCCTTAAAAGTCATAGAATGTAACTAGTTTCTTTGATTTTTTTTAAAAAGGGGGTTAAAATTAAATGTTTAGGGCGCCTATACTAACACCCATTTTACTAACTAGTGGTTTTTATTATTACTCTCCTTTAGAGTCATTGCCATCCAGGACCCCATCCTAAATTTTTCTTTTGATATTGCACTTCATACAAAACTCAATTCTGATTACCGCCCCAAATTAGTTCCGAACATATATGCATGCTTATGAAGGGATTGAAACCCATGACATCTAATTAGTTAAGAGTCATGATACTCAATTTGGCTATCCTAATTTAATTCTTGTACCCTCTCTTATACTCTTCACAAAATGAGAACCTAACGTTCTGCTAGTATAAATCTTAGTAAAATGATGAACATCACAAGAAGAGGGAGAAAAAAAAAATAACCTGAAGTTTGGGGTCACTGCAATCTGGGCCCTGATGTTTCAATTCAAGCAATCTTGAATCCAAATGTTATTTTCTGTTGCAATGTTGATATCCGTCTAACTCCATCCATAATGGACGGAAATCTGACGTGGTACTCCATCACAGCAAATAAGTTGACATGGCTGCCAACGTGGCATTACTTCTCATTGTGATGCATTAACCTACCTCTTTATAATATCTTTCTCTATCATCAACTTTTTAGAAAAATTAAAAATACCACAACATTAAATTCATAAATTATAATCTTTTAAATTTTTTAAATATTACATAAATTACATAATTCGTTTTTGAAAGATCATAAATTACATAATTCCATCTTTAATTCCTGCAAAAAGTTTAACACAGTAGTCTATAAAAAAAATTATTTAGGTGGGGATCAGGTTTCTTAACTTTAAATTGAATTCTTTTAAAAAATAAAAACGTATTATTTTTAAATCCATCAACACATTCCCAAATCTATATCACAAAAAACCATTTTTTCCCCTAAAAACAAGTAAATTAATCAAAAGGTTAAAAATGATTATCAAATTAAAATTAAAATATTCCATATTGGGTCGAACCAGACCAGTAGCCCCACACAATCATTTTTAAATAGAAAAAACAATATAGATCTATCCAATAAAATCCATTGCAATTATAAAGTTATGTATGGAAAATTGCAAAACAAAATTATATAATTTACCTTACTCTATTTAAAAAGCATAGGTAAAGCGCTAAGTAAAATGGCATATTAATTTGGATGATATGTACGACGCTGTTGAGAACAAATTTTATGTCATGCATTGGGGATGCCCAAATACAAGAATTTAGAAAGAAATATTAGAATACAAAATAGAAATTAAGACGTACCTAATATAAAAAAAATCATTTATACCCTAGTTCGACATAATTCATCAATTTCAAACTAAAATTAAAGGCAATCTTTTTTACGGTCAGAAAAAAAATCGTTTAAAAAATTAAAAAAAAATGAGTTCACTTTTATGTATGGGAAGTAATAATGCCATGCTGGCGCCCATGTTAGCTTAGTTTTGCTTTTGCTGTGCTGGAGTGCCATGTAAGACTTTCGTCCATTTTTATGAATGGAGTTAGACGGATAATCAACGTTGCAACAAAAAAAATAACATTGAAGTCAAGTCAAGATTGCTTCAATTGAAACATCAGGGGTCAATATTGCATCGACCCCCAAACTTCAATTTTTATTTTTTTTTCATGATATGCCAACACTAATTTACAAAAATTATGAGAGAAACAAAATAGGAAGACTTTTGGTTCTCCTTCAATTTATGAATTGGACAATTTAAAATTGTTTAATTTGTGAATTATCTAATTTAAGTGTTTGTTTATAAAAATGAACTAATATATAAAGTTATAAACTAAACTTAATACCTAAGATATTAAATAAGAAAACGTAAAGACAGAGTTGAAATTCCATAACTTATAACTTTCATACAAGTTCGTGCAAAAAAGATCACACCACAACGTTTTTTGTTGAAATGAAAAAAATTATAATTAATTAATTTACAGTAAAACAGTTACAAATGAGATAATTAATGCAACCAAACGAGCGAAAATTAAGAATTGCGCAAGAAATAAGCTCACCGCAATCAGATGAAATGTTCTTGAAGCTTAATTAGCCTTCATCTATGCTTGATTGTTTCCGGAATTTCACCTAAAAGAAAGCCAATTGCCATCACATTTAGCTACATGATCATAAAACTTGGGACATGAATAAATACAGTGAAGTAGATTGTGTTTGGAAAGTGAACTAAAGAAAGGAATTTTATTTTATTTTTTAAAAAAGAAAAGTTGAAAAGTGACAGAAGTTATGTAGGGCCTAATAATTCACCAACCAACTCAATGCACTATTAACTGAAAAAATGGACTAAAAACATTTTAAAATTTTATTGTATTTACTTAATTTTGTTTTCGTCCTTTTATTCTCTTATGTGTTATTATTGTAATTAGGCTCGTTTTTTTTTACATTAAATGACTTATAACTTTTTCGCTGGAAGCAGATCGACTGCATTATACTTTGAGATATTTTGACTTTGAGCCCTGCGTTTTGGGCCATATCTGTGTTGGCACCGCATTTTATTTCGTTTGTCACTTGCATTTGCGTTTGCATTTGCACCCCGCCGCCCACCATTAGTAAAGTCTGTTAACTATAGTCAAATCATGTTTTCTCTTTACCAAAATTTTCTTATAACAATTCACCTCATTTTTTATTTTAATTTGAGTTTGGATTCTAATTTAATATATCTACTTTTTATTATAGGAAAATTGTGCTTCAGATATATTACAACTTTAATTTTATAGCATGTCTGGTTAATTTGAGACATTTTCTTCTTTTGACTTTTTTTTTTTGAATAATTCTTACGTTTATCTTCTTGTTTGATTTTCTTGTGATATATGTTTGAATTTATTTTCATTGATTAATTTCGAATTCAATTGTATATTTATTTTCTTATATTTATCTTTAAGAAGGGTAGCTAGTATTGAAATTCAACTTAATTAATTGAAACGAATAAAATAATTAATATTTTGTCCTTAATCAAAAAATTATCCTTTAAACGATATATTTTATTATAACTACCATTTATGTAATATCCTTTCTATTAAATAAATTTGTTGTCGTCTTGTTTATTTATCCTTTCAAACATCTTTATCTTGAGAAAATTATGTCATTTGTTTTAAGCTAATATAAGAATCGTTTACATTGAATTGTATACTACACATACTAAAGTTTGATACAAACTAAAAGGAACAATAAAAATGAATAAATATCTTTAAAACATAGTAGTGGCACATATGTGTAGTAAAATTGATTTTATAACATGATTATGTTGTCTTACTAAAAGAACATCAGTTCATGAGGGAAAAAGTGTGATTTGAGTAATTATTGTGATTGTGTTATCATTGACCCAAATTAATTTTCGAAATTACCTGTCAATAGGAATAATTTTCATATTACACAAAAGCAATAGATTTAGAAAATAAATAAGCCAAATTTACAAATTAAAATGATCAGAATGACAACGTAAGCTAAAGTACGTACATTAAGATTTAAGATTCTTAACTCATTCATAACATTTTAGAATTTTAAAAATTTGCCATGTTTACTATTAATTTTATACAATACTAATTAAAATGTATGAAGAATACCATTATACCAGTCATGTTATTTCGAAACATTGTACTGGGTTAAATTTGTAAGTAAAACTTGAAATTTCTTGTAATATTTACTTTGTAACCAAGAACAACATTGCTCACTTTTCAATGAAGTTGTGTGCGCAAACTCAAAATACCGACCGACTAGCTAGTTAACTAACCAGATTTACTAATGATAGGGTGCAAATAGAAAAATCATAAAATATAAAGTGCAAACTCAAAATATCTATTATACACTTTTTTTGGGTGTATATCTCTTATACTTTTTCTTGAATTGGTAGTATTACTCAATTATATATGTTAAATTCGCATATATATATGTTAAACACCCGTGCTTCTCTATACACACATATCTATTTCTTAGGCTCCTCCAAACTAAACTAAGAATCTACTATTTCTTTTCGAAAATGTCTTAAATTTGGAGTACAGTTTTTTCTCAATTTTTTCATGGATATAATCATATAATCAAATTCCATTATAGTAAATAAGTGTTGTGCATGATCATTAATCATAGTAAAATTAGTGTATCATTAAAAAGATAAATCGTTAAAAAATATATACTAGAAAAGGTGGTATGTATGTTAAAACCCATACTCATCACATGATATATAATTATGTATGTGAAGTGATATGATATATACACATGATATCAAATGGTCAGTATTATTTAAGTTTGGGGTCGTGGGTTAAGTCCATTTTTAAGCATTATGTTTATTACTACTTTTGAAGTACGAAGAGTAATTTTGTAATCTTATAGACTAACCAAAATCTCTTCTAATGGATTATCCATAGTATTTGGGTGCGCATGGTTCGGAATTGATTGGTTACTACTTAAACTTAAATCAAACCAATTTAATCGGTTCCAAAAATTTTGTACCAAATTTAAACTAATTATATGAAAAAAACAAACCAACCCAAACCAAACAATAATGGATTGGTTCAATTGGATTGTCAGTTATAAAATTTAGTTAAAAAAATAAGTTACATAGAAATAAGATAAGAAATACATATTATCAATGAGCCAACACTAAATACATTATATTTTTATGCTAAGAGCCAACACTTTATTTTATACGGTAATGATCTATTTTAAACTTACTAACCTTTGCCTTCGTTAATGTTTAATAAGTTTAAAAAGTATTTAAATAAAATCAAATTTTGAATGGGTACAATTTTGGATTTTGAATCTTTTAGTAGAATTAATCACTTATCTTTATCAATTATAGTATATCTATGGACCTAGGTGCAGAATACTTGTGAACTATGAACTAGTTGACCAACAAATTAAAAATTATACAATACACATACACATATATAAATAATATATTATTATTATTATTATCATCATCATCATCATCGTCTAAATAATATATATTATTTCCTCAAGAAAATAATAGATATTATTATTATTATTATTATTAATTTATCAGTACGTAGATTGGGTTGATTAACGCAAAGGTTATACTGAGAATCAAACCGATCCAATAAATTAAAGCCGGACTGATTTAGTTACTGTGTGCACACCTCGATAGTATAGATGAAATTAAGTAAGGCTTGGATGACAATTTAGAACAAAGCAATTACACAAAATAAAATACTAAAGAGAGAGAGAGAGAGAGAAAGAAAATGGAGGAGAGAATGAAGAAAGTAACCTTTGTTCAGAGCAAGCCAAACATCTTTGAAATTCAATAATCATGAGTGCTGCCGATCGACTAACGGAAATTTGTTTCTAGAGAAAAATTGAAGTTCAAATGCTAATTCCTCCCTAAAATCCCTTTCTTTATCATAATTCTTCCAAAAACATAAAGTTAAAAACAAAATTTATTATAAGAAAGGAGAGAGAGAGAGAGATTTCAACTATGAAGTTCTTGGAGAAGATAATGAGGCCTTTTCATCCAACCTCCCTGTTACACTGATAATTCCCATCAAGGAAAAACCCTCAATTTTTTTCATTCTGGACAAAATTATAGGGTAAAACTCACTAGACCCTTCAAACTATCAATTTTTTGGCACTAAATTTTTTTATTTTTTAAAAGTGATACTAAACCTCTTGATTTAACTGTTACTGACACTTAACTCTTAAAGTTAACAAATTTATTAAAATACTAACAAAATGGTTGTCATATGCCTCCCATGTAAGCACCAATGTACAAAAATACACTAATTTATCTATTTAAAAATAATTTTTTTGAATTACCTTCATTTATTTTATAAAAACACCCGTTAATCATCTCTTATGTTCAACTACATAGTGGGTGTTTTGTAAAATAGGTGAGGGTAATTCAAAAAATTTATGTTTAAATGGATAAATTGTTGTATTTTTGTCCTTGGTACCCACATGAAAAGCACATGACAACCATTGTGTTAGTGTTTTAACAGATTTGTCAACTTTGGGGGTTAAGTGTTAATAACTGTTACATCAGGGGGTTTAGTGTCACTTTCAGAAAATTAGGGGTTTAATGCCAAAAAGTGATAGTTTGAGGGTGCTTAGTATTTTTTAGCCGGTAATTTAAAGAATAATCTATCTATATTACAAAAAAGCACCTTTGACTAAAACTTTCTCTAAAAAGTATATAAGAATATAATCGATAGAAATATACATATTATGCTGTGCATTAATTCTACAATAATAGATTAGTTTTACATATATATTAAGATGTCAAATCAAAGTTAAAACATCCATACCAACAATAAACACGCAACAAACTCTCACACAATAATAATTTTGTCTAAATTAAAAATATCATAACTTAAAATAAAAAATTTAAAATTTACTAATAAAGATCAATTAAACAAGATCCATCATAACTATAAAATTATGTAAAAAAATATTACATAACATTTAAGAAAGTAATTTATGTGTTCGTACATTATTTGTCATATCAGTCTATCATTTTTTTAGTGTTCACGGTGTCCAAATTTTTTACTATTTTCAAATCATACGGTCAGATGTAATTATATTATTTTCACATTTAGCTTGAGTTTAATTTGTTAAAAAATTATTTTGTCGATATCAAAATAAGATCAAAAAATACATATAAGTAAAAGATTCTTTAAAAATTTAAAAACAAGTCGGTCCAATGCGATCTACTTTTAATTTTTCTAGCATGAAAATATATTGAACCTACATTTTAGTTATTCAAAACATTAGATTAAGTTAGACAATGGATTCAAAATAGACTAACTGATGTTTGTCAATTTAGATTTAGACGTTACTCTTTTTTATTATATTATTAAATCTTATTTATTTCAACGTGCCGAATGACACATGTATACCCTAGTATGTAACCAAGTATAGCACACTTGATTTGACTACTAAAAATAACATCCAATAACCATGGATCAATTTTGATAATCTTATAACGAACTCATTCTCATTTCCTATTTATTTTATTTTTGTTTTTATTTCTTTTAAAAAAATTGCACTTTTTCCCCCAAGAATGTAGAAGATTTTTTTACTTCTTTTTACCCAATCTTTTTCCCCTCTTAACATTTCCTCTCCTCTCTCATAGCCATCGGAATGCCACCGGAACCCGTTGCTGCCGCACTTTCGCCTGCAGCAGCTCCTATCTTTTAATAGATCTGGATATTTTGATCCTTCCTAAATTTTTGGCAGTAGTTATTTTGGAGTGGTTTTGCGATAGTTGACAGTTTAATGGAGTATCCAGGAATTTAATTGGGTTTTTCACCGTGTCCAATTTTTTGACTATTTTAAATTATACTGTTAAACGTAATTAGATTATTTTTACATTTGGCTTACATTTAATTTGTTATAAAATTATTTTGTCGAGATTAAAATAAGATCAAAAAAATATGATTAAAAGATTCTTGAAAAAATTAAAAGCAAGTCGGTCAAATCTAATCTACTTTTAGTTTTTCCATTATGAAAATATATTGAATATTCGTTTCAATTGTTCAAAACATTATACTAGATTAGACTATGTGTTTAAAATAGATTAATTGATATTTGTTAATTTAAATTCGTCAGATGTTATTCTTTTTTATTCTAATTATTATCAAATTCTATTTATTTTATTGTGCTGGATGATCAAGTATACCCTATTATCTTACAAAGTATATTACACTTGATTCGACTACTAAAAAAAATATCCAATAAGTATGGGTCAATTTTGATAATCTAATGGTGGAGGTCATCCTCATCTCTTATTTATTTTATTTTTGTTTTTATTACTTTTAATAAAAATCACTTTTTTTAAAGAAGAATGTAGTAGAGTTTTTTTTTACTTCTTTTTACCCAATCTTTTTTCCCGCACAAACACTTCCTCTCCCATTCTCTTTCCTCTCCTCTCTCATAGCCATCAAAATTCCACCGGAACCCGCTGCTGCCGCAGTTTCGCCTGCAGCAGCACTAACGATCGATCATATTTATAATGCCCAAGCAAATTCATACTTCTATCATTTAAGTTTATATATATTTTACACGTTAAAGCTTTTATTCAAACTCCATTCCATTCTACTCCACTCCATTCAATCTGTTAAAAAAAAGAATAAACTTTAGGATGCTTTTTTTATTGCAAAGTCGAAAAGTAAATAAGAAAATAATTAATTATTAAGAGATTTTTTTTTTCTACGGAATGTAATTCTTTGAGTAGTAGTGGATAAGAAAAAAGTTTAATTATCATCTTATTTTAAGATACTTCATAAAATTAGGAGGCTACTATTAACACACACCAAAACACTCTCTACACTTTAATATTGGCTCAACCCTCTAGAGTCGAGTGCGTATACATTGGCTCTGCCCCTAAGGACCGAGTATATTTTCACATATTCGATTATTAGGGGTCGAGCCAGTGTAAATTTTTTTTTTACTCCAAAAATGGTTCGACCCCTAAATACCGAGTATGTTAACATATATTCGGTTCTTAAGGGTCGAGTAAATAAGATAAAGTGTTAGTGAGTATTTTGGTGTGTGTCAATAACGCCAACTTAAAATTAAGGGTAAATTACATTAAACCCCATGAACTGAGTAGAGTTTCCGGGCCACCCCTAGAGAAAAATACCCGACAACATACAACCACAAATAAAGACAAAAAATGTTATAAACTGGTCAAAAAATAGCCATTGGAATATTTTTTCCCCAAATTTCCTTTTTCTCCTAATTTAAACACATTTTCTATCGTCAACACAACTTCCTCTTATTTTTTTAATAGGTAATTTTTTTTCCTCATTATATTCATATTTTTCGGCTAATAAATTTTATAAATAATTATAATTTCATCATTTTCATATTTTTGGCTAGTAATCACATCAAATTTTACTTCAATTAATTATAATATCTAATGTCACGTGGTGAGTCTACACCATTAAAGACTATATGGACACCTTATAGCACATAACCATAAATAAGGACCAAATCATTAAAAATTTATCCAAAAATAGCCGTTAGAACAATTTTTTTCCCCAATTTATGCTTTTCTCTTTATTTAATCATACTTCCTCACCCATTTCCTACCATTCATCAGTTATCAACACCATTTTTCTTTCATTTATCTACTGATAAATATTTTTTTCTCATTATTCTCGTTTTTTTTCCCATTAAGAAAAACCAAATAAAACATTTAATAAAAAATAACAAGATTTTTTTATTTTTTTAAAAACTGCTAATAACACATCATTGATTTTATATAAAAATACATAAAACTCAAAAATAAAACAAACATATCAATTTTTCCATCAAATCATAATAACGAAAACCTATATAAACTAAAACAAATCTAACTACTACATTTATTTAGATTACGTACACAATATGAAAACAAAAATCAAGCACAAATTTTTTTAATGAAACATCAAATTACAATATGCACATTATATGGTAAGGACTAATTAATTTCAAGAGACTAACAACATTCCTTTTAAATTAAATTAAAAATAAAGTAACGGATGGATTTTTATTACTATTATTATTATTATTAAAAAAAAATTAGAGGGGTGGGGGGGTCGTCATTTGGGAAAAGCGTGCTAGTTCGGGGGATTTAGTGTAATTTATGCTTGGACATTTTTGTCACTTACTCCTTTCTGTTAACTGTGTGATAACAGCATGACCTAAATAAGCAAACATGTTAGTTCAGTGGGGTTTACTATAAGGTTTTTTTATGGGAGGCATTTCGAAAAACTGCGTTGGTTTTGGGGGGCCTAGTGTAATTTACCCTAAAATTAAAATTAATTCTTTTGACCTTAACATTTTCTTGCACAAAAAGAAAAAAAAAAAGAAAAAAAAAATGTTCAAGTAAATTTGTGACAAATGAGATCAAAGTCGTCCACAATTTTTTGCCAACAGGTGTGGTATTGCCATCAATAATTCTTTTTTTTTTTTTCCCTATCTTTTCTATCTTTTCTATCATAACACATCAATAATCAATTTATCCCATGATTTCTAATTTTTCCAATTCTTCCCCCAAGGTTTTATAAGTGTTGCAAATTCAACCCTAGCGTTAAAACTATTATTAATTTCATCCAAATCTTTGACACTTAACCCTCTAAACTTTAAAAACTCGCGCTAAAACCCATAATTTATATTTTGTTAACACTTAATCCCTTTTTCATTAACCTACGTCACCTGATGTGTTTAAATATGTGTATGTTTATATGTATATATATATATACAAAAGCATTCCCATATTGTACAATATGTATGGATTGGACCAACAAAATGCAGCTCCATTTTTTTATTTTTTTTACGCTAGGCTTGCGTTTAAACAATCCAATTCGTACATGTAAAACTAAAAAAAAAAAAGAGAAGGAAAATAGCTCATGAGCACGTTCTATCTCTACGTTCATCTCACCTTAGCGTGATCTCTCTCTCTCTCTCTTAACATTCACCAAATCACTCTTTTGTTTGTCTCCATCCTCTCAAAAAAATTAATATTATTTTCATTCTACAATTTTCTCATAGTATTTTCACTCTGCAATTTTTTTTTTATCAAACACATCGTAAATATATGCCAATTCTCACTCTCTTCTCTCAATTTCCCCTTTTATGTAGGGAGGTAAAGGTTGTAAGTGTTTGATTTTCCACCGGATATTTGGGACAACAATTTCTATAATGGGACAAAAAATTGGTAGTAAGTGTTCGTTTTATTTAAGTAATGTAACTAATAAAAAAGACATTTTCTCTTCAAAAAACACTCTAAAAATGGAGGTGATAGAGATAGAATTGTGTGTATTTCAGAGGTTGTATATAAGTAAGGTATTGTTTACTATTGATTATATATTTTTAGAAAATATTAAAATTAAAATAAAATAGAATTGTGTGTATTTCAGAGGTTGTATATATATATATATGTTGTACATATATATTTGTAAGTTTATATATATAAAGAGATCATTATCAATAATGAAAATGGTTATTACATTGTGATTTTGAATAAGAAAGTGTTAGATCATTTGTATTTTAGACCGGGGTTGGGGGGAAGGTGGGTGGAAGAAGGTGATGATGACGGTTAATAAAAATGGGTTCAAATATTAGTAAAATATAAATTCAGGGGGGTTGGTGTCTCTTTTAAAACTTTAGGGGGTTAAGTGTCAAAAATTTGGATAGAAATATTAACGAGCCAGGGTTGAAATCGCTATATTTATAAAACTTTGGGGGATGAATTGGGAAAACTGGAATATCAGCAGTGAAATTGATCAGGGGAATGAACTTTAAGGTTTATTTTATCTTTTACCCTTTTTTTTTATTTACAAAAGGTGTTTGGTGATTTCAAGATCGTGGGACCTCTTCAAACTATTTAAAACCCTTAAATTTAAAAAGTTAGCCGTCATTTGAACAATAATAAATCCTCCTTTTATATAATAGATAGAATGAAATGACTCACTCCACCCCCATATTCAACTATGTAGCGCCGCCCATGGTCCATCTTCGTTCACATTATTGATAGGCATCACTCTCAACTTTTTTGAAAGTGCTACTGGTGTTAGTGGAGAAATAATAATGGACTTACTTTTTCGCAATACATGTTTGTTCAATTTTTCTGTTTATGATGTCTATTTTGAGAATTATACGAATAAATATTTTTTTGTTATATTTAATAAAAATAAGAAAACACATATAAAATTTACAAAATTTTCATTATAAATTTATATGTTTTTGCGATATCCAATATATAAGTGTATCAATAAACTTATATTTTGTGTACAAATAATAATTGTTAGAACATTTATTCTGAGATCAATAAATTTTTTCTTCCCATTCTTTCGAATTCCTCTCTATATATTCATTTATATTTAACATTCTTAATCTTAATGTTTTTTATTTTATTTGTGTAATATCTTTTTTAATATGATTATGTTTTTATTTTGTGTATAGTATCTTTTTTAATATGACTATGTTTTTAGTTTTAGTTATGTAATTTTTTTAATATGACTATATTTTTAATTTTACAATTAATAATCAGAAAAAATTATCACTTATATTTTAGATTTATGAAATTTCAAATTTAAAACTTTTAAAATTTAAATTTAAAACCATAGAAATCCCTAACAGATATATATTCTAGACATCAACAACTAAATATAATTTTAAGTGAATAATAATTTTAAATTTAAAAATTTTAAAAAAGGATAAGATGGGAAAAAGATCTAGTAATTATCCGTCCCTTCATTTAGGCCAATTACTAATTTCTCGAATGGAAGGAGTTAAAAGCAAAATAACTTAAATTATCAAGACTAAAAAGAAAAAGGCTCTAACAGATAATGGAGTTTGAAAATCTATAATTAAGGTGCTACTATTGATACACACCAATTTACTCTGTAACACTCCCTTAAAAAAAAGTTGATTATTCTATTAACACATACAATTTTTTTTATTTTTAATTAATGATTAAAACATTAAACACTCTCTTAAACTTCATCACCACCACCATCACCATTGCCGCCTCTTTTACTTTTTCTTCTTCTTCATCATCATCATCATCATCATCATCATCATCATCATCTTCTTCTTCTTCTTCTTCTTCTTCTTCTTCTTCTTCTTCTTCTTCTTCTTCTTCTTCTTCATCATCATCATCATCATCATTACCATCATCTTCATCTTTTTCTTCATCATCATCACTACCACCATTGCCGCCGCCACCTTCACCATTGTTGCTACCACCACCATCCAAATCATCATTCATCTCCAAAAGAAGTAGAATACTTATATTTTTGTTGTTTCTTTACGTTTTCTTTTATTTATAAATCATTGAATACAAACAAACGCATAAAAATTAAAAAACAAAAACAAAACATGAAGAATGTTTACTCAGTCTCTAAGAACCAAGTGTTGTTCATCATATTCGGCCGAAAGGAACCGAATAAAGTACAGCTTACTCGGTCCTAAAGAACCGAGTTAGGCTTTGGGTCATTTTTCCAATTTTACTCGGTTCCTTAGGACCGAGTGACTTGTGCTTTAATCAATTCCTTTCGGCCGAGCATGATGAATAACACTTGATTTCTAAAAATCGAGTAAACCTTTATCCATGGTATAACTTTCTTTTAACGTAGTATGTGCCCTAATGGAATTTTTTTTAATCAATAACGAAAAAGTTCAAGAGAAAAAGAAGATTTAATACTTAATTCCAACCGGAACTTTTAAAAAATACTTAATGACAATGTGTTGATTTATGAAAGAATAATATTGAAGTTGAGTAAGAATGGAGTGAAATATTTTTTAGATAAATGTTAATTAATTTTAAAATTAAATATAGAATGTTAGAATATTAAAAAGAATAAAAATATACCTATAAAATATTAGAAAGATATAAAATATTAAAGAGTTAAATAATATATGTGTCAATAATAATACCTTATAATTATTAGGAAGAATCGACCGAGATTATGGGATAAGTTCAAAGAATGGATGGGAGTGGGGCCCAATGTATATATCAAATATACACATGAGCAAGTGGGGCCCATTATTGATGGCATCACTCTGAAAACCTTTTTTGAAAGTATTATTGGCTGTGGTGGAGACATGGTTCAAAGTCGCGGTTTCGGTGCGCAACTCGGATACTCAATTTTCAACTCGGATATCGGTATCGGTTTCGGTTTCGGCGATATGGACCGATTTATTATTTAAAAAGCCCAAAAAATTACAAAAAAAAATATAGAAAAATTCTAAAGTATAAGATTAATAAGATGGATCAATTAGATAAGCATAATAACATTATCTAATACAAATTACATATCTTACATCAAAATACCATCATCTGTCGCACTTGATAATATAATATTACATCATAATTCAATAAATATGTAACAATACAATCTTACAAAGTACAAATATCTTAAATATAAGTTCAATTAGGCCTAGAATAATAATATAAATTATAATTATCATCATTACTCAAGAACTCTAGTGATAAGAAATGAGGATATAAATGAGGTTGTGAATTAGCACTTGTGGGATAAGGATGAGATGAATGGCTAGATGACCCATAGGGATGAGATGAATGGCTAGATGATCCATAATCAGGAAAATTTGGTTGACCGTCATGATGATAGTACCCAAATACCCGATAATCGTTGCTACTTGAAGATCCATCATGATACGTTCCATGACCACTTCCATAATAACCACCACGAGCAGTAATAGTATTATCTGATCCCCCACTACTAGCATAATCTTGTGCAGAACCTCCATAAGCAATGCTAAAACCATAATTAGATATTACACCTCCGGATATGCTATATCTACGACTATCATAATCATAGTCGTATCCATGTCCACCGTAATAGTGTTGACCTAAGTTCAAGTTTTGTAGTTGATCATTGATGTGACGATAGTTTTGTGAATGAGGATCATAGCCATTAGAATACTCATCATAACTAGGGAACCTAGTTAAATCTGCTAGATGCCTATGCTGCTCACTTATTCCAGGTCAATATCCGTGATCTGTGTCTTGTGTGGCATAATAATTATCATCTCCACGCCATGACATACCACTATCATGTTGGTTATCAGTATCAGGATTGTAAGCACCACCTCTACTACCACTATTAGTACCTCGTATAGCACCACTACCTAGCCCACCTCCACTATTATTATTAGCATCATCATCTTCATCATCCCCTCCGTCGTCATTATCGTCATCACTTGAGAAAACGGTAAGTTTTTTATGTTGCTTACGACGGAGACCACCCTCCATCTTTTCTTCGCTCTTTTCAATACTCTCATCCAACCATGCTAAATCATCAGATTCTAAAACCCCTACCTCATTCTCCCTTACCCACTCATCCAATATATCACCATCATTAAATATATTTTTTAGGTCGACTGGGTTATAATAATCGTCTGCATCACTCATGTACATCAAATTTTTAACTTTAAGGCGCATATTATAGTGCGCATACACTAGTTTATGCAACTTTGTCATTACTAATCGATTACGAAGTTTTGCATGGATTATTGACCACGTGCTCCAATTTCTTTCACAACGAGAAGATGAACATGTTTAACTTAGGATTCTTATGGCAATGCGCTTGAGGTTAGGAGTCGATTCACCATAGTTATACCACCACTCAGCTACATAAAAATAAGTATAAGTAAAAAAATATATATTAGTATTACTATTATCACATTGCATATGCTAATAATATTATGTTTAATTTAAAAAGATAATTTAGATAATTTAAAAAGATATTATGTTTGACTTAGGATTCTTTTGCTTTTTTTTCTTTTCTTTCTTCTTTTGTTTTATTTTTTTCTTTTCCGTTTATTTTTCTTGTTTCTTTTCTTCCTTTTTATCATCTTTTCTTTTTTAGGATTAAGGTCATTAAGCCTATTTAATTAAATAAAAATTAATAAATTACTTTGGAACAATTGAACAAATTAACATTTTTTTAATAGTTATCAATTTAATTAAATAAAGATTAACAAATTATTTTGGAACAATATCAACATTTTTTTTTCAAACATGGAGTAAGCTTTTTTTTTTCAAACATTAGTCACTTTATTCAATTATTCAATATCAGTGAAATATCGGCGAAATATCGGTGAAATATCGGCAACTCGGCGTGATTTCGGTAAAATATCGATGATATTTCGAAATACCGCGATTTTAATCGTATCGGGTCATAATAGCGGTTCGGCACCCCCTATTTTAACTCGGTATCGGCCATCTCGGATCAGTTTCGGCCGATACTTTGAACCATGGGTGGAGACATAATAATAGACTTGCTTTTACGCAATACCTGTTTGTTCAATTTCTCTCTTTATATCGTCTATTTTGAGAATAAAATGGATAAATATTTTTTTATTAAAATTTTTAAAAATAATTTTTGTAATGAACAAATTATTTCTGTGCAATTTTATTAAAAAAATCAAATTAAAAGTGAATGTTACTCAACTTATATATATATATATATATGTTCATTCTCATAGACTAAAATTTTAGAAGACTATCGCACACTCTTCTAATTTAATTTTTTTACTGAAATTTTGTAAAATTGATTTATTTATTAATGACATTATTGTCACTAATTTTCATATTTTTTTACTTGTTTAATCATCAACATAGACTTGTTAAAAGAATTTAAATCGAAGACGTACTGGAAATGAGTTAAGTCGCATAATAATTAATGAATTTAATTTTTCTTAAAACCAATTTTTTTTTTTCTTGCGAAGAAACGCAGGAATTGCATTACTTGAACAGTATTGAGTGCTAGATCTGGGCCGAGCTTTACAATATCAACTGTATAGCTAAATTTCATAAGCATGGTCAAAGTTTGAACTTACCTTTATATATATATATGAGCAGTGATAGATTCAAGTAATTTTTGAATGGAATGGGAGGAGGATCGAACTATGGCAACCCCTTACATAAAATATCACTTGCTTAGCTACTTGGAGCCAAATCCAGATCAAGCTTAAACTTAGGTGCTATTTAATATATTGGTTTCATGTGAAAAAAAGAAGGAAAATTCAATATAGAAATACATAAACAATACTTATTTTATATGGACTTCAAGCACACCTCCTTATAAAACAAGAAGTAACAATTTTGAAATTGCTGTGACAATCCCGACGGCCACAAAAAATTATGTGGCCAACATCAAATGTGGTTTAAACTATGAAAGATGATTAGTCGTAATACGCAAAAACTATTTTAAACAACACTTGATATGAACCGAAAAATATAAGAAATGGTGGTGACAATCACATTTCGGGTTCAAAATTAGGACGAGTTTTATCATGTAATACAAAATAAGATGCACCAAACAAATTTAGAGAAAAATTACAAAAAATTATAAAGGAGTTGAAAATAATTGGAAAAACAATTATTTTTTATGAAAAACGAGAAGATGAGATGGATAATTTAAAGAAATGCTTTCTATCCTGAGCTTATTTTATGAGTATTCCTAAGGGTGAACTTTGTCTATACATTCTTGTCTTATTTTCCTTTGTTTAATTCTTGCAAAAGTGTTATTTTATACGCCACATCATCCCAATCATTACTCAATCATTTGATTGTATAGTTAGAAAAATTTGCTCAAGGTTTTTACACCAACAATCTTCTTCCTTTGTTTTTACGTGTTTGTGTATACATGTGTTGTATTTTAATTAAATATTTTTTGCTTGAAGACCTAATATACACATATATGAACTTAGTTCCTTGCTTGTTGTTATGATGGAGATGCTATATATCTATATTATAAAATATCATATTTGACCAAAGATTTTCTTTAAAAAGTATAAGAATCTAATGGTTAAAAATACACATGTTATCGTATAAATTAATTCTACACCATTGGATGAGTTTTATACAAACATTAAGATGTCACATCAAAGTTAAAACACTCACACCAATAATATACACACAATAAACTCTCACAAACTAATAATTTTGTCTATATTAAAAATGTTATGACTTCAAATAAAAAATTCAAAATTTAATAAAAATTAATATTTAAAATCTACTAACAATATCAATTAAACATGATCCATCATGATTATATAATTATGTCAAAAAAAATCAAGAAAAAATATTGAGTAACATTTAAGAATTCGTACATTGTTGAATTATTTTCACATCCGAAAATTTAATAAAAATTTAATATTTGGTCTACTTTTTTGTTTTAACGGTATGAAAATATATTGAACATATATTTCGGTTATTCAAAATGTTAGATTAAGTTAGACAATAGGCTCAAAATGGACTAATTGTCACATGTTATTTTTTTTTATCCTATTATTTCACCGTGCCGGATGGCACGGGTATATCCTGTATATATATATATGGGATGGTAGCAGAATGGCAGTAAGGCAAACTAAAGTTTTTGTCAAATTTTCTTTCTTGTGTGTTGATAAAAAATGTAAAGTATTTAGGTAAAGATATTGTTGTCCAAAATTTTTGTAATAAATGCTAGAAAATCAAAAGAAAAAATCAATCACATTGATTTTGAAAGGAATGACTTTACCCCGTACTTTCTCCTTTGTCAGAAAAGTATTTTTGAAATTTATGTTTACCAAACAAATGAAATAAAAAATTTTCCTTTTTTAAATGCTCAAATCCATAAATCAAACGAGGCATAAAAGTAGGAGGGTAGCATTGGTTAATTACCATTAGTTAATTAGCGTTGCTCAAAAATAAAATTTAGTTAATTAATATAATATGAAAAAGTAAAATAAATTGAATAAGGATAAAGTGGTAACAAAAAAAATAGAAAAGAAGGGCGAGGATAATATATATATATATATATAGGGGGGTTCAAGTGCGGATTACTGTTCACGGACCATCCGTACGGATTGGTTCGTTTAGCACGCTTCCCGATAGAATTTTTTGATGAAATTTTCTGGGGATGTTCTTCATCGTGTGCAGAACATCTCCACCAAATTTCATCAAAAAATTCAACCGGGAAGTGGGTTAACTATATGATTGAAAAATATTGGATTTTATATATCTATTTCTAGAGCAATATTTTTCAATCAAGTAGTTAACCCACTTCCCGATTGAATTTTTTGATGAAATTTGGTGGAGATGTTCTACACACGATGAAGAACATCCCCAGAAAATTTCATCAAAAAATTCCATCAGGAAGCGTGCCAAACGGACCAATCCGTACGGATGGTCCGTGAACAGTAATCCGCACTTGAACCCCCTATATATATATATATATATATTATGGTATATTCATACCATTCAACACAGTGAAATAAAAAAAAATATATAATAGTATGATAAAAAAATTAACGTGTGATGAATTTAAATCTAGAAAATCAATCGGTCTATTTTAAATTCATTGTCTAGTCTAGTCTAGTCTAATGTTGTGGACAATTAAAATGTAAGTTTAATATATTTTCATGCTAAAAAAAATTAAAAGTATACTGAATTTGACCGACTTGTTTTTAATTTTTTAAAGAGTGTTTAAAACATAATCCAACCACGTAATGACAAAATCAATTAATTTATTTTGAGCCCATTGTCTAGTCTAGTCTAATGTTGTGAACAACTGAAACATAAGTTCAATATATCTTCATGATGAAAAAACTAAAATTATACCAAATTGAATAGACTTGTTTTTAATTTTTTAAAGAATATTTTAATTATAATCCAACTACGTAACATTCGTTCTAAAAATGACATATTGAGTTGACAAATAATGTATGAACACATAAAGTACGTAATTAAATGTTACACAATAATATTTCTTGATTTTTTTTGCATATATAGTCGTGATGGATCTTGTTTAATTGATCTTGATTAGTAGACTTTAAATATTAAATTTTTATTAAATTTTGAATTTTTATTAGTATGTGAAAGTTTATTTTGTGTATATTATTATTTTTATGTATTAATATTTTATTACTTTAAATTGATAATTTAAATTTGTATTAATATTTTTATTACTATTAGTATGTGAGAGGTTATTGTGTGTATATTATTGGTTTAAGTGTTTTAACTTTGATGTGACATCTTAATGTGTGTATAAAACTCATCCAATGGTATATAACTAATACACATCATATCAAGTATATTTTTAACTATTAGATTTTTATACTTTTTGTAGAAAATTTTGGGTCAAAGATTTATAATATAGATTTCTATATAAGATAACTTTGAAATATCCTTTAATTATTATAGGTTATAGTTATTAGCATTCTATATGAGTATTTTAACATGCACTCCAAAAGTGTCTATAATATATAAAAAATATTTTAAAAGATACATTTAAAGTGTCACTAAAAATACTTTAAAATGTTAAAATATTTATGTGGAGTGTTAATATCAATAAACTTATCATAATATCTTATCCCATGTGAATTGTTCATGCTATGGAAATTAAATTATTGCATTCATTAAAATAGTATCCTATGAGAACAATATCGGGTTTTGAATCTTAAAAATAAAAAAAAAAAAAAAGATTAAAAGGTTGGGGTGATAAAAAAATTTTTGTTTGCTTCAACAGCTTCGGTCTAAACAAAGGGTAAGCCAGATGTATCGGGAGTGTGAATTTTCAGACATTACTCGCAATCTTATCCCGAAAAAATGTTTAACCAGAAAATTCGAACTTGAGATATAAATCCAAATTCTCAGCCGCTGAACCAACCCCTCAAGGTTGAGGTGAACATTGGTTTTTAAAGGTTGAGATGATAAATCATTTTAAAAGTTACTAACTAATTATAGGAGTTGTTTCATTTTTATTATTTTTTCGTCCAATTTTATACAATGGAGTTTAGTTAGAAGATTAAGTAGATTATTTTTTTTGTGAAATTTGGTAGAAGTAATATACTCATTATAAAGATCATATCTACTCAATTTTATAAAAAAAATTCACACATTTAGACCTCGAGACTCCATTGAACGATTGGATCAAAAAGGGTAATTTTAAGAAGTTAAGTCCAAACTTATAAAGCTTTTGCAGCAAATACCCACTAGTATATATACATCATTTATATACCCATAGAATAATGCTCATAGTTGGAAAAAATAACGAGTGATATTATTGTCAAACCAATTATTTATATTATTAAAACTATGTATAATTTTATAAACATACATTATAAATTCTCAAAGCAGTATGTTGGTAAAGATAATATTTTTTTGAATTTTTTTTTTGTAAATTGTATGTGTGAAACTAGGGGTATTATGACCAATCCTAAAACCGAGTAACCGACTGATTGAACCAAACCAATCCGCACAGATCCAAAAAATACTAAACTAGAAAAAAAAAAAAAAAAAATTTAAAATGTATAAACCAAACCGGAACCGAAGAGGTTTGGGTTATGCCACTCCAAAACGGAACAAAACCAAACCAAACTTTAAACTAAATACAAAAAATGTTATAATTTTGAATATAGCCATTTTTTTTAATTATTTTTTCTCCTTCAAACCATAACCAATCTCTTATTCTTTTCATTCTAACATTCGTGCCTTTTTTTTTAGTCTCAGATCTTAAATTTCATGCTTACCTCTCACAGTTTAAAGCTATTTTTGGAATTATTTTTAGCTATTATTATATTAAGTTGATTTTTAAAATAAGATACAAAACAATTAAATAAAATTGAACCAAAAAATTTAAATTGGGTTTAGATTTCAAAATATTAACAGAACCAAAATCGAACTTTTAAATTCAAATTGGGTTTAATTTCCACCGGAGCGAAACCGAAAATACACTGAATTTATTCACCGGTTTATGATTCTCTCTCTCTCCTCCATATTCCACATGCGTGGTTGAAATTTCAACTTCACTTTGAGCTCTCTCCGGTGGCGGATGGAGGGGGGACCGGAGGGTCCGGGTTCCTCGAGATATTTTAAATCCCATTAGTATTAATAATTTTTTTATAAATATAATTATTGGTACTTTTTAAATAAAATTATACATTTTTATTTTATTATAAATTTTTTTATTTTTAAAAATTATTTTAAAGTGTTAATTTTTTTTATAGAATGTCAATAATTATACCAATTATTATTTACATTATAAATATTTAATAAATTTAAGTAATTGTAATTCTTCTTAATAAATTTATAAAATATAAAGTGTTAATTTTTTTTTATAGAATGTCAATAATTATACCCATTATTATTTATATTATAAATATTTAATAAATTTAAGTAATTATAATTCTTCTTAATAAATTTATAAAATATAATATTTTTTTTGTGTTTTGTCCTCTCCATACTCTAAATCCTATATCCGACACTGGCTTTCTCCCTCCAATCAACTCAACAATCCCCTTTGTTTTACCGATACCTAAATATTCTACTCTAATTTATTACTTCTGCATATGGTCCGTATACTATAGAAGAGTCGAACGTTAATTTGTGCGATGGACGTGGTTAGCTTAGGGCCGCCGGCGGGAGAATCTTCGTTCTCTAGTTTTCGTCGTAAATACGACGTTTTCTTGAGTTTCATAGGCGAACAAGGCACCGCCAAAGTTTTTACTAATAAACTCTATGCAGCTCTGATTCAAGCTGGATTTACCACATTCTTCAAAGAGGAGGTTGCTGATGATGTAAAAACGAGGGGAATGACCGAAGCTAATAGAGCAATTGAAGAATCTTGGGTTTCGATAATCATCATCTCCGATCATTTCGTCTCGGCCTCAAATTCATCATCATCCGAATTCCAATGGTATAGTATTATAGAAGAGCATGCGAACAGACTGCTGGCATGCAGTGAGAAGATTAAAGGGAATTTAGTGTTGCCTGTTTATTATGGGGTTGATCCATTGCAAGTTCTCGCGAGTTTTAGAGAAGCACTTGATAAGTATGAGGGGGAGGAATTCAAGGCAGAAGAAGAAATAACGGAAGATGAATCGAGGATAGCCATAAGGAGGAAGAAAGTCAAGAGGTGGAGGAAAGCCCTGAAAGAAACTATGGCATTGGCCCCCCGGGTCTTACTAAACCCAGTTGATATGTAAGTTCTTCCCAACTAAACATTATGTGGTTGTCGAAATTTTTGTTTTGTGCACCATTTATTATACCTTTTAATATTGAATGTTTAATTATTAAAAAATAGTCGTTAACCTCTTAATAATAACAACCACTCCCTTACTCATCAAATATGAGAGTTTATATTATGGATTTATAACAAAACTCATTTATTATCATGATTTTTGATATGTTTGATTATGTTTTAGAAATAGAAAGTTGATTGAGAATTCAAAGGAAAAAATAGTGGTACTCTTGATTGAGTATAATTTTGTGCACTCCCAGTTGCATTTTAGACCAGACAATTTACCGGACTATTACACCACCCCGTTATTTGTTTTTAATTTCTTTTTCAGATTTAAAATTCTGTTCTATTTGGTCTTTAGGCCTGCTCTATTTAGTCTTTTAGTTAGCAAGTAACTATAATTATACTCTACTCTTTTTTTTTTTCAAGTTAAATTATGATATATTAAATCATATATTTCGTCTTAAAGCAATATTAGACATTAAATCATACTTTATTTGGTCTTAAAGGAATCAACAGCTTTTTAAATTTCAAGTATTCCCAATTTCTATTCTAATTCTATTAGAATTTTAATCTAAAACACTATTAATTAACATCTAAAGTCTTCTATTTATATTAGGATTCTTACAAAAAAATCTCCGTTTTTATTATTTGTGAACCCACTATAATTCTTTTACAAACAATTTTTTATATTTGGACCATAAAGTACTAATTTATTTGATTACTACCTTGTCACGCAAATACTTCTTGTGGTGCTATTCTTACTAAATTTATAGTTATCTTCTTTTATTTGGAATTTTGGATTAGCTTTTAAGTTAACAAGTCTGGTTGTTTTGAATTCACTAGGAATGAATGAAGCTTGACAAAGGGGTGGATTTTGTACTAAAATGCCATACCATACCATTACCGATTTGTACCGAATTTTGGTAATGGTACGGTACAAATGGGTAATTGTATTGTACTAGTGGTGTATGGGTATGGTACTAGTAATGATTTTCATTACCAGTAGTATACCATACCGTACCGAAATAATTATATATATATATATATATATATATATTTAATTACCAGATTACCATGCACCAATATGTGACAAATTATTCCAAACTACTAGAGTAATACCACATACCAATGCATACGAAATTGTATCAAACTACCAAATACCGATTACCAATGTGCACCAAACTAACTAAAATAAGTTAGCCCATAATAGTTGAGCCCTTGTTTTAAGGCCCATAATAGTTCTGGGGCTTTAATTTCCAACCTGATTGAGTTGCCCCATAAAATTGGCTTGGGCCATAATAGTTGGTCACTAATTACTATCAAAGTCTCTTCATCTTATTAATTTTATGAAAAAAAAAAATAACACAAATTTTGGTAACGTACCATAACCATACCATACCAAACCAAATTTTCAATATACTAAATTTTGGTATACCGAAATTTTGGTACCATACTGAAATTTTGGTATGGTACTCGGTAGAGGATTTTTTGGAACGACAAAGCCACCCTAAGCTTGAGTAGGATAGGATTTGTGTGCTATAAATGGAGCACATATTTGTGCTTTTGTTTTCACTTTTGATGTTAATAAATATTCTTCATTTACTCTTTGAGTAAGTTTATTTTTGTGCATGGCACAAAAAATTTCCTACAGAATTATGTTAATTATTAAAATAGCAAATTTTGTTACTTCAACAACAATACAACATGTATTATCTATAATATTGAAATTATGTTTTTATATGCTATCTTTTTTTTCCTTTCTGGATTATCCATTTTTTTTTAATCCATCTGAAGGCAAAAGCCCAAAACCAAAAACACACCAAAACCAGATGAATATAATCAACCTCCAAAGGTGGGCAATCATAAATAAATTTCTATGACTAGTTTTGTGTCACAAAGGATTAATATGGATTAAACTTGCATGTTAATTAATATGTGATTCTGTGTATATCAAATAACCTTTTTGTTAGAATATTATTCCTGTAAAGTATTGCAATAATAAATTATTCTTTTACTTTAATATATTCTTTAATCCTTCGTTAATTAATGTGGTTATTGTTTTGTATGGAATTTCAAGTTTCGTGCCATAATATGTCATATGTACGTAACATAAGTTAACAATAGAAAGTAGTTCTATTGTCAAAGCAGTCTTGACCTAAGCTAAAGAAATATACAATCACCCAATGATTAATTTTCTTTGGCATAATATTTTTCATAATTTTATTATCTTATTTCTTCAAAACAATGAAACATGACATTCATATACAATTGCTTTCCATTACAAGTCAATACCTTTTAGAAAAATAATTTAATTTGCATTTGCATTTAACATTGTAATTTAATTTAATTTTTCAATTTATAAAATTATTATTAATTTAATTTATATATTTACAAGTTGTCACCTACAACACGTGTACTGTGACTAGTATTATTAGAAGTATAAAACAAAAAGAATTGCTTAATAATTATTGAGAGGGTCTATGTCAGGGTGACGCTTTATATCTAGAGGGTCGATCTCATTACTCGTATTTGTATTGGATATGATTACTTGTACTTGCATTGGATATGATTTTTATAATAGAGATTTTGAAATAGGTACTTCCTATACTAACTGTTTAGATTATGATCATGGTAAATGTAAGTTATGAGGGTTGAACTCATGATATTTGAGTTGATAAACAAAGGTTTTTTCCACTAAATCAACACCATTCTTAGTTATATTTTTTCATTTCAAATTAGATGATGCATGTGCAAAGCAAATAGTCATGCACACGCATCGTGTCTGCTTCCGTATCTAGTATTATTATAACATAAACGATAATTAATGTAACACTATCTAGTATTATCTTATACAGAAAAATCTATTATAGTTTGTTGTGTCAATCAATGTAAAATGGTTTTAAAAATGTGTATTTTATCGTGTATTTTTGTGATTCAACTTTTGATCATTGAGATTTCATGTTTTTGGTCGTCTATAAATGGATTGCAACTGTGCAGTGAACTGAGTGCAACACTTCGTTTATCTGCATGTCACATTATGATTTATTGTAGCAATACAATAAATTGAATGAAGGAACGAGATGATCAATAAATCGACTTGTTGCTTTGTAATTATTTATTTTAGGGGGCGCGCGCGATAGGAGTTGTGCATTTGCAACAGTTGACCATTTATATTACAATTTGAAATTGGACCTTGTTATAAAGTCTTCTAGCGGGTGGATTGGGTTCAAAATAACTTCTATGAGAGGGAGTTCTTTAAATTGTCCCTATTTTAACTCCTAGTTTACGTATCCTTGTGGCAGTTCAATCTCTTCAATTCTTAGTGTATTGAAGATCGATGCTGTTGGATAAAAAGATAACAAAGAAAGAGAAATTATTGAAGAGGCTGTTACGTATTTTTGACCACGAGCTATATACTAGCTGTGATCCCAACAAGGCTGTTGTGCATGTGTATTTTTGAATTATGTCTTTTTAACTTGCACTGGGTGGCAATTGGTATTTTTCGATTATGTTTTGACATGACACGATAAACAACGGTAAAATATGAACACGACACATCTTCGTGTTACTTTTTTGAAACATGAACACGACACATCTAAAAATTATCTAGCATGAGAGACACAATAAAATTTGTAGTCCTAATTATAAATATGCTACAATATAAACGAATTTTTTTCTTTAATTTAGACTCGATAGGACCTGATTAACACAATACAACTCCAATTTAGTGTCAATTTCATTTCATAATTTGAACACAAACATGACACAGCACGATATTGTGATGAAATCCCTAACACGAGTCATTTCTTTTTATGTCGTGTCTGTAAGTCTGTTGAAAATCCCGTACATCGCTTATTTTTATGCTACTGCTTTTTTTTTTTGCTCTCTCGTGGAGAGAAATGTAGTTTTCAATATCTGGACCATATATAATACCATTGAAATTTGTCATATGTGGTGCACATGATCATTTTCTGTCAACTTTAATGTCCAAAATGCACAGAAGGGAGAAAATAAAATGCATGAGAGAGTTTAGGGGATTAATAGGTGTGAGTTTTAGTGTAGGGGGCATTTTGAAACTGTAGCAATAATTTAAGGGGCATATGGGTAGTTTATTCAAAATGCAAAGAACGCAATGAATAGAATATTTCTGTCATAGATGTAAGTTTGGCCAACTTTTTTTGTATAGTAGGGCACATAGCATGTAACAATGCCCTTTCCTTTTAGAAAAGGCTCAATTGTTTATGTAATGCAATCATTTGCTCACTGTTAGCACCATAATTTGTTACATGTGTAATTGTAGGTATGATATGCTAGCTTATTTTTGCATTTCATTTTTGGATTCGAATTTCAGTTCTGAGTCAAGCTTCATTGAAGGAATTATCAAAGAGGTTCAATATAACAAACCACGCCTGGAGGATCTTATGGAAGAGAGGCCCAGACCGGAAGAAAGAAAACAGGATGAATGGCGGTTTCGCAAGGAAATCAACTTGGTGGATGGTAGACTCTCGGAGCTGCCAGAAAACCCCTACTGCCCTTCTTTGGAAAAATTGTTCTTACAACAAAACTCGGATTTGGCAGCGATTCCTTTCTCATTCTTTAAGAATATGCCTGCTCTCCAAGTTCTAGATTTATCTGATACAAGCATTAAATTTTTGCCCCCATCCGTTTCTAGTTTGGTTAAGCTCCGGGTATTGTTTTTGAGAGATTGCCAACTTCTTATGGAATTACCACCTGAAATTAGAGCGCTTAGTGATCTCCAGGTGCTTGATCTTGAAGGTACCAAGCTGATCTATCTACCCAAAGAAATTAGAATGCTGTTAAAGTTGGTATGCTTGAAGGTGTCCTTGTACAGATGTTCCGATAAGTACAGAGAAAGTCGAGGGATTGAGGCAATAATCCCGAGGGCAACGTTATCCAAATTCTATCACCTCAAGGAATTGAGTATCGATGTGGATCCATATTGTGGGTGGTGGGACATAGAGGTGGAAGCTCTCATTGAAGAGTTGTGTAACTTAAGAAACTTGCAGACACTGAAACTGTACTTGCCAAAGGTTGAGTTACTGCAACGACTGCTTCAAGTTACACGCGGCACGGCAGTTGTAGGGAGACAGTTCTTGCCCTTAATATTCCCAACGTTATCAAACTTTAGACTGATAGTTGGTCCTCATGAACAGCGTATCGTATCTTGCCTTCCGGTTGACCTTCAAGTTGAGTTTGAGAAACTGGAGAAATGCCTGAAATGTGTAAACGTCGAGGGAAGCACAGACGGGATCAGGCAAGTGCTAAAATTCACCAGCGCTTTGTTCCTCGAGCGACACTGGAGTATCGAGAAGCTCTCTGTATTCAAGATCGATGAGATGGACAAGCTTAAGTTTTGTCTGTTGGTGGAATGCAACGAAATGAATGCCGTTGTGGAAGGAGCCGACTTCTATGATCAACAAGGAGACAAAAGAATTAATAGAGCCAATGGAAAACCCGCACTCAGGTCGCTACAATACTTGGGCATTCATTACATGAAGAACTTGAAGTGTGTATGGAGAGGGCCAGCTGTTAGTGGTTGTCTTTCTTCCCTAATAATTTTGGACTTTCATACATGCCCCAATCTGAGTACCATCTTTAGCCCATTGCTGCTTTGTAATCTGATAAACTTAAAAGAGCTTACACTTGAAGACTGTCCCAAAGTTAAAAGTGTAATTTGTGTAGATTCTTGCAGCTATGAATTTTTACTCCCCAGTTTGGAGAAGATATCACTATTGGACTTGCCTGAATTGGTAAGCGTTTTCAGTGGTGCACGCATTGCGCCAAAACTAGAAAGGATGTTGGTTTATAATTGCCCGAACCTCAGGACTCTTTCTCCCATGGAAACATCATCTATGAAGGAGATCAAAGGCGACAGAGAATGGTGGGAAGGATTGGAGTGGCACAAATCGGAGCAGCGCAGGGAGCAAGATGATAATTATTTGCTTGGTATCTTTGTTCCACTTAAAAGTGATGGTGATTTGGTGGAGGAATTAGCAGAAGCTGAAAACCAACGGCTCGACACTTTACGCATGCTTCAGACCTCTGCTGAAAGTCAGGTAATTATGTCACTACCCCAAGGATATAATCATTTTTAAAATAAAAATAAAAATGTCTAGGCCTTAATTAGTAGGCCTAAAGAGAAATATCATAAAAATGATTTGTATTTGAAAAGCCCAAATCCTGTAGCATACATGAATGCAACAACCATATAATCAATTTACATTCCAAGTATGAGCCTAAAGTGAGAGAATGAAAAAAGTAGGTACTAATTGGTAATTAATCCAAGTAATTTTACCATTTTCCAAACTGACTCTTCGATTCACTTAGTTTTTCTTACTCTGTGTAATCTAAGTTTTGCCAATGATATACTCTTGCTTGAAACATCAAAGTTCAAGGTTTAATCAACATTTTGCGAAATTTCTCTCTATCGGATCCACAATATTCAATACAATAATTATAAGGCTAATATGTTTTCACATAGATACTTACATTATTTATTTAAGAGTGTGCATTTCTTTATCTTCCATCACATGGGCTTTATCTGCTCATACATTTATTATGCATGTGATAAAATGTTGTTATAACTGTTGTATTAAATATTTTCTCCGATGACCCCCTTCTCCCATCTCCTTTCCAATTTAAACAGTTCCTATTTCATCACTCTAAGCAGACTTGAACAAATCTAGATCGTTAATTTAAAATAGATGGTACATATTTTGACAAAGTTTCAATTTAAATGAGTCCTCTTAAGACCCCACACTAAATGTGAAAATCTATATTATCCAATTTTAAACAAACGGTCCAAATTTATTGCTCGACTATAAAGTGATGGAAAGAGGAGCTGGATCCTCTCAAATTATGGTGTTCTTATATATCATTAGCTCGCTTTTTAAAATTTGAAATATATGCGTGCCTTAGACCCACAGTTAACTAATAAAAGAGTGAAAAAAAAAAAGGGACTCGAATTTGTGACCTACCAGATAAATTCTTAACCATCCTTATTCATTATAGTCCCCCCAGCTCAACCAATGTTCAGCCAGAATATTTCTTTAAGTCTTTTCTGGATTTTTTATTTTTCTTATACGAGTGTTTTTTATAGTTGTGTGGATCTTGATGTAGATGTACTCTGTACTATTCTCTAACTGAAATTTGTCATGCATGGTTAGGTTGAGTTGAAGAGTGGTCTCGGTATTTGCAACAAAACCGAATTGAACAAAATTCCGGACCAGACCGAATCGAGTAAAATTGGCGACGAAACCGAATTGAACAATACTTGTGAGATAACCGATACGAATAAAGTTACTGACAAAACAGAACTGATCAACGAAGTTCAGGTAGTGCGAATTCTCATTATGGTAATATAAGATAAGGACACAAACAGAGGATTCAGTGATTTGTCGTCAACGAGCTGACTACATCACGAGTAGACTGTACACCAGTCTACTGCTGACCAACACGACACATCATTGTGTTTTTGAAGCATGTTCCGAAATTGTGTCCCTAGATAATTATTGCTCATTTGTAGAATTACATTCATATTTAGCTCCTTGTAATTTTTTAAAAATTCACTTTTTTGCTCTAATTTTTATTTTTCTTTCAGAAGGAAACAGTAGCAGGAGAGCTGTCTCCGGAACTCGATGAGAGGAATTCCAGGGGCAAGGAAGGAGGAGTATTCTTGACATTGAAATCAGGGATGGTGCGTTTCAGAACCTCAATTTGTTGTTGGAACTGAGATTGGAACCTTAACTCGAAATTTTGGATGGAAAGGAGTTTAGAATTGCTATGAAATTACCATATTGCACATTTGATACATATGTCTCAGAATTGTGTTTTCCGAGAATTATTACACATTTATAGAACTACATTCCTATTTAGTTCCTTGTCATGATTTAAATTTTTTATTTTTTTCCTGCAAAACCTGATGAGCGGAGTTCCGAGGGACAGGAAAAAAGTGTATGCTTTTCAATAGTCTTTAATTTCTTTTCACTTTTACTACATTGATTTTTGTTTCTATCATTGCTTGACTTTTAATTAAACCACCATACCCTTACTTAATTAGAATTCAGTTTCTAATAATTGAGCTATCTACTCGTTTGATTTTAGCAATTTCCCGTTTCCTCGTTATGCATCTAATCAATATATCCATAGCATATGCATGTGTGCCTCATCCACTGATTGAATCTTTATTTGGTTATTCTCTATAACTAATACATATCTTCTTTTCCCTTTTTGTTTATGGCAGAAAGTGGTGGTGTTCAAACTGGAGTTACACGATGAAAAAGTCAAGCAAAAAGCCATGAAAGTAGTATCAGGCTTTGCAGGTACTTTAATAAGATTCTTTAGACGGTTGAAATTGTTTGAACTAATTATTCTTCCAATTCTAATTCGGTGGTATTCATATTTCCAAACTCTTTCGATTGAAATTCGCAACTAGCTAGCGAACCTAGATCTTAACAAATGAAACAAGTGCTAATTAATAATTTTGTCTTGTCCTTGGACCGTAAAAATTGCAGGAGTGGAGTCGATTGCAATGGACATGAAGGACAAGAAAATGACAGTAACAGGAGACATAGACCCGGTGATGATAGTGGGGAAATTGAGGAAGCTATGTCACACAGAGATAGTAAGCGTTGGGCCGGCAAAAGAGCTAGAGGAGAAGAAAGAGGAGGCGACAAAACCAGATAACAAAAAGAAAGATTCAAAAGATGAAGAAGTGTGGATGAGCATCCAGCCTTATTTCCAGCAGCGCCATCCTATGGATTCACATTACTATGTCAGAAGTGTGGAAGAGGATTAGGGATGCCAAAAAAACCCAACCCGCCGGGTTCCCGACCCGATCCGACCCTAGTGGAGCGGGTTCGGGGCGGGTTTTTTTGAAGGCGGAGCGGGTTTGGTATTTTGGAAAAAAACCCGGACCGGGTTCGTGGCGGGTTCGGATTTCGCCAAAAAAAATCCGCCCCGACCTGCCCCGTATATATATATATATTTAAATATAATTTTAATTTATAAGATATATATGTTTTTAAGTTGTGTTATGTATATGTGTGGATTTGTTAATTATATACTTTTTTTTTTTTAAAATTAAGGGAGGTCTAAGTCTCTCCCTTAATCCTACAAATAAAGAAAAACCCTCGCCTCCCACCCCATGAGTCGAACCCTTGACCTCAAAGCAAGGGTGGAGGTTGCCTACCACTGGGCCAACCCTCCCCTCCCACCCCATGTTAATTATATATGATTTGTTAATTATATACTTATATATATACATACATGTGTGTGATATATGTTGCTATAATTGTGTTACGGAGTATAATGTTTGATGGAGTTAAATACTAATCTAGAAATTAGGTAGAAGGGCTTATTATACATTGATTTTTACCAAAAATCCAATGAATAATATTTTTTTGAATGAAGGGCCTATTTTTAATTGGTAATTTGAATGAAGGGCAAAGGTAATTCATTTTGTTTTACATTTTTTACCTCCGATAAAATCCCATTTTTACCCCGGTAAAATCTCATTTTTACCTCCACTAAAATCTCACTCAACTCCACTCAAATTCCACCCATCTCCATTAACTTCCACTCACCTCCATTAACTTCCACTCAAATTCCACTTACATCCACTCACCTTTGTAAAATTACATTTTTGCCCCTCATCTTCATCAAATTTACTTTTTTACCATTCTAGATTTTACCTATAAATACTTCTCCTCATTCATACATCCAAGATCATCTTTCTACAATCTAAACACAACAAAAACACACAATTCTCCTCACCAAAAATATATACTTTCTCTCCTATATATTTTGTTAAAAAATAGAAGGGTCATATACTCTCTATTTTCATACTCCAAAAAATACCAACAACCCTTATACACTCTCTCTCCTACACAGTTTATTATTTATTCTGTTAAAATATTTGTAATCCTAATTCTATACTTGTAAATAGAATTAAGGAAATTATATATAGAGAGAGAAGTTGGTAGCTTGTATTATCATCCAAATTGATCGCCTTTGAGCTAATACAAAGCAAGCACAGACAAAAGGAGGACGTACCACTGGAATAGCATAAACGTTACCGGGGGAACCTACCTTAAAAAAAATATCATGTGTTTATCATAGCGCCGCATTTATTTTTATTCACCGATATTCGCTTATTGATTGGTTAATTATCTACTTCTAGATTTTGACACCATCAATGTTATACTTGTATATATGTGTGTGGATTATTGCTTTAGTGGATTATTAGATTTGTTAGTTATATGCTTAGATTAGATATATATATATATGTGTGTGTGTGTGTGTGTGTGGATTTGTTAGTTATATATTTATATATATGTGTGGGTTTGGGTTTATTCTGGGCGGGTTCGGGTTTTGAAAAATTAATGCGGAGCAGGTTTGGAAAATATATAAAAAAAACCCGTCTCGAGTTCGGGGCGAGATTATTTATATACAGGTCGGGTTCGGGTTTTGCCAAACCCGCCCCGTTGCCATTCCTAAAGAGGATCCAAATGCTTGTGTTATTTGTTGATTTGCTAGATGAAACTGATTAAGAATAAGAGAGACGTTACTTTTATTGTGATATCCGCGTTGAAATCGGACCCTTGAAATTGTTTAGATATAATGAGTTTAGAATTACTATTCGTATTATAAAACACAAAGTTTTGAGTCAATGTTCATTTTTAAATCTCACTTAATTCAAAGGCTAACATTGCATATAGTTGGCATGTAATTAATATTAGCCCTTGGATGTTATTTCTTCTCATGCTGAAATATCAAATAAATACAATAAATACTCACACACAAAATATACATCCAACATGCTACTCTTGTTCACTTTCTCTCTCATTAACCTTTTTAAAAAAACTTTTAAAATGTCTTAATTTTAAATTCATAAATTAAATTTTAATAAAATTTAAAGTTTTGAAATCTACTAATTAATGTCTATAAAACAAGATCCACTATGAACATAAAATTGTAAAATAATAAGTAAAAAATCAATACTAATATTCGGATTAATTTAGATAATGTAATATTAGTGTCATATACTAATATTGTAAAATAATAAGTGCTGGACATATATTTTTGCATTTAGTGTCATATACCAGTTATCTAAATTATCTCTGATTAATTTAGATAACACTTTCGTTCTTCAAAAATAATGTAATATTAGTTTTATAGCGTATAAAGTTTAACTGATTTAATTAAATTCTATTTCCCACCACCATACTAAGTTAGATGATACTCTTATTTTCAAATATTAGTTTTTTTCATTTATCATGGCGAACAATACCAAATAGAATTATAAAATTGCCAATAACAGGATTATAGAATTTCAAAACAATAATTTTTTATATTTTTAAAATTTGAACTTTTTATATATGCTCTCAATAACATCAGATGATCAGTATCAGCACCACCACCCTCCGAGCATGATCGTATAAGCAATAACAGTACAGACTGGAAAACTTCTAACAATCAAACAAACAAAAACTCTCTACCCAAGAATCTTACTGTCATATAGTCCCCAATCTCTACTCACCACTTTTCGCATGTTTCAGATTTGATCCGGATATGTTAGTTTCACTCGAATCTGAATCCGAAATTAAATGGAGTAAGTTGTGGCCTACAGCCTCACCCAAATAAACAAATTCCACACCCTCTACACCAGACACATGAATTACATCAAAGACTAGCGCATAAAACCAACAAGTCTACACATTGCATGATCAGGCCCAAAGTCACTTACACATTAATAAAGCCCAAATTGTGAGCCCACTATCAAGACAAGACTATGACTAGGTTCCATGCATCTAGAGTAATTGATGAAGTCTTATATTCAACTAAGCAGCTACACAAGATAATCCACATGGAATTAGTTTCCTAATATTCTACTAGTTGCTAAATTTGTACTTAGGGGTGGCAATTGTGACTGTGTTATGCGGGCTCGTATTGTGTTACACATGTTAATATTATTAGAAACGACGTCAACACAAACCCGACAAGATTAACTAATTAATCATGTCAAAAATTTTAACCCTAACGCAACATGTTTATTAATTGTGTTATATGGTTTAACACGTGTAACCTATTTATTAAACTATTAAAAGTCATTCCATATAAATTTCATCATACCAAAATGAATATATATATATATATATATAGTTAAATTATATACCATCAAATTATCCTAGTGGAGGCTGTAGAAAATTATAATGTATCGTAACATGAGGTTAACATATGTAGAAGGAAAAATAAGAGTATTTAGGTTGGGGTTTAATATTTTTTTAATTATAATAATCTACATGCTATATGGGTTTGTGTTACACAAGTTAACATGTTCAATTTAAATGCCCTATATCATCTGAAAATATACTAGGAACCCTACCTTAGTAGAGTAATCATCTCCATTTGCAAAGGGCACCCCCTAAAAGAGAGAATTAAAGTAATTGTGGACTAGGTAACACGCCTCCTCACGTAACGTTTTATATTGAGTGACATGGTGCCCATGTGGCTGTTGGGTCTTAACAAGGTGAATAGCTTTCATTTTGATACTATATTAGAGTTCGGAGCATCTAACCCAAAACCAATTGGCAATGATATGGATGGAGTAACTCCTCCATCTTATATATTACTTTGTTATGATCCATTGTCCCAATGTGGAATTTGTAGTCTTAACAATTGATTATTAAACCCAAGTAATTTTACCATTTTCCCAAAACTCACACTTCGATTTACTCAGTTTTTCATACTTCGTGTAATATAAGTATTGCCACTAATATACATTTGCTTGAAACATTAAAGCTAAAGGTTTAATCAACAATTTTTGAAATTTCTCTCTCTCCGACTTACAATAATTAATACAATGGTTATAACGTTGATCATTGGCAAACTCAGGGTTTGATATTAAGGTGGGCGAAATATAAATTTGATGCACAATTAAATACATTCATGATGACATAAAATAAGGTAGGCAAAGTGGAATTTTTCTTATGACTAATATAAAATAAGTTAGACAAAATGTATTTTTTTTCTCCTAAATTAAAGTGGATGAAGTCTAACAACCAAGTGTGACCCATTGGATAGTCGAGCACTAAGATCAGCAGTGGGTTCGACTGTGACCTCTCCAGGTCGAATCTCGCCAGATGTAAAATGTTATATAAATGTGGTCAGGGATGGACCAAGACCAAGGATTTTAGTTGGGGGCAAAAATAGTACTACAATCCCATTAAAGTCATCAAAGTTTTTGTTCTTTTAAGTTTAAGCACTTCTTAAACATAAAATGCATCTTGGGTTCTAAAATTTAAAGGTATTTAAGACTATAAGCTTGTCACCATGACAATATTACTTAATTGTCAGACCATTTTCATTTTTGCTAAACTTTTCAACCCAAATTATATATGTTAGTAGTACACGTATGCGGTTAATGTATAATTAATCCATTATCATATTAGGTAATAAAATCCTAAACCCCCCAGGCCTTGCATAGGTCCGCCCTTGAATAGTTGAATGTGGTTAGTACCATAGGCATAATATATACACATAAATACTTGGTATATGATGTTATTACACTATAGAATGAGAAGGAAAAATTAAAAACTTTAGGGTGCTAGGGTGCTAGGGTACACAACAATATAATTCTGATGATGTTATTGCACCATTTGCCATTTTTTAAGAAGCAAGATTATCAACACTAGAACTTATGATAAGCTCAATGCGTGTGCAAGTAATATTATACTTGATAATCACTGATATTACGTAAATGTTTGAAATATTTAGTTTCTAAGAGTGGTGTATTTGGCTGGTACTGCAAATAAATGGATTGTGGGGTTACTTTTTACACTGTGTTCTCACTTGAGTCAAACCAACCAACTGCACTTTAAAAAGTAGCGCAGTTGATTTTCATTATCTCTGATATCGGCAATCTGTAAACACATTTTCGTTGTATCTGAAGATCTTATATTCTTTACTTATATATCGATCCACTCGTATTTCAGCAGATAATGAAGAAAGTCGTGTTGAAATTAAACACAACAGATGAAAAGTGAGGGCAAAAGCGATGAAAGTCGCTTCTGGCATGCTACGCATTGATACAATTGCATGTGACCTGAAAGAGAAGAAAATGACGGTGACTGGGGATGTAAATCCAATGACGTTAGTGGGGAATTTGAGTTAGGTTTGTCACACATAAATTCTCACTGTTGGTCCAGCAAAAGAGCCTGCAAAAAAGAAAGAAGAACTGATGTAGATACGGAGATAAAGAAGAACATTACTAAAGAATCTTATTAGAGGAGCCAATATGTAAGTGTGGATGCGCATAACAATCTTAGATTGAGAAAAGTTTCTCGAAAATAGTTTTAGATACTTGTTATAAGAATAATCGTTATATATACATGATGAAGTGATTTTTAATTAAAGCGTGACTGATTCGGTTAAACTCCATTTGGATTCCTTTAGCAAATGCAGACTTTTATTCTTAATTTTTAGGATGTAATGGCCTCTAGGTTGTCCATGTCTTGCTGCTTTTCTTTCAGTCGAGCAACTATGTGGTTCATTCTCTTTCTTCTTCTTGCTCTTCCTATTGATGGTGAGCAGCCTTGAGGGTCAATTGTTCCAGACCAGCTAGAGTCTATTATCTATTGAATAGTTCCTCTCTTTACTTCTAAAAAATGACTATGTTAAATCCTGAAAACAGGATGGAGTATTAAACGCTTATGCATGGTGTCACTAATTTTGGAGTTTGGATTGAAAGGAGGGAGTGGAAAGGAAATAATTAATCATGAAAGAAAAGTCTCTTTCTTTACTATAATAACAAAGACCAACCCTCTCCCCCCTCTCTTTCTCTCGCAACAAAAAGCCAGGTGCAACTTGAATTCAGATCTCCCAAACTCGGGTGACTGCCTTTACTAATCATTTAGCTAAGCTTTTCACCATTCTTTATTTTTATTGGAGAAGTATTTCATCAACCCAAAAGATGGGACTACGGGTCGCTGTTTTGTTCAAATCAGGACAAATAAGTTATGTTCCTTTTATTTTCCTTCTATTTTTCCAACACTAAAGATCCATATTTTCTACCACAACTTTTCTGGAATTAGAAACACCAACGTGGTCTTGAACAACCACTGTAATCTCCTAAATAAAAAATCTATAATCACCCTGGTCCACAGAACAATATTCATATGCAATCAATGTTCAAGAAAATGGTGGCAAAACATGAACGATTTGGTACGTTCCATTTGGCCAAAATCTTAGACATAAACCTAGGGTATGAAGATGTTTCCCTATTTCATATAATTGTTGTTAAAAGGAATTTCACAAACAGGGGATCTCTGCTATGAAATTAGGGGTGTCACAAAAATATACATACATAACGAATGATCATGTTAATGGAGATCACTATAATCTCTCAACACCAAGTGTGTTATCAAAAGAAAAAATAAAATCTCTCAACACTGAGGAGGTGTATTCAATTTAAATTTTAAAAGATTTTTATGGACTTTTTAAAATCCGTGAACTCTTCTAAATCCAAAAAATAAAAAATTATTTTAAATCTATATGGACTCTAATAGAATTAAAATGGGTGATTTTATTTCTATCCACAAGATTTGTAAGTTCATCCACCTTAAAAATAAGGACATGACATTTATTTTTTTACTAAATTGCGACTAGAAATTTATCCACCAAAAGAAAATTGATATCAAAATTAGAAAAACATATTTTTCTCAAAATGCCCTCATTGATCTTTCATTATATATATAATGAAAGATACCATCAATTTTTGGCCCTTGCGTTTATGTACATCTATGAATTGGTATATTATATATATATATATATACACACGCATATAATATATCTACATAGTACATACCATCAATTATCGAATTTTTTTCATTAAAAAAAAGTATTGAATTTTTTGTTAACTAAGCTGTGCTACAGAATTCATTAATAATCGGCATCAAATCCAACAGAGAATGACCAACTAGCTATTGCCTTGTGCAAGTAAAAAGAAACAAGCAAAAATTACAAACTTTGATTTATGATGTAAATTAGCTATAGAAGAGACGGGGAAGGAATTAATCCTTTGGAGATGGACTGTTTGGATTGGTTTATTACTTTATTATTCCCATTTCCTCACTGTTGAACCCTAGTTTTTTATCAATTAAAATACACCATTTATTCTTGTAAATTTCTCTTAATCAAAACAATATAGTTTCTTTTGTGCTTTGTTAAGGATACAGTTTAGCAAGGGATCTAGATCTTACACAACATAGATGGTACAAAGCTGCACACTTTTAGAAATTAAAATAAGGGTTTTGATGCAACGAGAAGATAGGGCCAATTTGGGAAGATAACATTCTTTAAATTTAAGATAAAATAAATTTCAAAATATTAAATATTATTAATTTTTGTAGGTTAATCCGACCAAGTGGGTAAACTAAAAGAAAAATATAGATTAACTTACAAAGGGGATGAACTTAAATATTTAGCGGATAGATTCACAATTACCCTTTAAAATAATTTATGGATTTAGAAGAATTCACGGATTTTAAAACTTTCATAAAAAATCAAAATTGAATACACCTCTTAAATTTCTTGCACGCCTTTAGCCTCTCCGTTTCTTACTCTCTTTAGAATTCGCCTTTTGCTTCAATGCTTTATGCAAAAAAGAACAGTAAACAGTTGTTATTTGCGAAGTTATCTGTTACCTTCTTGCATATGTCCTTAATTTTATTTTATATATTTACTCTTACTAGGATAAAATTTTGTAGTTAATTACTAGTGGAGGCTCTGTAGAGATTAGTGGGTGGTTAGTGAGGTTATCTGAGTGGGTAGTTTTTGTGTTCAATGATTCTATTTAAACGTGGTTTACTTCTCAATAAAGAGAACGTGGAATATTGCAGTAAAAGAAGACAAAAGTTATTTTAACAAGGTTTGGTTCTCTTCGAATTAAATTATTTTTGGAGGTTTTTCTCACCCTCAGAGCATGTTTCTGTTCCTTTTATTTTTGAGAGAGCCCAAAAATAGAAGCACATAACTGGGCTAAGCTGGATCACAGACCCAATCATTTGATCGGCCCATTCCTTAAGCTAGACTTGGTATTTCACAGAAGAGGCCCAGACTATAGGCCGGGAGGAAAGCTACTAGCCGAGGTGGTAGCAGCACACTAAGATGGTCTACTCTGGCCGAGATGAGTAGTGATGAAGAAGATGATAATGATGGTGGCCATGCTGCAATTGAAATACAGGAACTCGAGGATACAGAAAGTTCCTTATGGCATTTTTTGGGTACAGACGGGGAACCAAAGGGGCCCTATTCGCTTTCATTTCTTAAGCAATGAAGCGACTGTACTGCATTTGCATTGAAATTTTAAGGTTTGGAATACTAGCCGAAGTGAAGAAAACGCTATCTTGTTGGGTGATGCTGTAAATCGGGCTTTCCCGGGAAAAAGAGAAGCTGGAATTTCTTGATCCGATGAAAATTCAAGATTTCTGAAAACGGGTTGGAGCCTAGAAAAAAAAAGTTAAAGTAAATATCTAGGATGGTGTCAACGGAACTTTCTTGCAAAAATATAGAAGAAATTGGTGAACTATTTTTCCATTTATTAGGATTCAAGTGCATAGGTGTGTATATATATATATATGCTTATGTTGATTGTATGCCGTCTATGGGTCTTGATCACGAGGTCACAGTTCGGTGAAGTAGTCGAAATGCTTTTTTGTAACACAGGAAAGCATATAACATTTGGTACATTAATCTCTCTCTCCATATTCAATGTAGATGTATAATTCAAATGCATTTAAAATATGATATTTGGGACAATCTTTGAAATAAATCTCCGCTGTTCTACAAAGATAGTCCCACTTTGAATTTGGTAATTGTTTTAATAAACAACGAATTTCAATCTAATCAATTGTCAGGGCAATTCATTTTCTATTACGAGATAAACTACAAGACTATGCTTCTAAAATAAAAATAGAACTATCAATTTGAGACATGCAAAAAAGAAATTGGGACTATCTTTTTGAGATAGAGATAGTAGCATATATTTCTTTATGTAGTCTTTAATTTGACATCGCGCTTTTAATGAACATCCCTGATTTTAACATCAAAAGTTATTTATTATGGTGAGATGCAATACATTAATTATGTATCAAAAGAAATTTAATGCTTAATTTGAGACATTTCAAATTTGCTAGCTCAAGTCTGCATTGCGTTTGTGATTTCATTTGTGCAGATGTATCATATATATATATATATATAATAAATAATTGCTCCTCTAGAGGCACGATATACATCATTTGATATCAAAGTATGGTTAGAAAGTTCCTGCAAGATGTGTCAAGGCCGAACTTAACATTAAGGTGAAAAATTATTTTTCACATATGATTACATCCACTCTCGTACAATATTTTAGAATTTCAAAAAAAAAATGTTAAAATTATATCCTCATTAAGCATTATCATCAGATATGACAATTCATTAGCGTTATCATCACAGCAAGTTTTATGATAATATAGAGTTAAGGTCGGAAAATTCAGAGTCCCTATGAAGGATATGCTTTAGCACCAAGAATAAAACACAAAATCCCCATTTTTATCACACTCCAATCTACTATTGCAGTTATTGAAGATGGATAACACAATCTCATTCTTAGAACAAACACCAATAATAAGATAATCTGCAATCAAAGACATAACAATATCATCAAATAGGAGATTATACGAGCTGAATATCTTGGACATATTCTTTGAGCGCCACATTGATAGCATGGTTGTCGATAAATTGCTTGGTTCCCCTATCTGTTTAGTGACACATGAAACAATGTTTTATTATTATAATTGAAATTTGCGTAACACCATACAAAGCTTCATTTGGTTCAGGGCGAGATATTTTTGAACTCGCGCGTTTAAGTTGAAAAAATTTCTCTCACCCAAGTGAGAAATATTATGCCCTGAACCAAATGAGGGCCTAAAAGAACGGAACTAAGTAGTGGCCTCTAGTTACTTCTAAGTTCTAATAACAACTGAAACTTGAATGCATTAATTCAAGAGAAATATATTTATTTTCTTGAAAAAGAAATACATTTACGAAATATATATATACACGCAGTGGCGTAGCCAAGAATTCGAAGTAGGGGGTGCGCAATTCGAGCCGATCGATGATGAGTGGGAGTGGTTGAGTGGTCGCTGTACGGAGTCACCGGTCACATAGTGTGGAGTGAAATGGTCAAAAAAGTAGAAAAAAAAAGAGAGAAATAGGGGAGAACTGAGAAGAGAACGGAAAAATAAAGGGGGAGAGTGATCGAGGTTTCGGGATCTCTCCCCTCATTTAAATGTATTTCAATTCTCAAAATGCCCCTCAACTTTTATTTCTTACAATTACATACCATCAACTATAAATTTATATATATAAATCTTTATTTTTTAAAAAAAAAAAATCCCGAAATTGTCGGGTGCGCGCGCGCACCCCCTCTTCTCTATGTGGCTACGCCACTGTATACACGAAGCCTCTCTCCTCTCTCTAAAGGCATCATTTCTTTTAACTAAAGAATGGACTTCCCTTTTGAGGGGATATATAAATGGTTGAGTTGTTTTGATGAAATTTTGAATCATTTCCACCAAATTTCTATTATCGTCCTAAATAAATCTTAATATATACATATATATATATATTTTTTTTTTGTTGCGCAAATAAGAAGGATCATTGTGTTATGATCAGAATTGTTTAAGCATGCTTGAGATCAGATGACCCAAAGGTACTTCAAATTCAAAACCATGTAGTCTTTCATGATCAATATATATTTTTTTAAGGACAAAAATTTGCAAAAGGTAGAAGAAATTACCTGAGGGAGCAGTGGGGCTGAAGTCTTTCCTTGACCTCGAGATCTTGCCATGTTAATGCATCCCGCCAACTTTGCTCCGCTTTAATGGAATTCAGCTTCCTCGCAACATCTTTATTGAAAGGCAACCTTTTCAAACTGGGACAGCCATCTATCTGAAGCTTTTCTAAGGAGGGCTACTCAAGTGACCCATACATGCAAATCTTTCTTAAATTTGGCAGATCAGTCAGTATCAGCGTCTTCAGATTTGGGAAGAAATCGCGATATACTGTGGCATTATTCCCTGCTTCAACAAATAATTCTCTCATTTGGGAACATTTGTCGATTTTCAGAGTCCTCAGTTTGTTTAGGCTCCCAAATGGCATGGGGACCTTCCACATGCTTTCCAACACAGGCAACATCTTTACTTATAACTCCTCTAGGTTCAGTAGCAATGGACCATCCACCTTATCAGCAATTGCTCTTATTTGGTTGCAATCTACAATTATACAACCTTGGACCTTTTCCAGGTTGGCAGTCCTGAAATCGGATACTTGCTCGAGCCCAGTGTGCTTAACCAATTCAAATGCTTCGGATTAGACAAGTACCTTAAGAATAGATAAGGTGCAGCCAGAGCCGTTGCAATATCTCAAGTACCTGTCGAATAGATGAAAGTTTGGAATTTGAGGAGGTGTTGAGCTCAAGGAGCCGACGAAAACATGGAACGGCTTGGACATGGAGCCAAGGGTGTCTATTCTCTGAACAAAACTCGCTAAAGCATCGACTGTGGGAACGCTGAATGTTGCAATACCAGCCACTACTTTTATGCCGTCATCTTCGACACCACCTTCGAAGTAAAACTTGAAAATTGTCAACTTTGTCAAGGTAGCTGCTATCTTATCTCTGACATCATTTTGCATCTCATTGCAAAGATGCTTGTACGATTTCACATCAATGATCAGCTCTTCTATCGTAGAAATCTTGGATATTACATTACAATTATGCAACACAATTTCAGGATCATCTCGGCAGCTTAAATTAGAGGAGTACACAAGCAAACGCCTCAAGAGGGGCAAGTTCTTAATTTCCTCTGGTATTTTCTTGACTCTGGTTCCCTGCATATCAATCACTTCGACGTTCCTGAGTTCTTCTATTTTGGAAGGGAGCAACACCAAATCAGTGCAACCATTTAGATAAAGCACCTTAAGACGGATTAGCTTCGATAGGGAGGATGGAAGTGACACGATTCTGGTACAATCCATGTTCAAACCCATAGATTTTCCATATGCTCAAAGAATAAATTAGGTATTATTCTTAAACACGGATTTTTTTACAAAAAAAGTGTAGAAAGTATCGAACAATCTGGGCTTTCAGGTAAGGTTTGCAACTCATTGTCAACCAAAGAGATCCACTTCTTCTCTTCCCAGTGTTTCGCATTTGGAGGCTCTAGCAATGATTCACCAGTTTTTACCAAATGTTTATGTTTGCCATTAGCCGACAAGTTAAATAAAGCTGCTCGTCGGATCAATTTGTGCATCCTAACATGTTGTTTGGATACACACTCTTCGAGTAACGAAACCTTCTTAAGATCTTCCAATACCTAAGGCCCATATGCACGTACTTTTTTGGCCTCGTCAATCTTGCCATACCCAACAATCAAATAAACAATCTATATCAATGTCACAGTCTTCTAGATATATTGCACTATGAAAAAAACAATCCTTTTGGACACGAATCAATTGTCCTAAGCAAAAATTCAACAATTTATACAGCGCCTTCATGGCATCATCTTGCTTTTCAGGCCACAATCTTAAGCTGTTAAGTCCATCACTCCAACTTTGAACACTGTCTCTCATTTTGAAACCATTTGCAACGGTTTTTATCACAAGAGGAAGGCCACCACAGTATTTGACTATTTGGTACATAATCTGCTCAATACGTTGGTCAACTCTGCGATTCAAGTTTTGACTTACAACATTCTTGAACATTTTCCATGCTTCCCCGATAGTTGACCCCTTTCACCTCGATCACCCTCTCCACTATCGAGTTACAAACACCATCCATGGAAATCGTCAATACAACTTTGCTACCATTCTCGTCGTTAAGATCAGTTCCAATTTGATCCAATTCAACACCTTCCTTGACATCGTCAAGAAGTAGCAAATACTTCTTGTTCCTCAACCCTTCCCTTATTACACAAGCAACTTCATTAACATCACTAGAGACTTCAACATTGAGTTTCAGTCTTTGCACAAGAGCCTATTGCAGTTGCCAAGTGCTCAAATTCTCCCCATCTTTGTTAGTCGAAACATTCACCCACATGACTAATTCGAAAACTTTAGCGACTTTTTCATGATTATTCAAGTTCTGCATTATTGCCGTCTTTCCTGCACCCACTAAGCCACGAACTCTAATACCTTTGACTTTATCATTCATTAAAAACCCAATATATCCTCCATCGGCTTTGGCAGTGTCGAAAATTCTGTGATATCTGGGGCTTTCATCTTGACAACTGGTTCTAGTTCTTTTTCAACTAAAATATCTGTTAGCTGCATGCCCACATCGTAGAGCTGAAGTACAACTGGAGTCTTACTTTCCATCTCTCTTCCCAGTTTCGTACCTGCATTACGTTTAAAGTAGATCTTCGGTTTTCGGCCTTTTCGCTTTTCATACTTCTTGTTTAATTCATTCACTTCCATTTCAATCTTCCTTACCCCATCAATCCAGCTACTATATGTTTTTGTTCGCCACTTTTTTCCGCCAAATCTTTTTAGCATATCCTCATAATCGGGACACATAATAGTTTCATTTCTTCACTCAAATCTGAATGAATGGTCTCCAAATCCTTTGAAGGTTTACTTTTGTCTTTCTCAGCTACATTGTGAGCTTGCCAGACCGTGGCAGCTGCAGCCACAACACCAGCACCTGCTGCCACAAATTCACCCATTGACAAACTAGGGAACCTGTAAAACACAATAAACAGTGGCAGGATGCAAGCTCAAAACCTCGTTAGTGGCAGTTTCAAAAACCCCTTCAAGGAACATTTTGATTAGGGAGGGCTACCACCATTTGTGTAGCCCATTATGATTTATTAATAAATATACTGCTCTAGTCCTTGACTAGAGTTTGAAAAAAAAAAAAAGTACATAAAATTTCTAATTTACATATCTTTCCAAACCATACATAAATTACAGTTCACACTGAATTTAACTTTTACTTCAAATTGCACGTACCTAGCCCCCCCAAGCAACCAAGGATTGGGCTCCTCTAGAGTGATGGAAATCATTTGAGAGGAGAGTTGAAAAGATCTACATCATTGGTTAGAAAATTGATGGCTCGGATTTTGACATTATTTTTTTTATGTAAATAAGTCATCACCGAAGGCAAAGACTACATGTTAAATATGAGCCATCTATTTTTCTAACTAATGGTCTATATTATTACTCTCCTCTAGAGTCATTGCCATTGCCATCCTGGATCCCACTACCCAAACCCCCAAAGACCCAAAAAAAAAAAGGAAAAAAAAAAGAATTTGATATTGCACTTCATATGAAACTTGGGCTAATACAAACTCAATTCTGATCGCCACCCCAAATTAGTTCCAAACATATGCATAGGACAGGATTGTAACCAATAACATGTAATTAGTTAAGAGTTATGGTAGCCAACTTGGCTTTCCTAATTTGATTCTTGTACTCTCTCTTATACTCTTCACAAATTGGGAACGTAACATTTTGCCAGTATAACAGTAAAATGATAAACATCACTAGATCGCGATATGCCAACACTAATTTACAAAATGCTATGAGAAACAAAACACGAAGAATAAGGAAAATAAAGAATTGCCCAAGAAAAAAGCTCACCGCAATCAGAATGAAATGTTCTTGAAGCTTAGTTGGTCTTCATCTATATATGCTTGATTGTTTCCGGAATTTCAGCTAGTAGAAAGCCAATTACCATCACATTTAGCTACATAATCTTAATCCTGGAACATAAATCAATACAGTGAAGTAGATTGTGTATGCTCATTTTCGTACATTCATTGACTTACAACTTTCTCGTGCCAAATCATTCTGTGCTGGAAGAGATCAGAGACTACATTATACTTTGAGATATTTTGACTGTGAGGCCCGTGTTTTCGGCCATATCTGTTTTTGACATTGCACCCCACCGTTAATAAAATCCGTTAACTGTAGTCCAATCATGTTTTTATTTACCAAAATTCCCTTATAACATTCCACCTCATGTTTTGCTTCTAATTTGAGTTTGAACTCTATGCTTCAACATCACATAGAGAGTTTTTATTACACATTAAAATTGAGAACTATGTACAAGAGCATTTGAATAAATGTGGTGTCCTCTTGTTTATTTATCCTTTCAAACATTTTTATCTTGAGAAAATCACGTCAGTTGTTTAAGCTAATATATATAAGAATCGTTAATATTGAATTGTATACTACACAACATAAAGTTTAATAAAAATATTAAAGTTACGTAGAACTAAGAGAAGGAACGCGAATTAACGACGACCTAACACTAAATACATCTATTTATTTTTATTTTTTATTTAAAGAAAATACATATATTTTTAGCTCTAAGTGCCAACAATTTATTTATTTTGGTAATGGTTTATTTTAAACTTACTAACATTCTGTATGATAATATTTAATGATTTTAAAAAGTATTTAAGTAGAGTCAAATTTTAAATGGGTGATTTGAATTTTTTATTAGAATTAATCACTTATTTTTACCATTTATAGTATATATATGGTGTAGAATACTTATGGATAAATAGACCAATAATATTAAAAACTATATAATATACATACACCCAAATATAAATTATATATTACTAGATTGTAACTTGTGCTAAAAACAATATCAATCATTCATAAAAAAATCTTAAATCTTAGTGTCACAATTATTTATTCTTTATAGAGTAAACTACACTAATGGCCCTTAAACTATTGGCATTATCCCACTTTGGCCTTCAAACAAAATTTTATCGCATTTAAATACTTAAACTATTCACCAAGCTTCAAATTGACCCTTCTGTCCAATTTGCACGTTAATTAATTGGATGGAATCTTATTTTCCTCCATTTTCAAAAGGGTAAAATGGTCATATCAGCCCCAAGTTACTTTCCCTCCATTTTCATCCCTTTCCTAGACCTGTATTCCTGCCTATATCACCCAGCCACAGTAAAATTTCACTATGGCCAAATACCCATGAAAATCAGAAGAAAAGAAAGATAGAGATAGAGAGAGAGAGGAGAAACAGAGAGACAGTGAAAGAGACGAGAAACAAAGAGATAGGGAGAGAGAGACTAACCCGGAAAGAGAGAAATAGAGATGACGCTTTATTGCTATTGTGGAAGAGCTGTTATAGTGAAGACATCGAAAACTCCTCAAAATCCAGGTAAAAGGTTCATAACTTGCCCGGAACAAATAGGATGTGGATTTTTTGTGTGGGAAGACATGTATATGTGGATAACTAAAGGTGGAAGAAAGGCCGAAAAGAAAAGTCATATAAAAGTATGGATTGCAATGCTTGTATGTGCTATTAGGCTTTGGTTTTTCTTTAATTCTATCTATGAAGATGTGGAGAACTCCACTGAAGTTTGCAACTGTGGAGGGTTTAAATGAGTGACTGTAATGCTCTATTATGTATGAATGAATGTAATGCTAGGTTTTTCTTCAATGAATGTAATGCTAGGTTTTGGATGAATGTAATGCTCTGTTTTGAATGAATTAAAATGCGTTGTTTCAACACAATGAACTAAATCAATAGCATACAAATTAAAGCAAACACAAAATACAAATATTACTAATTCCAACAGCAAATAGAAATTCCAAATAGTTATTTACATCCCCAATTACTAATACCCACCTATGTCATAGTTATAACTCCCCAATTTAATGTGCAAATTGGACGGAAGGGCCAATTTGAAACTCGGTGAATAATTCAAGTATTTAAATGCGACAAAATTTTGTTTGAGGGCCAAAGTGGGATAATGCCAATAGTTTAAGGGCCATTAGTGTAGTTTACTCTTCTTTATATATTTTTAAGATTAAAAAACTATTGCCGCTTGTTGTATAGATTGTTATATATTATTAATTTCAATTTGGTTTGATTAATCTAAATGTTATAATTAGAACAAAATCAATCCAATAAAAATAGACCGATGTAATGTGTTGATTTACCTATACCTGTGTGCACCTCTCGATACGATAGTATAGGTGAAATTAAGTAATTTATATGATAATGTAGAACAAAGCAATTACATAAAATAAAATAATAAAGCAAGAGAAAAAAAAATCTTAGATAAAAAAAGGAGAGAATGAACTAAGTAACCTTTTGTTCGGAGCAAGCCAAACAACTTTGAAATTCCAATAATCACTAGTGCCGCCGATAGACTACCAGAAATATGTTTCTAGAGAAAATTGAAGTTCAATTGCTGATTCCTCAGAAAAATCCCTTTCCTTGTATGCCCTCTTTACACATCAAATTAAAGATTTTTTTATGAAAGAGAGAGAGAGAGAGAGAGAGATTTCTTTTCAACTATAAATTTCTTGGAGAAGAAGATGAAGCCTTCTATAAGACCGAATTATTATTGGGAATAAAAAAAATACACTGGCTCGGCCCTATAGAACCGAAGTAACGTGCACATACTCACTCGGTCCTAGCCTATATGACCGATCAAGTATGTGAACATTATCTTAGTCATATATGGCCGAGCCAATGTTAAAGTATTTTGGTGTGTGTAATTAGCGCCCACCTTTTTTTTTACCCTGTGAAATTACTAATGAGCACAATAACCATCAACTATAATTATAGCCGGTGTTTTAAAAGGTGATCTAGGTGGTGCTTCTTCGTTTAGAATTCCATCGGGAATAAAGGTTAGGCGTTGGATTAGGTGAGACTATTCATTAGGCAAGGTTAGGTGGGGCTAGGCGGGAGACTGAGCGGGCTAGGCAAAACTGGACGGCTTAATTTTTTATTTAAAAATAATAATAATTTGGACCAAAACTACATCATTTTACATGGGTTGTGGTTTTTAAAAAAAAATGAAAGACTAAACAATTAGTATGCAAGATTAAATTTGATAAATATTTTTAAAATATGTAATTGTTTTAGTTTAAGTAGTAAGGAGTAAGGAGTTCAAAAAAAGTAGTAAGGAGTTCTTAATCATTTACACCATATGAAGGGTATTTTAGTAATTAATTGTCAAAAGAAATTCTCTTTACCAAAGCAAAATACTTCTTTAAGAAGTTCTATTGTAAGTTTCTAAAATTGTACAATACTTTCCCTATAAGCACAATTGCTTTGGTAATTATACTACCATTTTTAATCTCAAAAGTATATAAACAATAAAAAAATTGTGTGATTAAGATTTAATATATTTTTTAAATAATTAATAATTCTTGAAACGGTTTACGTCCTAATACTATATATTAATCAAATCTCAAGAATTTGAATTCTTGAACTTAAGTATAACAGCAGTTCAAAAAAAAAAAAAAAAAAAAAAATTAAGCATAACACATCGATCCATTACTAGTGGACCAATTGTTATTACATGTATTTCCTGTGAAAATTTACTAAGTAGTAAACACGTAAAATGCCCATAACCAATTTTAAAATTATTTATACCCTCTACATATTATATTATTATTCATTGAAATGATGCAGGTTTAATCTTGATATTTCACCAGGATATATGTGACCCCATAATTTAATAATGGTGGGATTCTTATTCTTTTACTACAATTTTCCAATGGACCGAAAAAAAGAAATAACATGTCATATATTTACGTTTAATTAGTGCATTTTTAAATAAAGTAAAAGTCAAACGTAAACTTTGTAGTTAAGAGATGGATGGAGTAAATCCTACAAATTGTGATCCGTTCAGAAGATTGTAGAATATTAAATCTTGTTTAATTAATTTAATAAAAGGTTCGAATAATTTTATAAAAAATAATTATAAAGGACATTTATGAGTTTGTCTTTAGCATAAAGGACTATCTTTTTAGGGACTTAGTTTAAAGGATAACTGTTGTAATGAAAGACAATATTTTTTAATAAAGGATAAAATATTTATTATTTTAATTAATTAAGTTGAATTTTAATATTACCCTTATTAGAGATAAATATAAGAAAATAAATATACTATCAAATTCGAAATTAAATCAATGAAAATAAATTCAAACCAATGCAAACACATATCATAAGATATTTAAAATATATATATATAATGTAAGGCATATTACGAAATTTAAACCGATTCAGACATAGACATTTTACCAAACGGTTAGATACAAACATTTTTCTATTATAATTTCAGACATATTGTATTAGTTATTTTCAGTAAGGCATATTAAACATTACCATTTCAGATATATTATACTTTTTATCAGTTCAAACACATTATAATATTACTAAATTTAAATCAATTCAGACATAGACATTTTACCAAATGGTTAGACACAAACATTTTCCCATTATAATTTCAGACATATTGTATTAGTTGTTTTCAGAAGGCATGTTAAATATTACCATTTCAAATATATTATAGTTTTTATCAATTCATACATATTATGAATGTGTCCCTTATATATATATATATATATATATTATTTTTTGAATACACTATCGTCTCATATTAATGAATTGCTTTTAGATATTTTATCACCTTTAACCCAACATGTTTAGCTTAATTTTTTTTTTGGTCAGTACGTTAGGCTTCTGTCAAGGTCAGATATATATTCTATCGTTTGTAGATATTTTAGTAGGGATGGCAACGGATCGGGTTTGGGTCGGGTTTACAAATTCCATCCCCATTCCCGCCTCCATCCCTGATTTGAGATATCAAGTAATCCCTATCCCCGTCCTCGTTAGGTAATGGGTCCTCACGGAAATTCCAGGACAATTTTTAATTTTTTTTTACAAAAAAATAAATAAAATAAAACAAGAAAAGAGTGAATTTAGAAATAATATAATGTTATTTAATATATATACATATATAGATGAAATTATATATTTGCACAATCAACAATGAACTAATTTTATATACATATATTCATGTATATATATATAAGCACAAAGTAAGAAAATTACAAAATTAAAAATATCTGGGCAGGTACGGGGGGAGACACCCATACCCAAACCCTGCAAAGTTTAAAAATTCCCACCCCGCTTTGCCCCGTCCCTAATTACTTTTCCCAATACTCACCTCCATCGAGTCGGAGAACTACGGCTATTTTTGCCATCCCCATATCTTAGAAGCTTAGATATATTATTCATTATTTTTTTGACCGAGTGCATCTAGCCATTTAACCATTAAATAAGATTTATAACCTCAACGCCTGTTAAGTTTTGTCCATACCCCTCTTTAGTTAATGGGCTTAAGAAATTAAAGCCCAATTATGTTTCCCTACAATATTTATTGGATATCCCTTACTCTACATTCACAAATCAATCCGATTTAAAGGAATGCTAAGGTACCTACAAGTACCCATCCCAAATCGCAGATGTACTCGAAACTTTTGTCATCAGCTTAGTCGTCTCGCTTTTATTATCATTGTTGCACATTATTGTCATGCTATTTTGTTTTGTTAAAACATAGTGATAGTCCTTAACTTTTATATTAAAGGTTTACGGTTCTTATATTTTAAATTTTTCTTGTTATACTCTGGTAGTTCATAATGTCCCCGGTGTTTATTCTATAGTGTTTGCGGAGTAATGCTTAATCATTCGAATCTATATTTGGTCGGCGACAGTATTCCTTTACAAAATTCATTTTTTGTATATTTTTGAATTAAATCATTTCATTTTTATTCACAAAACGGTCACCATCATAAATGCTTTTTTTTAGAGCCGTTTTTTCATATTTCCAACAAACCTTCGTAATTCTCCTGTTTACGTTGTTTAGCATCTTTGATTAAATATCTTCTCCATTTGGTATTAATATTAGATGCAAGGTTGGATCAAAAAAAAGTTTGTGGGATGCAGTGATGCGGCATATGGCAGAGATAGTTTGAAACAAACAGATTAAACAGATTGCATGTAAAAATGTAAGTCTTCTTAAATTCAAATCTTCATTTTCAGTTGACTTTTGTGTTATTGATATTTTCCTTCTATATATGCTCATATTTTTTATTTTTAGTTTTAGTTTTGAATTAATTTTAGATAACTTATTTATTTCTTAAAGTATATCTCTAGTAAGGGCAATTTTGGAATAGTTTAAACATAATTAATGTAATTAATAAAATATGTTTATGTCCTCCATTTAAAATCTGTCCTAAAAAATAGACCTCCCAAAACATAGTCCTTTGTTAGTAAGAGAGTACATTATTTGTCCTTCATAAAAAAAGCCCCATAAAATTATGGTTGATCAATTAATTCAATAATAAATGGTATAGAATAAAATGGAGGGGCATTTTTGCACAGGTGAAAATAAATTAAAAGTGCGATGGTTTTTACGTCAAAAAGGAAAAAAGTTAAGACATCAAAATGGAAAAAGTGTAAACTACGTTATTATTTTATGCCATTTTTCTAAATTACAGACCCGGCGTAGTTATACGTTACACGATAATACGACATTAATTGAGATGAAATTAATTATAAGTTAATGAGTGGACTTTTAAAGAATTCGAGTCTACCCGAACAATAATATGACATGAATTGACACCAAATTATAAATTAATGAGTAGATCCTAAACGAATTCCGGTGAACTCTTAGACCTGTTAATTTTTAAGAAAAAAATTATAAAATTGAAGTTTAGTAAATAAAGAAATGATTTGTATCTATTTTTTGTCAATAAACCCGTTTGACTAGATCCGTCCTAGGTATAATTTTTTTCCTTAAAATACCCAATAGTTACACCAAGTCGGAGCAGGTCATTAGAGGTTGGATTTGGTTTGGGTTCAATATACTAGCCAAGTTCGTGTCAGGCCTATATTTAGGCAGGGCGTCATGTTTGGTCAAACTCGACCTATTGCCCTCCCTAATCTATATATGTTTATTCCTACTTTTTTAGTAATTTTAGTTCTTCGCCATTTTAGTGAAAAAATTTTTGAAGATTTTTTTTTTTCAACTTTATCTCCTTAATGGATACGATCAGGCCATGGAATATAATGTCTCACCTGATAACAAGCCAAATCGTTTACGAATTTGAAAAACATCAACCAATTGCATTACGCGTCTTGTTCAAATTGAAGAAAAAATTATTGCCATTTGCTAAGACTCAACACTAACTGATCCGTTGACAAGACTAATTATAACTACAGCAAGGTTAATTGAGACTGTAAGTACGGTTAAGTACCAGGTTTTATTAGAAAAGTTTTTCTTCATATAGCTTGGGTAGGGAAGAGGGAGGAAGGGGGACTATTTGGCCTATATGAATCTAACTTTTTAACCTTAAGCAATGCACTTTCATACTTGACCATCACTTTTTACTACAAAGGTTGTGGCATCCATCGTGGCCTTTCTACTATTAGAGTCTTTTAGCGTCTGTTTTTTGTGTGCAGAATTTTTTTTGATGCGTCCTCTAATTTTATTTTATTTTTTAAAATTTACGGTTCCTTAAGTATGATATCTACTTCTAGCGAGAACTCAAATATACAAATACTAAAGTTCAATATTTGTAATTTCTTAATTACAAATACCATTGTTGTGATCGAGAAATCTCAATTCAATGATGACAAATATAATATCCGTGACCGATAAATCTTGATTCACATATATGGTACCTATGATAGAAAAATCACAGATACCGAAATTGAGAAATCACATTCTTTAAAAAAAGCATGGACCACAAACCTTTGAAAACAATAATAATAAGAATCATATCTAAAAAATGTTCGAAAACAAATACTAGAGACTAATTTTCTTCCTCTTTTATTTATGGTTATAAAAGGTAAAGGACTTCACCTCCGGTACGGCGAAGCCACATGGGGACAAGGAATCAATTGATGCCCCCCTCTCTCTCTCTCTTTTTTTTTTTTTTGAATATGTACATATACATATATTATAAGGGTTAGTTACAAAAAATGTCAATGTACTTCCACCCATTTTACACTTTAGTCATTGTACAAATTTTTCGACAAAAGTGATAGCATACTTTCTGTTTGTTTTCATTTTGATCATTCCGTCTGTTGGGTTACTGATGCCGTAAACGGTGATCCGAGCTGGCATTAATGGTCAACGTGGCATCTTATTCAGCATCGAAATTAGACATCATATAATGCAACGGTCATCCCCAAATTAAACACAAATTTTCGATTTGATAGCCCTATTTGAAACGGATAAAAGGAAAGAAGAGGAGCGATATTTAAACGAAAGGAGAAAAGCCCTAGCTCGATTAGCAAAAATTGATGCTTAGTGAAGAATCCAAATCAGGTAAGTATTTAAAACCCTAACCCGCAATGTTGTTTAAGACAGATCATGGGATGAAATTCGAGCTTCTTGGCTTGGTATAGACAGGATAATGGCGAAATCATGCTCTTCATTCCATTCTTGCAACTGTGATGATGCACTTCATTCCATTCTTGGTATGAAACTTACTTGGAATACGCTTTCGCTTTGATGAATGAATTAAAGCTTCAATGTCTCCTTACGATTTTTCTCTCCTTACGCTTTCTCCTCTTTCACTGTAATTAGGGTTTTTGACGAATTTGGGGATTAAATACGTTTTAAGTGTTGTGAATATTTATGCACATGATTATAAGTAATTTCATTTTTTTTTTTAGAAAATAGTGAATGACATGCCACGTAAGACCGTTAATGCTAACTCGGATTACCTTTTACGGCGTCAGTAACCCCAACAGACAGAATGACCAAAATGAAAACAAACAAAAAGTAAACAAAAAGTATGTTATCACTTTTGTCGAAAAATTTGTACAATGACCAAAGTGTAAAATGGGTGGAAGTATATTGACCTTTTTTGTAATTAAACCATATAATAAAGGTCGTAGAATTAATATAAAGGTTTTCAAAAAGTTTGGGTTTTTTTATAATAAATAAAAGATACAAAGGTAAAAAAAGGAAAAAATGTGCAGCCAGTCCCCCTTCTCTTCTTTTGTTTTGAGTAAAAGGCGCCTCACTGCTCTATTTTTCTTCTTTTCTTCGCGTCTGGTACTTCAAACCCCTCCACCGTCTTCTCCAGCTCTCCCTCTCTACAGCATTTGAGTGACCCTCTCCAGCTCCCCTTCTTTACGACCTCTGACAGTCAAGTTTAGTTACTTAATTTAATACTTCAATAAATTTTTATTGTTCTCGTTAATTTTGTGCACTATTTATTAGTTGATGTTTTATATTATTATTTATTTGATCTTTGATACTATATTTTGCTTATTATTAATTATTTGATCTTTGCTTTAATATGCTAATAACTTTAGTCTTGATTGTGATAAATATTGCCCTAATTTTAGTTAGACCTAATTTAATGAACTGAAATTGATTTTATATTTAATTTTGATAAAGATTTCTAGTATTGTGTTTCGGTCAAAATATTTTTCCTATTATTAATTAAATTATGGTTCACCACAAACTTTTAATTTAATTTAATTTTTTATTTTTAAAAAAATTAAAAAGAGTAAAGAATTACTATGATTTACTAACAAAACTTTTCTCTCTCTGAGTACCTGAAAAAACGGACGACTTATAATTTTGGCTCATGGCCGTGTAAATCTAGCAATCGCTGTCTAGGAAATCAATAATTTAGGGTGATTCTATTTTTATTTTTAATAATATTTATTTCTATTTCTATTCCTATTTTTTATTTGGTTCTTGAATACTGAGTAAACACTTGTTTGACCTTTAAAAATCGAATAACATGCCATTACTTAATGTTCAAGTATTAAATAGTGGTTGGGGGTGGAACCAAATACTCTATTATCTATTTCATGTAATAGAAGAAATATTAGTATAAAAACCCTGTCATGAGAGGTTCAAGTCCCCCCCATTCACACTCTCTTTTTTTATAAAACATGTAAGTAAATTAAACTTTGCTTTAAAGAAAAAAAAATAGAGTAAAATAATTGGCTTAATAGTAGACAACTTTCACTTTTTTTCTTTTTTCTTTTTTTTTTTTTTTGAAGTCAAGAATTCAACTCAGAGAGATGAGAGTAGGAGTGGGAATTTTCTTTATTTGTACATTTTGACCCCATATTACTTTAATTTATTATATTTGTATCTCTATATATTTTAAATTGAACGATTTAGTCCATCCCATATTAGACCACAGGGCACGGGTCCCTATTCCCTCACATTATTGATGGGCCTCACTCTTTATATTTAATGGTTCAATCCACCCCCATATTCAACCACCTATTCTTCCCTCACATTAGTGATGGGCCTCACTTTTGAGAGTTTTACAATGTAGTGTTGGTGGTAGTGGAAGCGGAGATAAGTGTTTTGTTCAATTTCTCTTTTATTTTGAGAATTAAACAGATATATTTTTTATTAAAATTGATAGATATTTTTTGTGATAAGTATATTATTTTTACAAAATTTTAACAAAAATTTTAAATCAAAAACAAGTGTAATAAAATTTTGATATATATATGTTTATTTTCATCAATTAAAATTTTTGCCGTTCATCTCACCCTCTTTTAAATTGAATTTTTAGCTGAAGTTTTGTAAATATGATCTAACTTATTACCGAAATCATCTCTATCAAATTTTATATAAAAAAAAAATATTACCGTACAGCCCTCGAAATAAAATCAGTTAAAAGAATTTGAATCAAAGGCGTATTGGAAATAAGCCAAGTCATGTAATTTCAAAAGTACGGTCTATGGAACAAAAAATATCTATATTACAAGAGAAAGAAACGTCGTATTACAAATTTATCAAGTCAATGGCTCACATTTAACTACAATGAACAAGATAAACTTTGGGCCATGTGTTTTCAAAATATTAATTCAAATATGTCAACAATTTTTTTCTCTCTAAACATATTTTCTCCATATAACTTACAGTAAAATTATTTTGCGCAATTTATCTATTTCAAATCTAGTTTGCAGCCTAAATTTTGGGCTATTAGATTTGTTTTCAAAATATTAAATCAAAGAAGTCAATCATTTTTTTCTCTTTTATTCCACCAATCTATTCTAACTTTTCTCTCTTATTAACTTCTTTTAAAATTTAAAATACATTAACTTTAAATAAAAAAATTAGAAATTATTAAAATTTGCATATTTAAAATCTACTTTTTGATATTATGACTATGAAGTTATCTGTAAAATAAAATAAAAAAAACTATTATAACCCATTTTTTCTTCTCTCTAAACCTATTTTCTCCATATAACTTACATTTAGATCATTTTAGACAATTTATTTGTTCCAAATATAGTTGCAACCTAATTTTTTCTTTAGTTTAAAAAATAAAATAAAATATATATTTTTTATTTTATCTTTTACAAACTTAAATATTTTTTTTAAAAAAGCACACATTACTTTTGTACGTAAACCAATGGTACCATTTATTTACAATTAAAATTTTAGAAATATTTAATGTTATTGTAATAATAATAGGGTGCATTAATTTCTCCAAATATTTACTTTTGTAAATATTGGTGAATGATTAGGGATGAGAAAATGGCCCAATCCGACCTTAATGAGGTTGCAAAACTAGTTCTAATTTATGCATATCATAAACGAGGGAAGATTTGAATTTTTCAATTGAAAACCACTTTAATCTTGTCGGGTCAAATGTATCTCCTCCCCCTAAATAGACAGTTTAGTTGCCATCTCTATCTATGAAAGCTCATTTATGTGGATTCAGAAAAAGCGTGCTCTATTATAATGTGATTTGTTGCGTATATAGTTTTATTAATGTATATTTTGGGTTGCACATTGTTTAAATAATGTGTATTTTTTTTTTCAATCCACTTTTTTAACTATTAATATTTTTTATGTCGTCATACGGTTCGGTTCAACCCATATTCAACCACGTGGCACCGCCCATGGTCCCAATTCCTTCACATTATTGATGGGCCTCACTCTTAAGACTTTTTACAAAGGGTTCTTGGTGGAGTGGAGACTGGATGCATAATAATGGACTTGACTTCTCTGTGATGCATATTTGTTCAATTTCTCTCAATTATTGAGATTTATTTTAAGAATTGAACATGTCAATATTTTTTTTCAAAAAATTAGAGGATATGGTATTTGTAATGAAATCATTACCTAACCTCTTTGACAAGCTGGTTGCGTAGGGTTTCGGTAATTGCCAAGGGTCACATTAATTATGATGTGTCAGATCTTTCTATTCTTCGTGGTGTTGGTGTGCAGGGTAAAGTTCATCGTGCCCCTTTATTTATCCCGATTCATTGGCTTCCTTCTCAGATTGGTTGGGTTAAACTTAATATAGACGATATGGCTCGGGGTGCCCCAATTAAGTAAAGTTGTGGCTGGAGGCGTTTTCAGATATCATAGGGAGTTGTTACTGGTACATATTGTTTTGATGTTGAGATTGGTACATTGCGAAAATTTCGGCGCTTAATTAGGGTATTAAGTATGCTTACCAGCGTGGTTGGTGTAAGCTCTAGATTGAGTTAGATTTGATGGCGGTTCTTATACAGTGCATTCAAGCCTTCTCTTATCGGCCTCCTTGGTGTGTTACCACGAAGTGGGACAACTATAAGCAACTTCTTTATGGCATGCATGCGATTCTATTGCTCTCACATCTACAAGGAGTAATGTTGTGGCATATTGTATTGCTTCTTTGGGGCTGGTTCATGAGATCCCCTTTTGGCGGGATTCGGCTCCCAAACAGATGATTGATTTAGTGGGATGAGACGTTTCCTTACTACTTAATTATAGATTTAGTTTGCATTAGATATGTTCTTATTGTACTATATTTTTCATTTGTGCGTGGTTTCTTTTTGGTTTGGTTTGCATAGTTTTAATGGGCTAGTTGATAAAGCCCATTAAATAGTTTGACTTTATGTTGCTTTATTAGGGAGGTTCAGTATATATCCTCCTCCCTTTTCGCTGTGCGCCCCTAAGTTTGGGTTTTTTAGACTCACTTTATTTATTTATTTTAATAAAATAACACTATAGCCCCCTGAATTTTGGGGCTTGAGCTTCTCTTAAAAAAAATAAAAAACAATATATCATTTCCATAAAATTTAAGTAAGAAATTCAAATCGAAAATGGGTGCAACAAAATTTTTGTATATGTTTATTTTCTTCCATTACAATTTTCAGTAGCCATCTCTCACTCTTTTAAATTGAATTTTTTGCTGAAATTCTGTTTTACGCTTAAAATCGACCCGTTATAAGAATTTGAATCAAAGACATTGGAAATGAGCTAAGTGATAATTATGGAATTTGATTTTTCTTAGAATCAGAACTTGCGTTTTCTTGCGAAGAAAACGCAATAATTGCGTTATTTGAAAAATATCTAGTGCTAGATATGATCTAGACCGTAGCCCTAATTATCAAGCTGCATGCATGTATAGCTAAATTTCATAAGCATGGTCAAAGTTTGAACTAAAATGTCTATTCGATATATTGGTTGCATAAGAGAAGAAAATTCTATCAATCTATCTCAAGAAAAATGAAAAATTCAATATAGCTTATCTATTATATAAATAAAGTTTATTGTATATGAACTTCAAGCGCACCTTTTTATAAAACGAGAAGTTACAATTTTGAAATTGTGATGACAATCCCATTACGGGTTCGAAACTGGCAGGAATTTTGTCTTGTAATAGAAAAATAAGATGCACTTGGCAATGAAGTTGAAACTAGCTAGAAAAACAATTATTTTTATGGAAAACTAGAACAAAATAATTAGAAAAACAATTAATTTTATGCAAAATTAAAAGATAAAATGAGTAATTTAAAGAAATGCCCTCGAGCTTAATTTATGAGTAGATGTTCAAACAGAAGGAGTCAAGAATTAGAGTGGGTGGGGGGAATAAACTTAATGAATTTTTATTTTTTGACAGTTAGTGCAGTCTTGACGACGTAAAACACATCATATAATTTATGATTAGATGTTCAAACTTTTATTTTTATGCAAAATTGCGATGACAATCTCTTTTTTATTGCTTTTGTTTGATAAGCAAATTTGTTACATGGACTTTTTGTCCAAAAAATACAAGATGTCAAATTTTGAATGAATGTGTTGTGCCCAATCCGGAAATCAAAAAATTAACCAAGCAAATCCGTTAAAAATCGAACGGAAAAAAGATTTGACACCAATTATATTAATCCAGATTTTAGTTGTATCTTTATAGACCTGAGCCGAACTGTACAAACCAAATTAATATTGTTTGCTTAATTGCAGTTATATTACCCAATCATTTGGCACAATTGCAATTTCTTTTCGCAATTATATGAAAAATATATTGCTTCTTATCAATGAACTCCTTCGAATAACTTCCCGTAATTCCTGTATGCTTCATACTAATTTGTAATTTCTTTTTCAGGTCACCCTTATAGCATTTAGTGTGCTATATGTCATCTTAGTTCTTATGTTGAAATATAATTAAGTGATGGATGGTTCATTACATTATTTGCATTTGGTTATGCATGTCCAAATTTTATTTGCATCTCGTATCTAGGAAATTTCTTTGGCCACACTAGTGCCAAACATAGATCGCCTCTAATTTAATATTACAATTTTTTTTTAAATATATGAAAACCTATTAAACATAAACATAAAAGTTTGGTTCAGGTATAGATCCAGATGATTCATAAAGGTTTGGATCGTCTATAATATACTATTAAAACTAAAACATCTAATTGGTCTCCCTAATTTCTATCTATCAAAACTAAAAAGCACCCCCAACTTCAGTTTCACTCGAACTTTGAAAACTAATATGTAGAAAAAAAATATTACGGTCCAAAAAGTGATATTTGGTAAACTTCTGGGGTGTAAAAGGACAATTCCCCATATTGCAGTGTAAACCTTACACGCTCTAACTTTCCAAAATTACTACATATACCCTATAGTATTGCAAACTTTCACAGGGATCCATATCCCCCTTGACTCCACGTACGTTCACCCCTGAATGTTCTTCATATTTCCTTATTTTGGTAAAGAAAACAAATCTTCTTTCTCGCATAAAGAATTTTATTCCATAGAACACATGCACATGATCTATGTATACACACATTATTTTTATAAGATGTTCTTAAATACGCCTACAAATTCAGTTTTCTTATCTCATCAAAATTCAAAACTAAGTCAAACTTATTATAAAAAATACCATAAAAATTTTTATTCTCATCCCAAGTCTTTTTTTTCTCCGTCATCTTTCTTCTAATATTTTTGATAAAAATAAACTTGATCTTTTAATGATGTAGTGAATTAAGACATATTTATATAGTATAAGACTTAATTATTATTTTTGTTAATTAATTGGTTAATTTCAACAGCTCCTCCAAATCTTTGCAATCTAACATAACTTATTACTCCATATCGCTTACATGTATATTTTAGAGAGAGATATATATAGTTTACGTAATGTGTGTATAAGAAAATTAATAACGAAAAAAAATAGTGCAAGGGCTTTTCTTTAAATATAATTAATGTTTAAATTTTCATATTATAAAAAATCAATTTAATTTTGTTTTATTAATAATTGTGTTGAAAATAATTAATATTTTTTTCAAAATGCATAAAAATTAAAGGATGATCTAAATTTGATCGGAAACATAGTAAATATTTCAAGTACATTGAAAATTTCTTTTTTATATCAAACATACTACTATATATATATATATATGGATTAGAGCTTTTGATCTTTTAATATTTTTGATGTAGTGAATTGAGACTTATATTTACTTATTTGATAAAAATAAAATTTGTAGACAAATATAAAATATGAATAATAACCATTTAAGAGCAATGAATAATAAATGATTATATGAAATTTCATATAATTGCTAAAAGTGCATTTATCACAATTAATATTTTGTATCTTTAGAGGTATTAATTAGACGAAATTTTTAATAAAATTTATTACGAACAATGTAATTTTTGTTTATTATGTATTATATTAACGAAATATTTAATATTATTTAATATTTTTACTTTTAGCGACAAAATTTTATCGTATTTGCATTGTTTTAGTAAACTCACTCCACCACTTGAGTGAAGTGCAAGATTTTTCATAGATTTATTGGGGTGAGAAGTAAGTGTTCTCACATTGGGGTGAGAAGACTAATTTTGTGAGTGCATTTAAGAACACCCTTTTTATATGTGCATGTACATATATATTTTTGTATATCGAAAATGCTTTTGTAAAAGAATCTCTTACTTTAAGAATAATAAAAACAATCCATTTTAAGAGATAAATTGATGAATTTTTTTTTATAAAATATAATGGTTATAATATTTATAATGAATAATATATTATCTCCCCAAAATTTCATTAAAAAATTTGAACCAAAAGTGAGTGTGATGAAAATGTGATATATATATGGTTTTATTTTCGTATGTAGAAATTTTTTATGATCATATTGTCAACTTCTAAATTAAGAATTTTCTTTTAAAATTTGATGAATTTAATCTCCATTAAATTTTATAAAATATCATTCGTTTATCCAACGAAATAAATCATACTTATTGTTATTAAAATACGTAAAGAATTATCTCTTACAAGAGCATTTATATATATATATATATATGTGGAAAAATTTTTTTTGATGGGGTCAAAATTAGATGTAGTCATGGGGTTCTAATAATAAAACGACACGTGTCCATTTTTATCTATTTAAATCAAATAAAGAAAATGAATAAAAAATTAATTTTAAGTGAGAGTGAACAAGTGTTGTTTTATTATTGAAAATCTCGTGACCCCATCCAATTTTGCCTCCATAAAAAATGGACTCTATATATGTATATATGTTAATCAGTTTATTGAAGTTTGGGCTGAATTAGGATTATGATGAAAATGAAGAACGAGGGTGTTTTTTTAATTATAATAATTATTAATTTTAATTGGATATACTTATAGGTTATTTTTGTTATAATGAAATAACAATAAAAAATTCTTCATTTAGGGGTGAATCAGAACATAAATAAAAGTTTCTCTCTCTCTCTCCGACATATTCCGGTGTGTCCAAACTTGAACTTCATTTTGAGCTCTCTCCCTCCCTCCCCCCAATCAACTCAACAATCCGAATCCCCTTCGTTTTATCGATACCTAAATATTCGTCTTAAATTTATTATCTTCGACATATGGTCCTTATACTATATATAGAGTCGGACATTAATTTATATTAATTTGTGCGATGGAGGTGGTCCGCTCAGGGCCGCCGGCGGCGGGAGAATCTTCGTCCTTTAGTTCTCGTCGTAAATACGACGTTTTCTTGAGTTTCATAGGCGAACAAGGCACCGCCAAAGTTTTTACTAATAAACTCTATGCTGCTCTGATTCAAGCTGGACTCACCACATTCTTCAAAGATGCTGTAGAAACGGGGGGAATTGCTGAAGTTCAGAGAGCAATTTTAGAATCTACGGTTTCGATAATCGTCATCTCCGATCATTTCGCCTCGGCCTCAAATTCTTCATCATCAGAATCCAAATGGTGTAGTGTTATGGAAGAGCATGCGCATATAATGGCATGCGGGAGGAAGACTTTTGGGAATTTAGTGTTGCCTGTTTATTATGGGGTTGATCCATCGCAAGTTCATGCGAGTGTTAGAGAGGTACTTTATAAGTACGAGGGGGAGGAATTCAAGGTAGGAGAAGAAATAACGGAAGATGAATTGAGGATAGCTAGAATGAGGAGGAAAGCCGTATGGTGGAGGAAAGCCCGGAAAGAAACTATGGCATTGGACCCCCAGGTCTTACTAAACCCAGCTGATATGTAAGTTCCTCCCAACTAAATACTACATACGTGGCTTTCGAAATTTTTGTTGTGTACACTATTTATTAGGGTGGTGTTATTTATACTTATTATTTCTGTCACAAACATTTCACTTGTCATGAACATCTTTCAAAGGTAAATTTTTAATCACTAACACCTCTTAAGACTCGCCTAATGAGAGGTGAGTACAGATGCATACATTCGCCTCATTTGGGGAGAGTTTGTTTGTAATAATTTGCCTAACATCAGGCAATAGATTACTGGAATATTTTTCAAATAAAACTCACTTAATGAAAGATGAGTACACTTACATAAACTCGTCTTACATGAGGAGAGTGTGTTGCTAAGCATTCACTTAACATCAGGCGATGGAGGGGAGTGTTTGTGCAAATAAGATGGTGTTAAAATGTGTTTTTAGTTAAATTTTAGAGATGGTGTTTGTGATAAATTTGAGGGGTATAAATAACACTATCCATTTATTATGCTAGTTGTGAATTCATGATATATATATATATATAATAAAAGAGTTGGTATTCTAAAGACTCAAATTATCCATGTATCAATTAACAAAATGATAAAACTTCTTGCCAATTCAGGTTGAAAATTGTTCTCTCTATTTATGGTTTTTCGAAGTTAGTTTTAACTTCTCATAAAAACCAAATTTTAATCATTTTGCAATCTAGGGTGTGTTTGTTTTTCTTAACATCTGATTATTGAATGTTAATCACTGAATGCTAAGTGTTTAATGTTGAATTCAAATTCTGAAAATGCTATTTATTTTTTATTTTGAATGAGGATTTGAATATTAAGGGCTTGACAACACGGGAAAGGAAAATTAAAACAATTGATTTTTGTGAAAAGTTGAAAAATAAATTGAGAAATGTCTTCTTATTTTGTAGCTTTTTCCATAGAGAATTTTTTTTTTTTTTTTTGTGGTTGAGAAAGAAAATTTTTTTCATAAAAAAATATGAAGGATGGAAGGCACATACTCATAAAATGAGCATGAAATGAGAAAGGCATCTTATCACATGCTCTCAACTTATTTTCCTACTACTTATTAAATCGAGTGTTTTTATTTTTCTTTTCTATGTTGTTATCAAACGGAGCCTAAGTAATTGTGTAAAACATTGCTTTAAATTCAATATTAAGCATTCAACAGAGCTGATTCTTTTTAATACTGAATGTTTAATTATTAAAAAAAAAATAGTCGTTAACATCTTAATAATTTTAAAAAACAAACAGCTTATTGCATTTCTGAATGTTTAAAACTATCCCATTAAGCATTCTGAAACAAAAACAAACACTCCTAACTCATAAAACATGAGGGTTTATATTATGGATTTATAACAAAACTTATTTCTTACCGTGAGTTTTGATACGTTTGATTATGTTTTAAAAATAAAAAAATGAATCGAGAATTTAAAAGAAAAAATGGTGGTACTCTTAATTGAGTATAATTTTATGCACTCCCACTTAACAGGAGTTGTTATAACTTGCATTTTAGACCAGATCATTTAAGGCCTATTACACTACCCCGTTTTTTTTATTTTTAACTTAACTTTTTAAATTTAAAATCCTACTATATTTGGTCTTTATGCCTATTCTATCTAGTCTTCTAGTTGGCAAGTAATTATAATTATGGGTGGCGCTAATAACACACCTTGAAACACTTTGTAACATTCCCCATCTTCCTAAAACTCCTCATTACTCTTTATGAAGATTACTTCCACACTAAGAGATATCTTTGATCAATAGAATATAGCTCAAAATAAGGAGCAAAAGCAATGTTCTTGAATCAAAATGAGTGTAGATGAAGAGAATAGAGTAAGAATGATTCTCCAACAATCTTTAATTAACATTAATTATTATTATAATAAAACCAAATAAAAATTATCCCTGTGATTAAAATATAGGTTCATGACTCAAATGAGATCTTAAAATTAAATATGAATTTATTTCTTTAAATTTACACACACACATATATATATAGGAAACTAAAGATCTTAAACAATAAGAGTCTTTGACTTTGTTTGTATTGCTTCGTTTTTTTTCTTCCTTGGCTTTAATATTTTGGTGAGAGACATGGATTGCTTTTGTAAATGCGAATCCGGCTTTTCGGTTAAGTCCAATATGATCATTTTGTGGCTAAAACTTAAAACACCAACTAAGTTAAATTACACATGATTAACTTTATTGTTATTATCAAAACAAGGTAAATAAATGAATTTTTTGGGTGGCGTTATAACACACCTTAAAACACTCTGAAACTTTCCTAAAACTCCTCATTACTCTTTCTTCCACTCCTTAAGGAGCACCCACTCCAACAATCTTTAATTAACATTAATTATTATTATAATAAAACCAAATAAAAATTATCCCTGTGATTATCATGACTCCTCCTTTAAATTTACACACACACATATATATATATAGGAAAGATCTTAAGAGGATCAATATTTTGATTCTTAAATGCGGACCAATCATTTTGAGGGGGTAAATAAATGAATTTTTTTATGAAACTTGGTGAAGATGATCTTCATGATTTATAAGATCACCTCCACCAAATTTCATCGAAAAAATCAATCAGGAAGAGGGTTTACTAAAAAATTGATATATATATATATATGCGTTTCTGGCCGTTAAAATTAAAGATATTTAGTTAACCCACTTCCCGGATAAATTTTTTGATGAAATTTGGTGGAGATGATCTACTAATCATGGAGATCATCCTCACCAAGTTTCATAAAAAAATTCATCTGTTTACTCCCTCAAAATGATTGGTCCACATTTAAGGACCAAATAAATGGTTCCTCTTTAGATCCTTCCTATATATATATATATCTTTCACCTTGTAAATGCATTAATCTCAATAGACTCTCTTCACTCTCGTATAAAGATCGACTCGACCTATGCTTGTTGAGTACAAGTGTACAACTGAATATGTGTACATTGACTCGACCTATACTAACGAAGTAAGTGTAAACTTACTTGATTGACATTAGTCGAGTTAGTGTTGGGTTAAAAAAATAAAAAATTAAGCACAAGATACTCGGCAACTACCTGTCGACTAAACCATTATACTATTGGCAAGAGTGGGGGCCAAGTAAAACTTCATACACTTTTTTTTTGTTTAGTATTGCATGTATAATTCCAATTTTTATCATTCTACAAAATTGAATGATGAAGAAAATGGTGGTTGTGAGCTCTTAAAAGTGAAGAAAACTGAATGCTTTAGATGGTGGCAGCGGCATCTGTGGTGGTAGTGGTGATGGGAGTGGAGAGGGATGTTGATTTGGGTGATTAATGATGATAATAAAAATAAAATAGTTGTTAATTAATGGAGTTAATGATTTAAGTTTAAATGATTTAGGCATAAAGGTGGTATATATCATTAGTAAAACAAATGCATTTTTAAAAAAGGCACTAAGGGGGTGTTTGTTTTTTCCTCTAAATACTTAATGAAATAGTTTTAAGCATTTAAATGTGTCACATAATATTTGTTTTTTTAAATTATTAAAAAATCAACGGTTATTTTTTTTATAATTAAACATTAAGCATTAAAAGACATTAGTTCCGCTGAATACTTAATGCTGAATTTAAACTATTGTTTGATACAAAAATTTAAAATTCAAAAACACACTTAAAATAAAAAACAAACAACATTTTTAAAATTTAAATTTAACATTTAGGCTCTGTTTGATAGTAACATGGAAAATGAAAATAAAAACAATTAATTTGGGTGAGAAGATGGAAAATAAGTTGAGGCATATGGTGAGATCCTCTCTATCTCATACTCATTTTTGTGAGTATATGTCCTCCATCCTCCTTTAATATTTTGTGGAAAATTTTTCTCCACCATCACCCAAAGAAAATTTTGTTATGGAAAAAAGCAAAAACTAAGAGTTAATCTCACTACATCCCTCAACTTATTTTCCATCTTCTCACCTAAATTAGTTATTTTTATTTTCATTTTCCATGTTGCTATCAAACGAAGCCTTAATACTCAAAAATCAGCTAACAACATAGGGGAATCAAAGGTCCAAAAAAAAAAAAAACACCCCTAAGGCAGTTTAATTGAGTGCATGGGTTGTGTCCATCCATAACGCATCCATCACATCATGGACGCACTGGATTTCGCCTCCGGCGGCAGCCTTCTCGGGCCAAAAGAGAGCTACAGGTCCTCGTCCGGCCATAAAAGACCCCCACAAGATCAAGAAACCACCGATGCTCCGCCGTACTACCGGCAGCAGGAGCCACCGCAGGCGGAGGCGCAACCCCGCCGGCCGGTCATAATCCACTCCGTCTCACCCGAGGGTCATCCACACCGCAGGCGACTTCATGGACCTTGTCCAGCGCCTCACCAGGCCTTCCTCCAGCGCCGCCGGGTGTCTTGCCGGCGGAAAGATTTGCCTCATTTGAGAAGAACCAATTCCAGCGCCTCGCCGGCGATTTCGCCTCCGGCTCCGCAACACACGGAGGAAATGTGTCGCCGGCGATAAGTTTGGTGTAGATCGAGAGGACTAGTCCGTCGGAGAGGGAGAATCACGGAGATTATGAATATGGTTGAAGGATTGGATACGGGTTTTACACCGGGGACTTGTCTCCGGCGCCGGTAACTCGTTTTTTCTTGCCGGAATTTGACCCACGTACGCTTTCTTGGTAAAATGATCTGAGCCCTTCGATTCACAGAACCATATGTTCGTACCTAGTTCTCCGAATTTGTTTTCGGCTCCAATTGTTTTGCCATCTCCCTCTTCTTATGATTTGTTGAGCAGATTCTTGGACTCTTAGCAAAATTTTCTCTGGAAAGTGGGTAAATTTTCCGGAGAAAATTTATACATTCATATATATCCTTCTTCACCACCTCAAGAACTGTATAACGCCCCCTTAGTTGGTACTCAAGAACCGAATGAAGAGTAAAGTGAAACCTAATATTACCGGGGTGAAAATAGAATCATCCTATTTTAACTCCTAGTTTACGAATCCTTGTGGCAGTTCAATCTCTTCAATTTGTAGTGTATTGAAAATGCTGTAGGTTAAAAAGATAACAAAGAAGAAATTATTGAAGAGGTTGTTATGTATTTTTGACCACGGGCTATATGCTAGCTGTGATACCAACAAGGCTGTTATGCGTGCGTACTTTCGAATTACGTCTTTTTAACTTGCGCTAGGTGGCAATTAGTGTTTTTAGATCACGTTTAGACTTGACATGACACGATAAACGACAGTAAAACATGAACACGACGCAGCTTCGTTTTACATTTTTAAAACATGAACATGACACATCTAAACATTACCTGGCACGAGAGACACAATTTAAATTTTAAGTCCTAATTATAAATATGCTAAAACATAAACGGATTTTTTTTTTCTTTCATTTAGACTCGATAGGACATGATTAACACAATAAAACTCCAATTTAGTATCAATTTCATTTCAAAATTTGGACACAAGCATGACACGGCACGATATCGTGTTGAAATCCCTGACACGAAGTCATATCGTTTCTTTTTATGTTGTGTTTGTTGAAAATCCCATACATCGCTTATTTTATGCTGCTATTTTTTTTCTTGCTCTCTTATGGAGATAAATGTAGTTTTCAATATTTGGACCATAATACCATTAATAGTTGTCGTATGTGGTTCACATGATCATTTTCCGTCAACCTTAATTTCCAAAATGGACAGAAGGGAGAAAATAAAGTGCAGGAGAGAGTTTAGGGGATTAATAGAAGTGAGTTTTAGTTTAGGGGGCATTTTGAAACTGTAGCGATAATTTAAGGGGCATATGTGTAGTTTATTCAAAATGCAAAGAACACAATGAATAGAATATTTTTGTCATCGATGTATGTTAATGCAACTTTTTTTATATAGTAGGACACATAGTAACTAACAGTTCCCTTACTTTTAGAAAAAGGTTCAGTTGTTTTTGTAGAGCAATCATTTGCTTACTGCTAGTACTATAATTTGTTACAATGTATAATTGTAGTTATGATATGCTAGCTTATTTTTACATTCCATTTTTGGATTGGAATTTCAGTTCCGAGTCAAGCTTCATTGGAGAAATTATCAAAGAGGTTCAATATAATAGACTACGCCTGGAGAAATATGTACGTGCATTATATCGTATGGAAGACCGCCCCAGACCTGAAGAAAGAGAACAGGATGAGTGGTTGTTTTGCAAGGAGATCAACTTGGTGGATAGTAGAACTCTCAGAGCTGCCGGAAATTCCCTACTGCCCTTCTTTGGAAAAATTGTTCTTACAACAAAACTCGGATTTGGCAGCGATTCCTTTTTCATTCTTTAAGAATATGCCTGCTCTCCAAGTTCTAGATTTATCTGATACAAACATTAAATTTTTGCCCCCATCCATTTCTTGTTTGGTTACGCTCCGGGAATTGTTTGTGAGAGATTGCCAACTTCTTATGGAATTACCACCTGAAATTGGAGCGCTTAGTGATCTCCAGGTGCTTGATCTTGAAGGTACCAAGCTGATCTATCTACTGAAAGAAATTAGAATGCTGATAAAGTTGGTATGCTTGAAGGTGTCCTTGTACAGATGTTCCGATAAGTACAGAGAAAGTAGAGGGATTGAGGCAATAATCCCAAGGGCAACATTATCCAAATTCGATCACCTCAAGGAATTGAGTATTGATGTGGATCCGGATTGTGGATGGTGGGACATAGAGGTGGAAGCTATCATTGAAGAGTTGTGTAGCTTAAGAAACTTGCATACACTGAAACTTTATTTGCCGAAGGTTGAGTTACTGCAACGATTGCTTCAAGTTACACGTGGCAGGGCAGTTGAAGGGAGTCTGTTCTTGCCTTTGATGTTCCCAACATTATCAAACTTTAGATTGATTGTTGGTCCTCATGAACAGCGTATCGTATCTTGCCTTCCGGTTTACCCTTCAAGTTGAGTTTGAGAAACTAGAGAAATGCCTGAAATGTGTAAACGGCGAGGGAAGCACAGACGGGATCGGGCAAGTGCTCAAATGCACCAGCACTTTGTTCCTTGAACGACACTGGAGTATCGAGAAGCTCTCTGTATTCAAGATCGATGAGATGGACAAGCTTAAGTTTTGTCTGTTGGTGGAATGCAACGAAATGAATGCTGTTGTGGAAGGAGCCGACTTCTATGATCAACAAGGAGACAAAAGAATTAATAGAGCCGATGGAAAACCTGCGCTCAGGTCGCTACAATACTTGGGTATTCATTACATGAAGAACTTGGAATGCGTATGGAGAGGGTCCAGCTGTTAGTGGTTGTCTTTCTTCCCTACAAATTTTGGACCTTCATACATGCCCTAATCTGAGTACCATCTTTTGCCCATTGCTGCTTTGTAATCTAACAAACTTAAAAGAGCTTACACTCGAAGACTGTCCCAAAGTTAAAAGTGTAATTTGTGTAGATTCATGCAGCTATGAATTTTTACTCCCCAGTTTGGAGAAGATATCACTATTGGACTTGCCTGAATTGGTAAGCGTTTTCAGTGGTGCACGCATCGCGCCAAAACTAGAAAGGATGTTGGTTTATAATTGCCCGAAGCTCAAGACTCTTTCTCCCATGGAAACATCCTCTATGAAGGAGATCAAAGGCGAAAGAGAATGGTGGGAAGGATTGGAGTGGCACAAATTGGAGCAGCGCAGCAATCAAGATGAAAATTATCTGCTTGGTATCTTTGTCCCACTTAAAAGTGATGGTGATTTGGTGGAGGAATTAGCAGAAGCTGAAAACCTTACGGCTCAACACTTTACGCATGTTTCAGACCTACACTGAAAGTCAGGTAATTATGTCACTACCTCAAGGATATAATCATTTAAAAAAAAATGTCTAGGCCTTAATTAGCGGGTCTGGAGAGAAATATCATAAAAATGAAGTGTATTTGGAATGCCCAAATCATGTGGTGTACATGCAATACAACAAGGTTATAATCAATTTATATTCCAAGTACGAACCTAAAGTGAGAGAATGAAAAAATGTAGGTACTAATTGGTAATTAATCCAAGTAATTTTACTATTTTCCAAACTCACTCTTCGATTCACTCAGTTTTTTCTTACTCCGTATAATCTAAGTTTTGCCAATGATATACTTCTGCTTGAAACATTAAAGTTCAAGGTTTAATCAACATTTTGTGAAATTTCTCTCTCGGAGCCACAATATTCAATACAATAGTTATAAGGCTAATATGTTATCACATAGGTACTTACATTATTTATTAAAGAGTGTACATTTCTCTCTCTTCCGTCACATGGGTTTTGTCCGCTCATACATTTATTATGCATGTGATAAAATGTTGTTGTAACCCTTGTATTAAATATTTTCTTTGATGACAAGTTTCAATTTAAATGAGTCCTTGTAAGACAGGAACAATAAATGTGAAAATCTATATTATCCAATTTTAAACAAACGGTCCAAATGTATTGCTCGACTCTAAAGTGATTGAAAGAGGGGCTGGATCCTCTCAAATTAGGGTGCTCTTATATATCATTAGCCTGCTTTTTGAAATTTGAAATATATGCGTGCCCTAGACCCACGGTTAACTAATAAAAGAGTGCAAGGAAAAAAGGGAATTGAATTTGTGACCTACCAGACAAATTCTTAACCATCCTTATTGCTTATAGTCCCCCAGCTCAACCAATATTGTTCAACCAGAATATTTCTTTAAATCTTTTTTGGCATAAACTTTTTTATTTTTCTTATACAAGTGGTGTTTTTTTTATATTTATGTGGATCTTGATGTAGATGTACTGTGTACTATTCTCTAATTGAGATTTGTCATGCATGCTTAGGTTGAGCTGATGAGCGGTCTCGGTATTCGCAACAAAACCAAATTGAACAAAATTCCGGACCAGACCGAATCTAGTAAATTTGGTGACGAAACTGATTTGAACAGTACTTGTGAGATAACCGATACAAGTAAAGTTACTGACGAAACGGAACTGATCAATGAAGTTCAGGTAGTGCAATTTCTCATTATGATAATATATAAGATAGGGACACAAACAAAGGACACGGTGATTTGTACGTCGTCAATATATTGGTCAATGAGCTGACTCCATCACCAGTAAACTTTACACAAGTCTATTGCTGACCAACGAGAACATCATTGTGTTTCTGAAGCATGTCCTGAAATTGTGTCCGTAGATAATTATTGCTCCTTTATAGAATTACATTCATATGTAGCTCCTTGTAATTTTTTTTAAAATTCACTTCTTTGCTCTAATTTTTATTTTCTTTCAGAAGGAAACAGTAGCAGGAGAGCTGGCTCCGGAACCTCGATGAGAGGAATTCCGGGGGCAAGGAAGGAGGTGTATTCTTGACATTGAAATCAAGGAAGGTGCGTTTCAGAACCTTAATTCCTTGTTGAAATTGAGATTGGAACCTTAAAATTTAAAGTTTTGGATGCAAAGAATGAGTTAAGAATTGCTATGAAATTATTATATTGCACATTTGATACATCATTGCGTTTTTTAAAACATGTCTCAGAATCATGTCTTCCGAGAATTATTACTCATTTATAGAACTACATTCCTATTTAGCTCCTTGTAATGATTTTAAAAATTGTTTTTTTGAAAGGAAAAAATGGCTGGAAAGATGGCTGCAAAACTTGATTAGTGGAGTTCCACGGGCCAGGAAAAAAGTGTATGCTTTTCAATAGTCTTTAATTTCTTTTCACTTTACTACATTGATTTTTGTTTCTATCAATGCTTGACTTCTAATTTATTTAGGGTGCGTTTGGGAAACCTAGGTTTGATGTCCACATTGAAATCGGACCCTTGAAATTGTTTGGGTATAATGAATTTAGAATTACTATATATATTATACAACACAAAGTTTGAGTCACTGTTCGTTTTTAAATGTTTCTTAATTTAAAGGCTTACATTGCATATAGTTGGTATATAATTAATATTAGCCCTTACGTGTTGTTTCATCTCATATTGAAATATCAAATCAATACAATAAATACTCACACACAAAATATACACCCAACACACTACTCTTATTCACTTTCTCTCTCATTAACTTTTTTTAAAAAACTTTAAAAATGTCATAATTTTAAATTCAAAAAAGTTTTGAAATCTACTAATCAATGTCTATAAAACGAGATCCATAAGAACATAAAATTGTGAAAAAAAAAAACTAATATTCAGATATTTTATAGTGTGAATTTTTTATATGCTTTTGTAATAAACTTATACAAATATATATATTATGGATAAACTAAGTGTTGAACACATATTTTTGCATTTAAAGTCGTATAATAGTTATTAGTTATCTTGGATTAATTTAGATAACACTTTTATTCTTCAAAATAATGCGATGTTAGTTTTATAGCGAATAACTTTTATTTGATTTAATTAAATCGTATTTCGTGCCACCATACTGATACTCTTATTTTTAAATATTAGCTTTTCATTTAGCTGTGCCAGACAATACCAAATGGAATTATAAAATTGCCAATATAAGGATAATAGAATTTCAAAACAATTTTTAAATTTTTTTTTTTGAACTTTTATATATACTCACAAATTACATCAAATGAACAGTATCAACACCACCACCCTAAGAGCAGGATCGTATAAACAATAGGCGAACAGACTGCAAAACATTCAAATAATCAAACCAACAAACTCTCTACCCAAGAATTGTCAAAAAAAAAAAAAAAAAAAACCACTACCCAAGAATCTTACTGTCGTAGAGTCCCCATTCTTTAATCTCTACTCACCACTTTTCGCATGTTTCAAACTTGATCGGGATATGTTAGTTCCACTCAAATCTAAATCCGAAATTAAATGGATTAAGTTGTGGCCTACGGCTTGACTTGTGTTGAAGAGTATGATATACATTGTGAGCCCACTACCTAACAGCTTAAGCTTTTGGGAGAGATGGTTCCTAACATGGTATCAGAGCTCAAGTTTTACAAGGTCTCGGGTTTGAATCATCCCGCTTGCATTTGTTTCCCCTTTGTGTTTGTGCAGTATGCACATTGTTTGTGTGATTCCCAACAACCCGAATAAACGAAGTCCATATTCATTACACCGAATGCATGAACCACGTCAAAGATTAGCCCACTAAAGCTAACAAGTTTACGCATGGCCCGATCGCCCAAATTTGTTTCCCCTTTGTGTTTGTGTAGTATGCACGTTGTTTGTGTGGTTCCTGACAACCCGAATAAACGAAATCCATATTCATTACACTGGATGCATGAACCACATCAAAGATTAGCCCACAAAAGCCAACAAGTCTACACATGGCCTGCTCGGACCCAAAGTCACTTACACATTAATAAAGCCCAAACTGTGAGCCCACTCTCCAGACAAGACTATGACTAGATTCCATGCAGCTAGGGTAATTAATGAAGTGTCATATTCAACTGAGCAACTATACAAGTTAAACCATATGGAATTATTCTCCCAGTATTCTACTAGCTACTAGATTTGTACTAAGGGGCAACAATTGTGACTGTGTTATGCAGGTGGTTCATATCGTGTTACACAGGTTAACGTCAACACAAACTTGACAAGATTAACTAATCTTGTCAAAAAAAATTAACCCTAACCCAACATTTTTATTAATCACGTTACATGGGTTAACGTGTAACCCATTTATTAAAATATTAAAAGTCATTCCATATAAATTTGATCACACCAAAATAAACATAGTTAAATTATATACCATCAAATTATCCTAGTGGAGGCTGCAGAAAAGTATAATGTATCGTAACATGAGATTAACCTATGAAGAAGAAAAAATAAGAGTATTTTAGGTTGAGTTTTAATATTTTTTTCATTATAATAATCTACATTTTATATGGATTTGTAGTGCTACACGAGTTAACATGTTTAATTTAAATGCCCTAGATCATCTGAAAATATACTAGGAACTGATACTCTTGTTTTCTTGGAGACGCCATCAATAACTAGATCTAACAACTATTCCAAAACACTTTATTATACAATTTTGTTGCAGGTACAGCAAACGGTGCTGTAAATTATTATACATCATGCTTCAACATTAGCAAATTTCTTGTCCCAAATTGGAAATCCACGGTTGAGCATGAATTCATTCAATTAAGAAGTCCATAAGAAAATTAAAAACCACCGGAACGTGCACTACTACTGCAAAAGTGAAGTTTTCATAAACTGATGCACTTGCTCCACTTGCACTTGCAAGTGCAACTGCTGTGCAATACCTTAACTTTTCATGTGTAAATATTTAAACTTTATGCACAATACCTTAGCTTTTTATGTGTAAATACTTGAACTGTTTTAGGACTGTTTTTTGGGACTGAATTGGGACTGTTTTTTAGGATTGTTTTAGGACAGAATTGGAACTGAATTTTGGACTGTTTCAGGACTGAATTGGGACTGTTTTTTAGGATTGTTTTAGGACAGAATTGGAACTGAATTTTGGACTGTTTTAGGACTGAATTGGGACTTTGTTTTAGGATTTTTTCAGGACAGAGTTGGGAATGAAGTGGGACTATTTTTGAGGACAAAATATGGATTGTTTCAGGATAGAATTGGGACTGTAGTGGGACTATTTTTCAGGACAAAATATGGACTGTTTTAGGACTGAAGTGGGACTGAAGTGGGTCTGTTTTTTAGGAAAAAATATGGTCTGTTTTGGGACTAAATTGGGTCTGTTTTTTATACTAAAATTTGGACTGTTTTAGGACTGAATTGGGACTGTTTTTTAGGATTGTTTTAGGACTGAATTGGGATTGAATTTTGGACTGTTTTGGGACCGAAGTGGGACTGTTTTTTGGGACAAAATATGGACTGTTTTGGGACTCAATTGGGTCTGTTTTTTAGACTGAAGTTTGGACTATTTTAGGACTGAATTGGGATTGTTTTGGGACTGAAATTGGACTGTTTTGGGACTGAATTGGGTCTGTTTTTTAGAATGTATGCTACTCTCTATCTCATCTAGATCTTCCAAGTCATTAGAGTTGGCTTCCCCACCTCCTCCTCCTTCTTCCTCTTCCACGCTTCTTCTTCAACTTTATGCATCTGTCCTACATTTGCTTGAAGGTTAGAACCCAAAATTGTTTTATTCATTTGTGGTAGAACATCTTCCCTTTCATTCTCATGGGTCATTTGCATCCCTCTTTCAGTTTCAGTAGCTCTTTTACCCTCCCTTTTCTCGGTTTTTAAATTCGAGTTACTTTGATTGATTTGTTGCCTATGAATCTCAACATATCCATCTAGTTGCTTAGCATTTCCATGCTCATAATGGTGTTCTTTAACTAACTCCTTTGGGGCAGTTGTGGGACTGATTCTAAACTGTTTTGAGACTGATTTTAGGATCTTGGCTGAATAATCAGTCTCAAGCACCGCTGCATCCCAAGGCTTCACAACTACAAGAATGCCATTCGACTCAACAAAATGGTATCTTTAGGACTGATTTTCAGGTGTTGATTTTGTAATTGAATTGAGTTGAATTGGGACTCTTGTTACACATTTAGGTACTGATTTTAGGACTGTTTTGGACTGAATTGAGCTGAATTGAATTGCTGAAAAAATGAAAAGATAAGGTGGTAAATGTGAATTAAATTGAATTTAGTTGAACTAGAATTTTTTTGGGATATTAGGGTCCATTGTGGGACCGATTTTAGGCGAGTTCAACTGCCGCATTCGGAACTGAATTTTAGGACTGTTTTAAGACTGAATTTAAGGACTATTTTAGGACTTAGCTCGTGGATTTTGTAGGTTAGTTCCGTTCAAAACAAAAAAGTATAATCGTCAATATCAAAATCTAAATCATAGGACTAGGAGAATTCCGCATGTTTAGATTAGAGCAAATATAAGTATTATTATTATAAATCACGAGTTATGTTACTCTCCTATTGTTGGATTATAATGATATTACTTTTGTAAAATATTATATGGAGGAAGCATGGGAAGATGCTAATTGAATTAACGTGTTTACAAGAACACGCACTCCTAAAAATAGTGGCCCTCTGAATCCAAAGACACAAGTTGTTATTGTGGGTAATAACTATTATATATATTTATTGGAATTCTTTAGTATTATTAAAATGAAGTTTTTACTTATATATATTTATAAAAAAAATTCATGTGAAATTGTAGGCGAAAATGGAGAGTCAAAGGGATACAAACATCAATCAAAAAAATTAACGAGTTTCAGATGGCTAGGCTAGCTTCCATTGGCAATATAATTTTATTTATGTCACGTATCTACTATAATTTAAATTCAAAGTATTTATATTTAGAATAAGTTTTTGATAAACCCAATTGTATACTCGTAGGTTCCTACTTCATCAAGTGTTCACCGCCTATATCTTGACGGAGACGAAAGCTTTTCTCGCAAGGTTAGTGTATTTTCTAATTCAAATGGTACACTTGAAAATATTGATTTTGTTCCCAATCCCGTTTAAGAATTTTGTCATTGTTATGTTGTTTAGAGCATCTACAATAGTTATAATTTGTGTATGGTAATTAGGGTATATTTACCCTACGTAGTTATGAGATATATTAGTGGTAAGCTAGGATTATGAAGAGAAAGGAGAATTTAAAGTAAGAGCCAATGAGATATGCCAGTTGTCAGAGAGGAACAACGGTTTTAGGTTATTGATTAGCTTGTTCACTTCCTTGCTTTCTTTTAATGCCTTGTATTTTGATGATTGACAATACCTCTTGCCACACAAACCCATTATTACTTACACATGTTAGGATGATATTGCTTTGGCATGATGTACATATACTTGCTGGCGTGTAGTTTAACTGAGTGGTTGTTTATTTATTTATCTTTTAATATTGTTGCTCAGTTTCACAAGAATAAGATAAATGCCCAAAGTCCCTTTAATGATATTTGATAACTTGGTGGGGTTCGATGAAGTGTGTAATTGGTAAATGGGGATGTATCCTTTTCTTTTCAAGAATTTGACGTTGCAAATCTTACTTTAAGCTACTTAATGCCTGATATCTAGACTCTTTTATGTTTCAGGATATGAATGAAGAGGAATGAAAGTTGTGCAAGCTAAGATTTACTACAATGAGCTTCTTTTCGGCAAAAAAAATTAGACGATATGGACAATGGTTTTGTTTGCATTAGACTATGTTGTATGCACCATTTTATAACTTTGGATTAATATTGAGTGATATACTATGTTCCTTTTTGAATAATACTTTTGGATATTGTATTTTGATTTGGTTTAGACTATGGTAAACTATGTGATGGAGATTATTTGGTTGACTTTATTTAGTTTTGCTTTATTGCTTTAATTGGTTTGATGAAATTGAAATATTAAAAATAACAGGTTTTAAATATCAATTGAACTAAGTAGCACTGTTGTAACACTACTGAATACTTTGTGGGCTCATATGAGCTGTCACAAATAAGGCACAAGGTAGTTTGTGACGAGAACAAGCCGTCACAAATACAAGTATTAGTGTTGCACAAAGTTTTGTATTTGTGCCGGCTTTGGTTGACACAATAACACTATAAGTATCGCTTTGAGCCATCATGAATAGTCCACGACAATAGATTGACAAAAATGACAGATTTTTTGTAACACAGACAAAACCATTACAAAATATGTCTTAAAAAGTATTTAGGACAGAAATTTTCCGTCATCGAGTTCTTGCGACGCACTACCTTATAACGCATCTAAAACCGTCACAAAGCCGTCGCAAATGTCATTTTCTGAACTTTGACCTTTTGTGATGGTTTTTCACCTTTCGTAAAAGACATTTTTTCTTGTAGTACACAAGTTTACATGTTTAATTTAAATGATCTAGATCATCTCAAAATATACTAGGAGCCCTACCCTAGGAGTAGTGGCGGAGCCAGAAATTTTGTTTAGGGGGGGGGGGGCCAATTTTTTTTTTTTCAAGAATTTTCTAAACCAATATTGAATCAACCACAATAACCAAAAAACAAATATATTAATCTCAATATTAACTTATCAAATGACAATCTAATAAGCAAATTAACTTTAATAACAAAATTTATAATCAATATTTAATAATTTAATAAACAAATCAACATTAATAAATAATAACCAATAAACAAATATATTTCTTCATTCTGTTCTGAAAAATAAAAAATGATATACTAAAATTAATTATATATCTTAAAATATTTTTATCAACTCAATATTCAACCTATTATAACCAACAAACACATATATTAATCTAAATATTAATTTATTAAATAATAATCTAATAAGCAAATTAACCTCAATAATCAAATTTAATATCAATATTTAACAATTTAATAAGTAAATCAACATCAATAATCAAATTTAATATCAATATTTAACAATCTAAGAATGAAATCAATATTAATAAATAATAACCAACAAACAAATATATTAACAATTTAAGAAGCAAATAAACATTAAAACACCTGATTCTTAATATTCAAAAATTTAAAACAAAATGTATAAGATTATAAAAAAGAAATCTAACCTAAAATACCGGAATAAATAAAGAATAAAGATGGAGAGAAGAGCCACCGCCTGCTGCTTAAAAATAAAAAAAAAATTGAACAGAAGAAGCAGTCACAGTGGAGACTAAATAAAAAAAGGAGAGAAAGGGGAGAAGACAGAAGGGAAGAAGACGGCTGTTGCTGCCGGCTGCTCATCTAATTTATATCTTATAACCTAATGTATATTACCAACTTACACCTCCAACTTATAAAGCTTATTACATGACCCCCCTTCCAAACCTTCGCACCAGACTTTACACTCTTACCCCATATTACAACACCTGCCCCTGATCTTATAAGCTTAATTGCACACATCACTCTCGCCCAGAATTACACAATGGCCCCTGATCTTTTTTTTCTCGCACAAAACCCCCTATACTCCCTAAAATTTTTCCAAAAGTTCAGGTGGGGCTACGTGCCTCCGCCCCTGCCTAGGAGTAATCATCTCCATTTGCGTAGGGCAACCCTTAAAAAAAAGAATGAAAGTGATTGTGGTCTAGGGAACACGCCCCCTCTTATAACGCGAACTGTTTATAATATGTGACATGGAGCCCATGTGGCCATTGGGTCTTAACATGGTGAGTAACTTTCCCTTTGATACTGTATTAGATTTCATAGCATCCAATTGGTACTGGGTGGAGTAGCCCATCCATCTTATGTATTGTTTTGTGATGATTCATTTTCACGATGTGGGATTTATAGTCATAACAACTGGTTAATCCTAAGTAATTTTACCATTTTCCAAAACTCACTCTTCGATTTACTCAGTTTTTCTTACTTATTGTAATATAAGTATTGCCAATGATATACATTTGTTTGAAACATTAAAGTTATCAACAATTTGCAAAATTTCTCTGTCTTCAACTTGCAATATTTAATACAATGGTTATAACTCTGATTAGTGGCAAAGTTAGGGTTTAATATTAAGTGGGCAAAAAATAAACAAAAAATAAATTTGATGCACAATTAAATACATTCATAATAACATAAAATAAGATAGGCAAAGTATAATTTTTATTATAACTAACACAAAATAAGTTAGACAAAGTGTAATTTTTCTTCTAAATTAAAGTGGATAAAGTCTAAGAACCAAGTATGGCCTAGTGGTCACTACATTAGAATCAATGATGGGTTCGACTGTGAGTTCCCCAGGTCGGACCCTAGGTCAAATCCCGCCAGATGTAAAAACCTTTGGTCACCAGCGGTGTTGTTGCTTAAAGCTATGTTATGTAAATTCTTATTAATTAAGTCCTTTGTGTTTTGTCAAGAATCTAGTCAACACATCCTTGTGTTTTAAGAAATGGTAGAAACCTCTCATTTAATTTACCATACGCACGAGTAACTAGATATTATTGCCCTAGGTATGAGAAAAATGTTATATAAATGTGGTCAGGGGTGGACCAAGACCAAGGATTTTAGTCCAAGTGGGGTGAAAATTGTACTACAATCCCATTAAAGTCATCAATGTTTTTGTTCTTTTAAGTTCAAGCACTTCTAATTAAACATAAAATGCATAATGGGTTTTAAAATTTGACAGTATTTAAGACCCTAAGCTTGTCACCATGACCATATTATTAAACTGTTAGACCATTTTTCATTTCTGCTAAACTTTTCTCCTCAAATTATATATTTGAATCGCACACGTATGCATGTACAATTAATTCAGTATCATATTAGGTAATAAAATCCTAACCCCCCCCCCTTTGGCCTCGTATAGGTCCACCCTTGAATGTGGTTAGCACTATACGCATAATATATGCACGTATGTACCTGATATATGATGTTATTAGCAGTGGCAGAACCAAGAATTTTGTTCAGGTGGGGCCAAACTAATAACGCAACAAGAATTTTTTGCATATACTTAACCCAGGATCACTTTGAAGCTCTAAATTGGAAAAAACATTTAGAGTAGTGGAATCAACATTCGAACCAAAGGAACCTATATTTGACGGAGTAGAATCGACATTTGGAAATGTGGATTCAAGATTTGGAGTAGAACTCGAACCAACATTTTGAGAAGTAGAACTTACTTATACTTTACTAAAATATTTCTCCATTCTGATTCTGAAAAATTAAAAATGATATACTAAAATTAATTATATATTTTGAAATATCTTCATCAACTCAATATTCAACTTACTATAATCAACAAACACATATATTAATCTCAATATTAATTTATCAAACAACAATCTAATAAGCAAATCAACCTCAATAATCAAATTCAATATCAATATTTAATAATCTAAAAAGCAAATCAACATTAAAACATCTAAATCTTAATATTCAAAATAAATAAAAAAAAATAGTATAAGATTCTAAAAAAGAAATGACCTAAGAGGCTAAGAGACGCAGAAAAAGAAGAAGAAAAAAAAGAAGGAAGCCGAGTATAGAGTGCGAAAAAGGGCCAAAACAAATAGATAATGAAGATGTAAAAAGGAAAGGAAAAGTGCTAATGTGCTGGTGCTGCAGCCGAAAAAGAGGCTGCGACTAACAGCATGAGGCAAATAAAAGAGACTGAATGTTTAGCTGCTAATAATACACCTGACCTAGACTTAATTACAAAACCTAGCCCCCATACTTATGCAGCAAATCGCACGAAGGCCCCTTATCCATTAAACTTTCTAAATTACATAAATGCCCCCTAATTTTTACACTGTCACACAAAAACCCATATACTCAATAAAAATTTATAAAAAGTCCAGGGGGCCCTGGTCCCCACGTTGCTCCGCCCTTGGTTATTACACTATAAAAGGAGAAGGAAAAATTAAAAACTTTAAGGTACTAGGGTACACAATAATTCTACTAACGTTACTACACCATCTGGCACTTTTTAAGAAGCAAGATTATCAACACTACAACTCATGATACGCTCAATGCGTGTGCAAGTAATACTATACTTGATTATTGCTGATATTACGTAAATGTTTGAAATATTTACTTTTTAAGAGTGGTGTATTTGGCTGGTACCGCAGATAAAAGGATTGTGGGTATACTTTTTACACTGTCTTCTCATTTGATTCAAAAGAACCAACTGCACTTTAAAAAGTGGCCTAGTTGATTTTGGGTGTTCAAATGCACCCACAGAATCAGTTTTCTCAAATATCACCCCATCAAATTTTAAAAAATCTTGCACTTCACCCCAGTCTAAAACAATGTAAAGACTAAGTTTTGTCGCTAAAAGTAAAAAAATTTTATTATTTTTTTCATTAATATAAGTGTCTGAAGATCAAAATTAATTATAATAAATACATTTTAAGAATTATATGATATTTCATACTTTTATTATTCATATATAGTTATTATTCATATTTTAAATTTGTTTACAAATTTTATTTTTACCAAATAAGTAAATATGAGTTTTAATTTACGACATCAAAAATATTAAAAGTCGAAAGTTGATCAATATATATACAGATGTTTGAATACAAAAGAAATTTGAAAGTCGTTTCCGTTAAATTTAGGTCATCCTTTATTTTTTAAGCATTTTGAAAATTTATTAGATTTTCAACACATAAAATAAAACAAAAATTAAATTAATTCTTTTATAATATATATGAAAATTTAAACATTAATTATAATTAAAGAAAAGCCTGAAAAGCCCTTAAGTATTTTTTCTTTATTAACTTTTTTTATACATACTTACGAAACTCTCTCTCTCTAAAACGTACATGGAGTGATATGGAGTAATAAGTTAGGTTAGATTGCAAAGGCTTAGCGTTGATTAACTAATTAATTAACAAAAGAAAATTAAGTTACTATATAAATATGTCACTTCACTGCATCAAAGATGCTAAAGATATTAGAAGATCATTTTATTTTTATCAAAAATATTAGAACAAAGATACAAGGAAAAAAAACTTGCATATTCTTAAATGCATCTACAAAATTTGTCTTTTCACCCCGGGTGTCATTAAATGATTTTGTAATGACTTAAAAACTTTTCTTCTTTCTTTTTAAAAAATGATCTTTCGTGAAAATGAGAAGAAAATGACTTTCGATTTCTAAGTATTTAATTTTTTTGACTGGGGATGTAGATAATTTTTAGAATTTAAATATTGAAATAATAAAAACCAGTGACGTTAGACAAACATTTTTTAGCTTTAATATTGTATAACTTAACGGAAATTGAGAAAGGTTTGTCACACAGAAATAAAAATCGCACTGTATTTATTATAAACGAAATATATGTCAAATTAGTGGCAGTATAGAAAGTGGGGTGAGAAGAATGGGGTTTAAGCATTTTTTAAAGATTAACGTAATTTTGACCCGCCTTCTCTCAAATATCAGGAAATTTTCAGTGTCTGAAATCTTACATACTCATATATCGAAGATTTCAACAGATAATGAAGAAAGTCGTGTTGAAATTGGACTAACGATGAAAAGGAGGGCAAAAGCGATAAAGAAGAACAATTGCTACTAAAGAAGAAAATGCGGTGACTGGGGATGATCCAGTATGTGGGGATAAAAGGTTTGTCACACAGAAATTCGCACTGTCGGTCTAGCAAAAGAGCCCGCGGAAAAGAAAGAAGAGCCTGATGAGGAGATAAAGAAGAACACTACTAAAGAAGAGCACATGATGTATGATAAATATCTTACCAGAGGACCCAATAGGTAAGTGTGGATGGGCGTGACAATCTTAGATTGAGAAAAGGTTCTCGAAAACAAGTTAAAATACTTGTTATGAGATTAATAATCGCTATATAGATACATGACTAAGCGATTTTTAAGTAAAGCGTGATTAACTCGGTTAAACTCCATTTGGATTCCTTTAGCAAATGCAGACTTTTATTTTTAATTTTCAGGATGTAGTGGCCTCTAGGTTGTCCGTGGCTTGCTGTTTTTCTTTCAGTCGAGCAACTCTGTTGTTCATCCTCTTTCTTGCTCTTCCTATTGATGGTGAGCAGTCTTGAGGGTCAGTTGTTCCAGACCAGCTATAGTATATTATCTATTGAATAGTTCTTCTCTTTGCTTCTAAAAAATGACTGTTAAATCCTGGAAACAGGATGGAGTATTAAACACTTATGCATGATGTCACTAATTTTGGACAAGATCTTTATTTACCATAATAACAAGGACCAACCTCCCCCTCTCTTTCTCTCGCAACAGAAAAATCCAGGTGAAACTTGAAGTCAAATCTCCCAAACCCGGTGACCGTTCCACATCTCGTGGTATTTTGTTCCCAACCTATGGGAGCGCCATTTAGGCCAAAAAGACAGGGTTTCCTGACCTTGTGCAACTTCACCTACTGCCTTTACTAATCATTCAGCTAGGCTTTCAAAGCACGACAAATAAGTTATATTCCTTTTCTTTTCGTTCTATTTTTCTAACACTAGGACCCATATTTTCTGCCACAACTTTTCTGGAATTAGAAACATCAACGTGTTCTTGAACAACCACTGTAATCTCTAAAATAAAAAAAATAAAATTCTATAATCACCCTTGTCCACTGAACAATATTCATATGCAATCAATGTTCAAGAAAATGGTGGCAAAACATGAACGTATTGGTCCGTTCAATTTGGCCAAAATCTTAGACATAAATATGTGGTACTAAGATGTTTCCCTATTTCATATAATTCATTAAAAAAAAGAGTTATTAAAAAGAATTTCACAAACAGGGAATCTCTGCTACGATATTAGGGATGTCACAAAATTATACATGCATAACAGATGAATGTTAATGGAGATCACTGTAATCTCTCAACACCAAGTGTTTGTTATCACAATATATATATATCAACACTAAATTTCTTCTAAGCCTTAGCCTCTCTTTCAGTTTATTACTCTCTTTAAAATTTGCCAGTTGTTATTCGCAAAGTTCTCTGTTACATTCCTCCATATGTCGTTAATTTTATTTTATACATTTACTCTTTCTTGTTTTATTGCACTTGCTGCGTTTTAGTATTTCACAAAAGTTATTAAATTCATTAATAAAATAATAACAAATAAAGAAAACATATTATCGAGCATAAAATTCAATTGATAATTATAAAAATATCATAAAATCGGTTATATAAAAATATCATAAAAGTACCAAAAATAATATAGCGCTTATATAAATAATAGATATACAGTTTGATGATGTATAACATGAATGTTTTACCACTATACCAAACAATAATATAACACTAACAAAAATAATAGATTATATAGCAGCAAAAATATTAAAATGGTAAAAAAAATAAAAATTTAACATGAATATTTTACTGAGTCACAACTACAATATATTCATTTTTTTTTGTCTTAAACATTAAACATAATTATAAATAAACAAACAAGTTTTAGAATATATAAGTTAATGTAAATTTAATTTATAATGTTAAAAGCATTCAAGTAAAGTGAAGTTTAATATACATACATTTATAGTGAGCTTTAGAACAAATTTCTAAGCTTTGTAATTTTAAGCAATATATTAAAAATTTGTTATGAAGTTTTATAAAAGTCTTGTACAAAATACTTAATTCAACGCAAACTCTAATTTGTTAAATTATTTTAAATTTATTTGGAATACTAGTATTCATATAAAAATATATGGAGTTATAAAGGCAAGTTTTCCTCCCCTAAAAGCAAGTTTCTCTTTGAGCACAATTAATAAAGGCACATAGTTGGGCCAAGCTGAATCACAAGCCTAATCATTTGATCGGCCCATACCAGAAGACTTGGTACATTCTCTCTCCCCATATTCAGTGTAGATGTATAATTCAAATGCATTTCAAATATGATCTTTGGTACATTCTTTGGAATAAATCTTCCACTGTTTTAAAAAGACGGTTCACTTTGAATTTGGTAAAAAATTTTTTATCAAACATCGAATTTCAATCTATCAATTGTCAAGGCAATTCATTTTCTATTGTAAGATATATTATATGATTATGCCTCGAAAAAAGAAATAGAACAATCAATTTGAGACATACAAAAATAAAATTGAAACTATCTTTCTGAGACGGAGAAAACAGCATATTTCTCTTTATATATTTTTTATAACCTCCTTTACTAATGTGGATTTGTTACCCCTCATTTATTTCACTTTGCACTTTTAATTAACACCCCTTATTTAAACATAATTAATGGTAAAAAACAAAAATTAGTTATTGTAGTGAGATGTGATATATTGATTATGTACTAAAAAAAACTAAATGCTAAATTTGAGACATCTCAAAATTGAGAGCTCAAGTTTTCATTGCGTTTGCGATTTCCTTTGTGCAAATGTACTACATATAATAAATAATTGCTTCTTTAGAAGGACGATATACATCTCAAAGCATTGTTAGAAAGTTCCCTGCAAGATGTGTCAAGTCAGAACTTAACGTTAAGGTGAAAAATTATTTTTCAATATTTTAGCATTTCAAGGGGAAAAAAAACAGAAAAAAGTTCAAATTATCCTCATTAACCATTTAGCATTATCTTTCACTGCAAATTTTATGATAATGTAGAATAAGGTAGAAAAATTCATAGTTCGTATGACACAAAAACCTCTTTTTAGCATACAACATTAATCTACTATTGGAGTTATTGAAGATGAATAACAAAATTTCCTTCTTAGAACAAACAACAACAAATATACAGATAATATTTGTGTTCACTATAGACAATCTGCAAACAAAGACATACCAATATGATCAAAGAGGAGATTATAAAAGTTGAATATCGTCTTAGTCTTATTCTTCGAGCGCCACATTGAGAGCGCACACGGTTGCCGGTAAATTGCCTGGTTTCCCCTATCTGTTAGTGCCATGTGAAGCGGAGTTATATTAGATGTTTAAGAAAGTCGCGATATAGTAATTGAAATTTGCATAACACCATGCAAGGCCTCATTTGGTACGGGACGAGATATTTTTGAACTTGTGTGTTTTTGTTGAGATTTTTTTTCACCCAGGTGAGAAATGTTATGCCCAGGACCAAATGAGGGCCTAAAAGAATAGAACTGAGTAATGGCCTCCAGTTGCTTCTAAGCACAGCTGAAATTTGAACACAATAAGTCAAGAAAATTTCTCAAAGAAGAAATACATTTACGAAATATATAAACATTACATTTCTCAAATATATATATATACACCGGAGTCTCTCTCTAAAGGGCATCCTTTCTTTTAACCAAGGAACATACTACCCTTTTGAGTTGATATATAAATGATTTGAGTATTTTGATGAAATTTGGTGGAGATCATCTCCACGACCAATAGATCATCTCCACCAAATTTCATTAAAAAAAACAAATGCAGTCAGGAAGTGAGAGACGAAATATTGATGTATGTGCCTTTTAGATGATTCCACCAAATTTCTACTACTGTAAATCATAATATATACACAGTTGTTTAAGCATGCCTAATATCAGATGATCCGAAGGTACTTCAAATTTGCAAAGGTAGAGGAATTACCCAAGGGAGCAGACGGGCTCAAGTCTTTCCTTGACCTCGGGATCTTCCCATTTCAATGCATCCCACCAGCTTTGTTCCGCTTGAATGGAATGCAGCATCTTTGCGACATCTTTATTGAAAGGCAACTCTTTCAAATTGGGACAGCCATTTATCTGAAGCTTCTCTAAGGCAGGCCATTCAAGTGACCCGTAAGCGCAAATCCTTCTTAAATTTGGCATATCAGCCAGTACCAGCATCTCCAGATTTGGGAGGAAATCGCGATATACTGTGGCATTATGCCCTGGTTCAACAAGTAATTCTTTCATTTGGGAACATTTCTCGATTTTCAGAGTCTTCAGGTTGTATAGGCTCCCAAACGGTACAGGGAGTACCTTCCAAATGCATTTCAATAATGGCAACATCTTTATGTATAACTCTTCTAGGTTCGGTAGCAATGGGCTATCCACCTTATCCGCGATTGCTCTTATTTGATTGCAACCTTCAATTAGACAACCTCGGACCTTGTCCAGACTGGCATTCCCGAAATCGGATACGTACTCAACCTCAGGGTGGTTAACCAATTCAAATGCTTCGGTTTCAGCAAGCACTTTAAGAATAGTCGAGGTGCTGCCGGAGCCATTGCAATATCTCAAGTACCTGTCGTATTGGAAAAAATTTGGAATTTGAGGTGGTGTTGAGGTCGAGCATCCAATGAAAACTTGGAATGGTTTGGACAAGGAGCCTAGGGTGTCTATTCTCCTAACAAAACTCGTCAAAACATTGATTCTAGGAAAACTGAAGGTTGGAATACCAGCCACTAATTTTATGACATCATCTTCGACACCACCTTCGAAGCAGAACTTAAAAGTTGTCAGCTTTGTCAAGGTAGCTGCTATCTTATCTATGACAACATTTTGCATCTCATTGCAAAGATGCTTGTACGATTTCACATCAATGATTAACTCTTCCAACGAAGAAATCTCGGATATAAAATTGCAATTACGCAACACAATTTTAGTATCATTTCTGCAGCCAAAATTAGATAAGGACACGAGCAAACGCCTCAGTTGCAAATTCTTGAATTCCTCTGGTATTTTCTCAACTCCGCTTCCCCGCATATCAATCACTTCAACATTTCGGAGTTCTCCTATTTCAGAAGGAAGCAGCACCAACTCAGTGCAACCATTTAAACAAAGCACCTTAAGACGGATTAGCTTCGATAGGGAGGATGGTAGTGACACGATTCTAGTAGAATCCATGTTCAAGACCCGTAGATTTTCCATATGCTCAAAGAATAAACTAGGTATTGTTCTCAAACATGGATTTTTCTGCAAAAAAAGTGTAGAAAGTATTGAACAATCCGGGCTTTCAGGTAAGGTTTGCAACTCATTGTCAACCAAAGAAATCCACCTCTTCTCTTCCCAATGTTCCGCATTTGGAGGCTCTAGCAATGATTCACCAGTTTTCACCAAATGTTTATGTTCGGTGCCACTAGCTGACAAGTTAAATAAGGCCGCTCGTCGGATCAATTTGTGCATCCTAACATATTTCTTGGACACACACTCCTCGAGTAATGAAACCTTCTTAAGATCTTCCAATACCTGAGGCCCATATGCACGCACTTGTTTAGCATCGTCAACCTCGCCATACAAATCTTCAGCAGCCCAACAATCCAATAAACAATCTATATCAATGTCACTGTCTTCTGGATATAGCGCGCTATGGAAAAAACAATCCTTTTGGGCACCCTTCAATTGACCCGAGCAAAAATTCAACAATTTATATAGTGCCTTCATGGCATCATCTTGCTTTTCAGGCCACAATCTTAAGCTATTAAGTCCATCGCTCCAACTTTGAACACTGTCTCTCATTTTGAAAGCATTTGCAACGGTCTTTACCACAAGAGGAAGACCGCCACAGTATTTGACTATTTGGTACATAATCCGCTCAATACGTTGGTCAACTCTGCGATTTGAGTTTTGATTTACAACATTTTTGAACATTTTCCAAGCTTCCCCGAGAGTTAACCTTTTCACCTCGATCACCCTATCCACTATCGAGTTACAAACACCATCCACCGTAGTCGTCAATACAACTTTGCTACCATTCTCATCGTTAAGATCGATTCCAATTTGATCCAATTCAAGATCTTCCTTGACATCGTCGAGAAGTAGCAAATACTTCTTGTCCCCCAACTCTTCCCTTATCACACAAGCAACTTCATTAATATCAGTATAGCCTTCAACGTTAAGTTTTAATCTTCGAACAAGAGCTTGTTGCAGTTGCCCCGTGCTCAAATTCTCCCCGTCTTTGTCAGTAGAAACATTCAACCACAAGACTAAATCGAAAGCTTCAGCGAGTTTTTCATGATTATTCAAGTTCTGCATTATCGCCGTCTTTCCTACACCCACCAAGCCACGGACTCTAATACCTTTGACTTTGTCATTCGACAAAAAAGCCAATATATCCTCCATCGGCTTTTGCAGTGTGGAAAATTCTGTGATATCTGGGGCTTTCATCTTGACTATCGGCTCAGGCTCTTTTTCAACTAAAATATCTGTTAACTGCGTGCCCACCTCGTAGAGCTGAAGCACAGCTGAAGTCTTAATTTCCATCTCTCTTCCTAGTTCCAAACCTTTGTCAAGCATAAAGTTGATCTTCGATTTTTGGCATTTTTGCTTTACATACTTCTTGTTTATTTCATCCACTTCCACTTCAATCTTCCTTACCCCGTCAATCCAACTGCTATAAGTTTTTGTTCGCCTCTTTCTTGCGCTAAATCTTTTTAACATATCCTCATGATCGTCCCTTTTTGCGCATAGTAGTTTCGTTGCTTCATTCAAATCAACATGAATGGTCTCCAAATCCTTTGAAGGTTTACTCTTGTCTTTCTCAGGTACATTGTGAGCTTGCCAGACAGTGGCAGCTGCAGCCACAACACCAGCACCTGCTGCCACGATATCAGCCATCGACAAACTCGAGAACCTGTAGAATATAACAGAAAGCAGCAATCAAGGAAAACTCAAATACCATTATGCAAAAGTTATTGTAAATACTAAATACCCAAGTTTAACTAACATTTATATATATATATTCACATTTTTAGTAATAGGAATGTTATTACAGCATCTAGACACGCTTTTGTTTCATAATGACCTTGCCCCGGTTATTACGTAATCAGAAACCCTTGCATGCAAAGGAGAAAATCAAATAAATGACAAGAAAGTAGGGGGAAGTCTAATTTCGCATGAACAAATGATGAAGTCAAACTTTCTTTTTTTAACAAATGATGCACTTATACGGCTCGTTTGGTTCGAGTTTTAAATCATTCTTGAAATGCTACATTCCATTCTAGATGGATTCCAATGTTTGGTTCAGGTTTTGGGCTAGGAATGCATCATTTTAGGAATGGAGTACTCTTTCAAACTTCTCCTTTTAAATGGATGGGAATAGAAGATTAGTCTCTTTTTTATTTTCTCCTAAGATTACCTCTTAGGACCAAAATATCCCTTTTACTTATCGAGACAACTTTTTTTATTTATTTATATTCTTTTTAAATGAAAAAAATAATTTTTTGTAATTAAATTTTTTCCTTTTATTATTTTTTTTATTATTAAATACATACAATGAGTTTTCACAATTCTTAATAATGAAAACTTAAATTTTACTTTAGTAAAATTGTTAAGATTTGTCTTTTTATTTTACAAAATGAAGAATATTTTGGTAATTTACACGTATTTCACTTATATTCTCGTTTGAACCAAACATAGATAGGTAATTCAACGTTACAGAAAAGAAGAATTCCTATCCAAACCAAACATTGACAAGGCATCTTAGATGTCAAGAGAAAAGCTTTCCAAGAATTTAGGATGCCCATCCCATTCCCAAAACATAAACCAAACCAGCCCTATGGTAAGAGATGTGACACCAAGCAAATTGGTCAAAGGGTAACTGTTACATTTGCATATCACCAACAAGAAGTTGAAATTAAGAGTGCAAAAAAAAAAAAGGACCGAAAGACTGGTCCGGCACACTTTGGCGGTCTTTGTTTAGACCACGGAAGGTAACAATATAAGAAAGAAACAAAAACAAAATAAATGATTAAGTATAAATATTTACATGATACTATATTCTTTTAGTACACACGATGAAACTAGTCTACTCCTACGGGGCACAGGACAAGAGCCATAAACCCAGCTCAGTGGGGGGCTAAAGTACAAGCTCTTTTGATGTGCCACCACAAATTTATTCCAAACTCATAATAACGAACTATGGTGGCTAGCTTGACTAACCCAATAAAATACTCCTTTGTCCCAAATTAAGAGATTATCCTACCACTAGAGCCGACCAGCTAACTGGGACTAAAGTACAAACTAAATTCTGACTTGACAAGTTAATTTCAAACACACTAACAGTGGGATTGGAACCCATGACCAACCTAGCTAGCCAAACCTGGTTCATGTACTCTCTCTTTTACCCTCCACAAAATGAGAACATAATTTGTTTTTTAGTATAACTGTATAAGTCTCAGGAGATGATGAACATCATCACCATAACAGGATATGCCAACACTGATTTACAAATATCAGATAAACAAAATAGGAAAGTGACACTGTAAGATTAAGGAAAATTAACAATTGCGCAAGAAATAAGCTCACCACAATCAGAATGAAATGTTCTTGGAGCTTAAATAGTCTTCATCTATGCGATTGGCTCCGGAATTTCACCTAGTAGGAAGCCAATTATCACCACGTTTAGCTTAATCACAAAACCAGATGTACGGAATAGGAATCAATACAATGAAGTAGATTGTATATTAAAAGTCAACTAAAGAAAGAGAAGCTAAAGAGTGAGGGAGTGATGTATGTAGGAGCAGGATTAATTGTAGGACCCAGTAAATTGCCAACCAACTCAAAAAATTAAACAAAATAATGAAAGTTCAACATAACTACTTGAACATAGGCCTTTACTATCAAAAATCTTAACTAAAGTAAAAGACCAACAATGTTTAACATTAATGTTCCAAAAAAGTTAATTTTGGGATGCTTAAATTTAATAGCATCCACAATGGATTGTTTTTGTAGCATGAGTATGACAAATTTGTCCTATATATGACACAATGTTTTAACATATACAGGTGAAGGATAAAATTAAGTTCGACAAAGTTTCTTATCACACGTAACACTTTTTTGTTTTATTTCTAAATGCATAACAATTATCCATTTGGGGTCCAAACATACTACCATGGCATGTTTGGAACCAAACATATAACTCTCCTTCGTCTTAAAACCCACGTTGGTATTTTTCCTTTTTACGGGCCAAACAGATTAAGTGTTCTCTCTTTTTGGATTTCAAGCGGGTAACACTTTGGGTAAATTTATCCTATACCGCTAAATTAACACTTTAAACAAGTAGGATAAACATATCACACTTTATACAATATACAGAGAGTAACTCCAATGGCAAAATCAACATAACAAGAATAGTCAATTTTAACAATATTACTTCAAAAAGACATCCCAATGGCATAATCAAAATAACAAGAATGGACAAGTTTAATCTATCATCATTGACTGTGTCGAAATTAGTGTATTTTAAAAAAATTGATAAAAGTTAAACAGATCTTTAATTCCGGACCCAAAATGTTATGTAGCCAGGGGTGGACGCAGGCATTCAACTCAAGGGCGTAGTTAAGAGGTTTTCATGATTTTCGGGGACGCGCGCTACTAACACTTCTTGGATTAATTAAGCAAACGATCTGTATATCATTAATATTTTTTAAATTAATATAATACCAATGCAATACAAGATTTCAAAAGAAAATATGCTATAATTTTCCAACTGTCCGACGAACAAAATATTTTCATAATGAATATTTCAAAGATAAATAATTTCGGTAGTGGTAGCTCAAATGAATTTAAATCATACATGTACATGCATTTACACTTGCTTGGGTACGTTGTGATTTTGGATTTCTTTTCAGAGGAAGCCAAACAACTTTATATATTCAAACTGAGGGAACACTCAGGGCGTACGCAGAAATTTGAGAAGGGTACGAACATAAAAGACCGTAAATTTTCAGTGTCTCAAATGCACAAAATTTTTCATTAATTTACTGAGAATATTACATCTTTACCTTAAAATTTGGAATTATGTGGTGTCCTATGCACAAAGTTGAATAGCAATGCAAGCGTAATGTAAAAACTACTTACTTTGTCTCTTAATAGCAATTTCTTTTCAAAACGTCTCCAATTATAATCTCGTATTCTTTTTGAAACATAATCAATAGATAAACGCTACAAAATAAATTATAATCTTGCACTGAATTATTCGATATTAGTGTTTCCTTAAAAAATATAAGTTAAATTTGACTGTTATTTTGAGACTAAAGGAGCAGAGTATTTTAATATTTTTAAATTATGTATGAATTTTTAATATCAAATTATAATATATATTTTTAACATATGTATGAACTTTTTTTCAAAATTGAGGGGGGGACAACATCACTACTCGTCCGCTCGGGACCAAGCAGGTATAAAACCTCTCGATAAAGTTATAACCTCCATCTAGTCATAAACAAAATGTTGGTCCCAACTTCAGCGAGTTTTATATAACTATAACCTATTATTGTAATTAGTTAAAATTTTCTGCATTCAATAATAATAATTTCCTCTCTTACAAATATGCAGTGATATTGTCAAAAAGGTTGCTTAAATAGAGATGGAAATGTATTCATTTAAATTTGTTGAAGATTACATTTGTTTATAGTAAGTATTTACAGAAGTTAATTAGAGATTAAAACATTAAACAGGATAATAAAAAATCAATATATTTCAAAATAACTCTTTCAACTGGGTGTATCATTTTCCAATGTTCATATGTTAGAAATAGGCACGTTCAACTGTTTATGCACATCCTTTTTGTTCATACAACTCCATTGAAGATAAATAAATCAAAAGGAATTTTTTTCAACAAAACTCTAAGGCTCCGTTTGATTGTAAAGATGGAAAAGGAGAATAAATTTAGTTAGTTTGTGTGAAAAGATAGAAAATAAGGTGAGAGATGTTACTCATTTTATGAGTATATATCCCCCATCCTTCAACATTTTTGATGGAAAATTTTTACTCACCACCAAGTAAAGAAAATATCTTCATGGAAATACTTAAAAATCAAGAGGATATCACCTCTATCACTCAACTTATTTTCTATCTTTTCACCAAAACTAACTTAATTTATTTTCCTTTTCCACCTTGCAATCAAACGGAGCCTAAAAAGTTATAATCTCCTTACGGTAATAAATGTTAAGCATGATATTCATTGCGGTTCCTTCTCCCAAGAGTCTAAGCTCTTAGCAGAGATGGTTCTTAGTGTGGTATCAGAGCTTGGTTCTCTGGAAAGTCTAAGATTCAAGCCTTGGCAACTCTACCTCCATCCCCATCCATTAATCTTAAATCATTATGTTCATGTGGGAGGGTGCTTAGCTATTGGGAGAGAGCAAGTATGGGTTGCACGTGAGGTAGGGTGCTTAGCTATCGGGAAAGATGGTTCCTAACAATAAAATAGTTTAGTCCCAACATTATTTACTGTAGAGAGGTTTTACTGTACTTGCGTTAATAACACTGAACAAAAAATGAATACTAAAACAAGTAAAAATGAAGGAGAGTCAACGGACTTTAAGTTACTCGAGGTTGGTTTCGACTCACATGAACGTGTTTCTCAACTTCCGTTGATCCAACTTTTGTGATGGGTGTATGTCTACCCTTATAATCCTACTGTACGTGGTGGTCGTAGATTCATCGTAGATTCATAATTGTGCGGAAAAAAGACTTGTTGTACTGAAAAACATTTATTGTAAATCGCTTTATATCAAAAAAAGAGAGATGGGGGGGGGGGGGAGAGAGAGAGAGAGAGAGAGAGAATGAAGTAAGTACCTTTGTTCATAGAAAGCCAAACAGCTTTACTACATCTTCACGAATGCCGATCGACCATAGGAAAAAAGAAATTGAATTTCAATTGCTGATTCATCAGTAAAATCCCTTTCTTTATGCTTATTTATATGTATATATATCTTCCGAGGACTTCTAATCAAGAAAATATTTATGAGAAGAAAAAAAGAAAGAAATTTTCAAGTAGAAAGTTCTCGGAGAAGATGAAGCTTTTTCGTCTAAACTTCCTGCCGAACCGTACCTCGATCCTGACTCCCATGGACAAAAAAGAAAAGAGCTGTGGGTCCCACATGGAGAAATTATTCATTGCGATGAGAATCTTGTGCATCAATAACCAAAAAGATAAAAGAAGAGAACACTGCATTTAAATGATACGTGTTCACTGTGGATTCTGTGTGCATGGGGTGTTTTCGGTTCCAGGTTAAAATTATGGAGTTATTTATAAAATTTATTTTTAAAGTTTATCTCTTATTCCACTTTAATTTACGAAGTTTTAATTTACAAAAATCAGTATATAAAGTTTCACCTGCGGCTCATTTTACCTTAAAATTAAATGCGTCGGTAAAAAAATAAACAGAATTAGACTTAAACAAATCATGTGACCTTTTTTAAGGGATAAAATAGAAAAACCTTAACCCCCCCTCTCGCTCTCCCTTTAGCCTTCAATCATCACAAGATCCTCGCTACTTTCTTACCTCCACCATCATACAACTGCAACAAACTTTTCCTCTCCTCCAATATAAACATTTCCCAGCACATAACAAGAACAAATGGACATGCCACATCCAAATGAACAAAATTAAATATTGTAAAAAAGAAATCCCGATGCTCTAACATAACCAACAAAGAACCAAAACAAAAACATACCCCGTAACATCCGCAATCGTCCTCGAAATCTTCATCTTCTTTTTGGCCCCTTTGTTAAGCTCCTTGAGACTACATAGCAATAAATTATCCACTGCCAGAGTTAGTGTTAGGGTTTTGATGGGTGTAAATACAATGGTCGGAAGATGACACCGGCGACAGAGGAGCCTAGCCGAACTTGAGGCCTTCTTCACCATAGAGATCGTAGATCTATTGTTTTTGGGGATCGCTGAGGACATCGTGGGCCTCTGAAATCTGCTTAAACTTGGCCAGAATCAAATGCTTTTGTGTAGGAAAATATGAAAGACGAATTAACAATTTGTAAGGATTTGAAATCCTTTAATACCCAGAATCAAATGCTTACGGCAAAAGTGGTTGAGGTCAGTGAGCATTGTCCCCAAATCTATTAGTAGCTGTGGCATTGTGACGGTGATTTGAGGACGAGAGGGAAGTGAGGTGACATTGGAGGAGGGAAAGAGTTTGTTGATGTTATGTGATAGTGGAGGTAAAAGAGTATGGAGGATCTTATGGTGGTTAAAGGCAAGGGGGGGGGGGGAGAGAGAGGGGGGAGAGAAAGGTTAGGTTTTCCTATTTTGTCCCTAAAAGAAGGTTATGTGGCTTGCACAAGCCTGCTTATGTTTATTTTTTTAACAGCACGTCCAATTTTGAGGCAACGCGGGTGAAACTTTTTGGATCAAAGTGAGACAAGAGGTAAACTTTAAAAGTGACTTTTGTAAACAACTTAAAATTATGAAACCGAAACTTAAAACAAATTTACAAGTTCGGTTTTGATTCGGTTCATTTTCTAAATCTTCCAAATCCAAGCTTGAACCAATTTCTTCGGTTCGGTTCTGTTTTGATTTAGTTTATTTCGATTTTCATATTTTTTTTAAAATTTAAATAAATTGTAAAACACTGCTTATTTTTGTTTTAAAAATACTTATTTTGAATCAAAAAAGTATTAACTTTTACATTATGTTGACCTTAAAGTCAATTAATCTTATTTTGATAATTACAATAAGTTAATATGGTGTTATTTAACTCGGTTGTTCCAATGATGATAGCCATTAGCCGATATCTTTTTCAACCAAGTGTGACGTCCAACCGATATAGTCAAACTCTCACACAAAGCTTCACAAATGCTTTCACTCACAAGAAATGAACTCAAATGATCTCCATGTGCTTCACAAAGTTATCAAAACCAAGAAAGGATCAAGAACATCAAACAAGTAAAGATACGCACAAGAAAATCAAGTATCACGAAGACTCGAATTATCATTAAATGGAGTGAGTGCTTAGATTTTATGTAAAGATACTTTATTGATCAAATCTCTATAGCTCAAACATATTCTTGCATCTTTTAAATATTGATTTAAACTAGCTTGAAATTGAATTTATTTGAAAAACATCATTTTACAAAAATCGAGTTTCAAAATAAATTCATATTAATTTTAAATGATCATATTTTAATCTATAATAAAAATGGGTATCTTAGAAACATATATTTGAGGTTCAAAAATCATTAGAATTTTATTTGGAACTAAATTATTAAATTGGAAAAATATTTTATTTTTCGTTTAAAATTCGCCCAATTTTTGCCCAGTTTTGATCTAACGATAAAATGGAGGTCTTCCCGAACTCCGATCATTTTTAAATTTTTACAGTAGTTAGACAACATCTCCTGGAAATTTTGACTAAAATTTGAGCATGATCCAACGGTCTAATTGAGAGAAATTAACAAAACAATTTTGAATTGTTTTGTCAAAACTAGCTGTTGGAAAGTTTGAAAATGTATACCTTGGAGCCAAAACCTCTCTTAATCATCCCCAACGGCCATATGATTTTGTAAGCTATAAATATGATGTCTTAGACATGTTTTAATACACTTGAATCATTCTACAAACTTATTTTACATATATACAAAGTTATTCAAGTATTCAATTCATTTTATTGATCATATGCTTCATTTTTGAGCTATATATTTTGATCAATTTTGATATCTCTAGTGTGAGCTTCAAATTGTATTCTTTACATACTTGAGAGAGTTATTGTAAATTGGTGTGAATCACCAAAGAATTTTGTATTCAATTGTGAGAGGTAAATCTCATAGGAGAAACAAGAAGGTAAATTCTTGTTTAGAAATTGTGAAAGGTAAATTTCACAAGGTTAGCAAGAGGGTATCTTGTGAGAGTATTGTGGTGTAGTAATACTTGTAGAGTGTGTGAGACAACACTTGTAGAGGTTTGATCTTCACCCGGAAGGAGATCGGTTATAGTGAAAATTCTCGGGGAACTAACCGAGCGCGGAGTAGGGGGAACAAGCCGAACCGTGTGGACAAAAAAATCTTCGACTTCAAATTGGTTCAATCTTTCTTACTCAATCTCTTTATTTATTTGTTATATTAATTGATTGAAGTTGCTTATATTATTGCTTATTCTTGGGATTGATTATGTAATTGATTGTTTTCCTTGATAAACTTATTTAACTAAGTTTCTTTGCTTAAATATTTTAAAAACGTTTTAATTCCGCATTAAGTTTTTAAAACCCTATTCACCCCCCTCTAGGGTATTTTCCGACCTACACATTACAATTATAATATAGTTTTAATATTCAGGATAGCATAAATAGTCGACTTCTTACTAAATTTTGTAAATTTTAGTAACATAAAATTTTAAATAATAAAGTTATATTATTTTCGAGTCACATATTCAATGATTCAGTTTAGTTCGGTTCGGTTCGGTTCGGTTTTACAATGTCACGTTCCAAACCCAAACCAAATATATTTGGTTTCGGTTCGGTTTTTTTGTTTCAGTTTTGACTTTTTCAGTTTGGCTTTTTATGGATCAATTCGGCTTGGTACGGTTCATCTGTTCGATTTTTGAGTTCGCCACAACACACCTAATTGTGCAAGCTAAAAGTATCTCGTAAGAGTGAGTATTTGGGGGTATTGCAGCAATCCCGAAAACTGAAGGATTGAACCGCCCTAATATGTTGAAAGCCGACTGAAAATCGAAACTGAAATAAAGAAAACCGAATAAAAATCAAATACGTTTAGTTCGGGTTTAGGGCGTCTCAATGCAAAACCAAATAGAATCAAACCGAATGGTTACATATATGATTCGAAAATAATATTACTTCACAATTTAAAATTTTATTTACATGCTCTAGTGAGAACCCGACTATTTGAGCTATTATAAATATTGTAGTCGTATTATAAATATAAAAGTTAATATTTTTTCTGTTCAAAATATGTAAGAACAAGCATAAAGTTAGTTTTTTTATCAAAATAAGTGTTGCCCTACAATTTATTTATCGCGAATAAAATATAACTGAAATCGAATTAAAAAGTTTGGTTTGGGTTTGGATTTATAAGATTTAGAAAATGAAACCGAACTTTCAAATTTGGTTTGGATTTAGGTCTCTTAATTTTTCCTCGACCAAAATCGAAAACACCCGTACTGCATATCACTCAGAAAAATTTTATACCACAAAAGTGTAAAAACTACATTGAGCAATAAACAATATATCGTACAAAGGACATTCATGTCAGACGATATACTGAATATCGATAAAAAGATTTAGGATTTAGAAGATCGTCTGAGTTTTATAGGTCATGTGAAACATAGTGTATCCCAACATTCCCTCCAACAACTCTTTCCAATGGTCAGATAACGGCTAAATTTTTCCATTTATGTAACCCTAAACCGCCGTCTCCCAAATATACAACGAAGCAAACTATTCAATCCACTGATATTTTACACTTACCCATAGATATTTTACACCGTTCTATATTATATATTTTTTTAATATAAGCGGTGCACTAATACGCTTAGTGATTGACCACGGGGTAGGGGGAAAGAAAACGGGATCCCCTAGTTCGAACATACCATATATTCCCACCTAATAATCATCGTATATATATATATATATTAGGAAATACCAACTGTGGCTATACATCTCCCAAGAGCTTCTAAAATTCCCATATGAACTTACTTAGGTATATACCATTTTACCATCGCAAGATGGTAAGTGCAATGTCATTATCTAAACCAAATAATATATATATATATATACATTGACAATGAGTAATAGGTGGGACATGTGGTAAAATATTAAACATTATATGAGAATATGTGGTAGAATATCAAATTGTATGTGGGAAAGCGTGATATGTGATCAAAAATGAAATAATCGGAGAGTATAGGTCTCATGTGACTACATATTCCACCGCATAACACATATCCAATCTACTAATACTCATCTTTATACATATATATAGGAGGGTATTATTTGCACCCACTAAGTCCCTTTTTAGTCATCCATATTTTCACTGACACTTTGTGACACTCGCACTTTAATACCTTGTAATTGAAGATTAATTAATAATCATTATTAATAATAATAATTAATTCAATCAAAATCCTCCATCTATCACTTTAACCTAGTTAACCTTATCACCGTCGACAAGCACACCTCGTCACCGTCGAAAAAGAAGTTACTGGGAGAACAAAGAAGAATATGGTGGGGTGGCGGTGGCAGTGGTGAGAGTAAAAGAGATATATGAGTCATGGATTAATTGATTTATTAGAATGATTAATTGAGTGGGTGGAAATAGAAAATTTAGTGCACTAATTGGGTGGGAGTGGTACTAAGTTAACTACGCCCAAAAATAGGTAATATATACACTCAAGTGCAGGTGGTCAGCTTATAGTATATACTTAGAAACCCAAGGTCAATTTACAAGGAAAGAAGGGAATTCTACTATTCTAGTTAAACTTCCAAAAGGAAAAAATGATTAAAATAGTAATAATAATAATAATAATAATAATAATAATAATAATAATAATATAAATTATGGATTAGGGAAGAGTGGAATAGGAAATTGAATCCTAAAGGTAAAAATAAACCAAGGGAAAAATGGGAAAGTAACTAAAACAAGTGTATTACTAAAAGGAGAAAAGTGTTAGGAATATCCGTAACTATGACATTTCAAATAATATGACCGGCCGGTTCAAAATACAACTATAAACTTGGTTTTATACTAAAAATAAATGTCATCTAGCTTATCAATTATCAACTCTTATAATTCATGAGCATATCATGAAAAATGCATAACAAGACTCATATAGGCTACATTTAACTCAAAGTTTTGATAATGAAACTCATGATCTTCACAAAGTCGGTTATCATTTAGTAATGCTAGTGTGTGACAAAAACAAACTATTTTTAATCAATTTTAGTTAATATCAAAAGTTTAACTAATTTTTAAGGTTTGATTATGCATATGTGAGACATATGTCAAAACCATTCTTAAGCACTTGTTAAAAGCTAAAAATGGCACTATTTCGATACCGGTTTTGCAATAATACTAAAACAGTGCTTAAATATAATAAATTACTTGGATAACCGAATTAGCTAAATACAAGATAAGGTCTATCCTCTATTTAGTCTCATCAGGATTTTAGTGAAAAAATCCGTAATTTAGGGTTTCTCTGGTTTTTTGTCGAATAACCGAGCAAGAATCTTATAAATCCATATTTTTAATGCATGAAAAGTTACAATTATGTCCATACTTATTAAATGACCTACAAACTATGAAATTCAAGCCACGGTTGTATTTGAACCACAATTGCACACCAATTTATCATACTTTTACAACAAATCCCCAACTATGTATTTACGTTAACATAATGAAGAAAAATAAGCAAAACATTTTCAAATCACACACAAACTGACTAAACATATATCTAAAATGTAATAAACAGTACGCAAAATTTTAAAGCAATTAGAAGTTAAGAGCAAACACTAAATAGAAATTATGGTTTGACCAATTTTAAAAAATATGCAATTTGGCAGTAATGAAAATGACCTACTGACTCTTTGAAAATTTTGGGATTTGAATCTCCAAGTTAGTAGGTTTTGTAAATAATTTAAAAATGGTCATTTTGATATGTGGATGGTTAAAAACGAATAAGAAACGAAAACACGAAATCTAAAGGTTGGTGCTAAAAACTAGAAGGGTATTTTAGACCACACAGTCAAATGATTATAGTAAATAATTAAAATGGTAAGGGTGTTGAATTTAAGGGAATTAAGGATTTAGAGAGGAGGTTGGTCTCGTATGACAATACAGGTTAGTCATCCCCTGTGGAATAGAGCAAGGAGCTCGGTTTGCCTTGTATTGATGGTAAACAAACAACTATTACAAACTCATAGAAGTCTCTCTAGCTATCATATTCTCGCAATATTACAATAAGAGGAAAGGTAAGCCACTCAGAGTTTAATCTCTCTAATTTAAGAGCTCTGAAGCGAGTTGCGGAGCTCGATATCTCACACCTGTGGTAGTACTTAATGATCCTTCTACTTCTCTTTGAGTGCTATTAATTTGAAGCTTGATTTTTTTTAGTTGAAACTTGGTTGTTGGAAGAAGTAAATGCTTTTTGTATATATATGACTGGAGGAGACGTGTGGCCAAAACTCTCAAAGCAGGTTTGGGGCCATGCTTCGATCATTACCAACTATGATCTTACTTCTCCATCAAATCCAGTGCATTAAATGCAGTTGGTGTGCATTTAATGAAAGTGGAGGGAGTTATGTGCGCTCTGCAGAGCAAGTGACAGTCGCTCATACTTCTGCTAACCACTATGGCAGAGTGGTTGAGCGAGAGAGAGAGAGAGCTCTAGAGCTCACCGAAAGTGCTCTGGAGCCCGAGCCTCACAATTTGTCATACGTAATCAACTCTCAAGCGGGTATCCAGTTCTTGACGGGCTCTATCTTTCTCTTGATATCAATATGGCTCCCCCGAGCTCCTCGCGCTGGAACAGGTTTGATAGCTGACGTGGACGGCCACATGTCAGCTCGGGGTTGGCGGGGTAAATTGGATTAATAATTTGCACTATCATAAAGTATTATGCGAATTTCAAGCAATATAACTCCAAATTTAACATGAATTTCAACAATGAAACACATTCAAACCTGTAATTAAGTGATAATCTAAGCACTGATGAACATTAATTGTAATAAATTAGAAAGAAAATCAAAAGAAAACTTACAAATACGTAGAAATCAAAGTACATTAAGGAAAATAGGTTCACTTTGCAAAATGAGAAAAGAATAATCGTATTAATTAACTTTGTTTCTTCTTCAATATAAGCCAAAAGGAAATTAAAACTCTTCAATTCTCCTTCTGTACATAGAACCCTAATCTAACTCTACGTGATTCTCTTTTTGTAAAAAGGGCTCCCAGGATAATCAAATAAAAACAATCGATATCCTCTTTCAAAATTCAAGTAATTAACTAATTAATTCAAATCAATGTTAAAAATAGATTCCAAGTCTATTTGGTTGTTGTCTAAAGAGACTAAGTCTTCCGGGTCGGGTTCGGGTCGGAAACGGGTCCAAAAACCCATTTGTAGTCCTTGGTTTGCACTGGCTTCTAAAATAATAAAAAGTTGCCCAAAAAAACGTGTTAATTGAACACATGACCTATCCCAACATAGATTCATGCACTTGCTAATCCAGCTACGTACTTATTCATTAAATGAATGCATCTTCAGTTATTTTATGCACTCGCATTGAATATTGATCCTCTGGTGCACTGTTTGTATTTCGGCCATAGCTTTACGCTCTAAACCTCGATTATCACAAAGTTTTTCCCTACGTGTAAATAACTCAAAGCTATACAACTTCTATCTCTGGAGTTTTCTTCAAATTCCTTACGAATCAGTACCAGAATTAGCTTGAACAGAGGGCTTGCGTTCGGTGAATCTCTTCTTCATTCGAAAGGTTCCCAGTTTGATTCTATTGAGCTATTCTTCGCTTGGGATTTCCATATTGGCTTCTTTTGGTCTCTTTCATTCAATATCTTCATGCTTGAACTTGGGATTTTCTTCCGGTTCACTTCTTAAACTCAATTCAGTTTCGAACTAGGCGGTGACGGTTAACTTTGGGGATTTTGGCTCCAAATTCTTATTTGCTCATTTTTTAACCTATAAAAAGGATAAAATGTACTATAAACAAATATATTATTCAATTTTATTATTAAAACTCAAATCTCAACAATTATGGATAATTAAAGTCAAATCCATACAAACTGAGCCCTCTAAATAAGTATGAAAATGCAATATTTTGGCTTAATCATAAAGGGGTGAAAATGACACCACCCTTAGCGGTTTACTTTAGAGTTTGATATTACAACTACAATCTTGCCATTTTACGCAAATATTTATAAATGGCAAAATATCCATATTGAATATTTGTATAGTAAAATCGAAATGGTTAATTGCACTTTCCCGCTCCCAACTATGACCTTATTAGTATTTCACTATATGGACTATTAATGTTAACAATTAATACCACCAAATATTAAATTTGTTTCAATTGACCTATTTTAACTCACATGGTTAAAATGCTTAACGGTAGAGAACCCACCTACACAATACGTGAGAGGATAAAAGGCAATTCAAGTTTTTTTGGTAAAATTCAATTTTATTTATACAGAAGCCAATGTGTGATTCCTTTTACTATAATTTCTAAATTTATTCCCCTTCTCTTGGTGTTTGTGATAGTTTGTGCTGAGTGGATTAGAGCTTGCTTGATTAAAAGTAATAAGTTGCATTTTCTCATAATTAAAAACAAAATGAAGAGAGAAATGGAAATAGTGCTTGGCAACATCAAATTAATGCTTTCGAATTCAAAGTCAAAATAATAATGGAGAAAATATAAACCTTCATTTCAAAATCCAAGCCAGGGGCGTCCCTACATAGGGGCAAGGGGGTCAATCCCCCCTCGTTGGATTTTCAATTTTTTTACTAGATATGGGGTATTTTTTTGAAAAAAAAATACATAGGGACTTATGTGCATAAATTTATACTTTAGGGTACTTAATTGTAAGAGACAAAAGTTTAACGGTCATTACAAAATTAGGTTTTCAAAATATCAAACCCCACCATTGCCGACATCTTCCCTTTCTTTTGTTCCTTTTTTTGTCCCTTTCTTCTGGCCTTTTCTTATTTTTCTCTCGGTTTCTCTCCGTCTCTCTCTCTCCGTATATTAGTAGTCACCCTTCCATTTTAGTTGAGCAGTCAGCACTGGCGCATTACTCATCTTCCACATTTCCACGACACAGGCACACAACTCACTTTACACATCTCATTTTAAGGTATTTAAATTTTAAAATCTACTTATGTTTTTGGATCTACTTTTTTATCTTAGGTATAAATTAATTTATTAATTAGTTGCATAATATGAGTTGTATTTCTTAATTAATTGTATAATGTTAAGTGTATTGTTGAAATATTAATTCAGTGTTGAATATTTTGTGATTTAGGTTTAAACCCCTAATTTAAAATATTGGTTATATTAGGTGTATTATATTATCTTTTTAAAGAGATATTAAATTATCTTTTTGATTTATGCAATTTATTATTTCGAAATTGTTAAGAAAATTAACTAGTTTTCTAATAAAGTTATTACTTTAACAACCATCGGGCCAAAATGATTTTGTTTAATACAATATCAATGTTAGTTGATTTAGGTTTATTTTCAAGATAAATTAACTTTAACATCATCAATAATATTAGGTGTATTTTTTGATTAATTGAATAATATTAGTTGATTAATTTAATAATATGAGTTGATTTATTTTTTTTGACAGGAAAACAAAAACCTTAAATTAAATCAAAAGCCAAAGCGTTAACAATGAAATGGAGGGGAACAGACTCCTAGCTTCCAGGATAATATGAGTTGATTTTGTATTCTATTGAAAACAGTGCTGATAGACACATTTTTGATAAAGAGGAAGAGGGTTAATGAACAAACTTGTTCTGAACCCGAAGTTAAACCATGTCAAAATGCGGGGCCTAGCAAGCATCAAGTATTACTATTAATGCGATTATGCTTGTGGTTAAATCTGTTCTCCTCATTGATTGATGTGCCTTAAATATATTTTTGTTTGTTTTAAATTTTGCCCCTAGTTAATTGAATTCCTGGGTCCACCACTTATCCCAACAATTGGTTTCATACTCTCATGTTTTTGTTTTATTGCTTGACTTCTTTATATAATCAGTTTGAAGAGAACTACATAAGTCAAATCTAAATTCAATTTTGTTAATGAAAAAAATATATCTCTGCGTCCTCTTTCCTCGTTTCTCTCTTTACACCATACACACACACACATATATATATATATAATAAAATAGAGCCAATTGCAAAATTCTATTTATGGCCTGCCTAAACCTCATATGCCATGCATGTGGGCATTATATAAACCATTTAAATTATAACCTCGTCAATCAAAATAGGCCGATTGTAATAAATTGGATATGTAGTTTGTGGCATTAATTGTTAACCTCAGTAGTTCATATGGTAAAAGTGCTAATAGGGACATAGTTAAGAGAGGCAAAATACAATTAACTAAAATTGAAAATATAAAAATGTTAGGAGCAATATCAACACATAAACCAAACAACATATATATGTATATAAAGATGAGTAATAAGTAAGATATGCGGTCGAAGATGAAATAATATGTGGGATATGTGGTAGAAGCACCATGTGAGAACACATGTTATGTGCTGGGAGATGAAGTAATAGGTGGGAATATTATATTTTGGCCACCTATGGATGTTTAGGCTTAGATCAGTTTTAAAACAAATCTTCAATATTATATTTTGGCCACCTATAGATATTTTGGCTTAGATCAGGTTTAAAACAAGTCTTTAATATTATATTTTGGCCACCTATGGATATTTTTAAAACACAAATCTTCAATATTATATTTTAGCCACCTATGGATATTTTGGCTTAGATGACAAGATGGCAGATGCAATATTGATCTCTAAACTAAAAAATATATGTATATATATATGGGAATGGTCTTAAAAAAAAATTGATCTTTAAATCCGTACAACTATTTTGACAGAATAAGTGAATAAATTTTTTTGTTAAAATTTGGTGAGAAGGAGAACCATCGGTTAAAAATATAAGTTAAAATTTCCACCTACTAATTTGTTATATTTTTAAATGGGTAAATAGGTGCCGTGCTACAATAAGTGTTTATTTCGTTGGAGTATTCTCTAATTGAATAATATTATATTATTTTATGAACAATATATATTATAATAATCTAACATAAGTTAATATAGGTATTATATTATTATATTTTAAAAAATATTGTACACTTATTTATTTATAATACTATACTATAACATGGAAAAATATTTTTATTATTAGATATAATAATCAGCTTCGATAAAAGAAGGTTAGGGTAGTGTGTATACAAAAGAGATCGATGGGTAAGAAGTATCTTTGTTTGTGAAAAAAAAGAGACTATATTTTTATATTATTTATATTTTACCCAACATGAACTATTCATGCTATGGAAATTATTTGTATAATAATTTTTCAGTCCTAAACTATTTAAAAATAAATAAATAAATTGGACAGTAAGTTAAGATGAATAATACTTTTTAAGGATTGAAACGATACCCTTTTATATTTTCATAGAGTAACGGTACAGAGATTAAAGAAAAATTTCAAAAGCAAATACATAATCTAACGTTTAATCTTAAACTTAATTTCAAAGATGATGATCTAAAATTGAAAAGATTTAAAATAAATAAATGTATCAATTTTTATCGTAGTCACTTTCAGTTTTAAATTTCTTGATAAAATTTTGTAGACATAAGTTATAGATATCATCTTTATGGAGTTTAAGAAAAAAAATTCATTTGTTTAATTTTTAAACTAGACCCTTTTAAACAAAATTTTACCAAATAAATAATGGAGAGAGGTTTAATCCTTACATTAATTTCTAACAAAAAATTAACTCATAAGACATTCGATTGCCACTACTTACAATTACAAAAGTATGGCAACTAAGGCCCGGTATTATTTGCTCTCTATACATCTTTTAAAATTGAAATGGATATATTTTATTTTACGGTAATAATATTAGTATTCTACAAAAAGTATTTTAATATTCTAAAATTATTTTTCTTGACAAAAAATATTTTATAAGATTCCTATAAAATACGACTAAGGATGTTTTGAAATGTAATAATACTTTCCTAGGGGTTAAAAAAATGAACCAACCAATTTTTTGAAAAATACGTGAACTAACTACAATGGGCAGAGAACCAACCGAACTGGTGGTAAATAGTGGCAGAAAGGGTTTGAATAGACCAATTTATAAAATAATAAAATAATTTTTTTATATATATATTTTTATATAATTATATATATATATATATATATATATATATAGTGGCTCAGTACATTGAACCATGTAAAAACTACATTGAGCCCTGCGCGAAAGAGATTGAAGGATGTTTTCAAAATTCAAGATCCACATTTACCAATATCCATTTATTATTATATTATGTATTAAATGATCAACACTTTAACAAAGCTTAATAAACCAAAAAACCCTAATTCCCATTACCTTTTTTCCTCCCACTCCCAACTGGCGTTGCTATTTCGTTTCAACCAAAACCTTAGGTAAACCGTGCCCAAAAAAATAAAGAAGAAAGAATGAAAAAGAAATAGACTGCTAACGTGACATCTAACCTGGTGCGCTGTGTCATCTTTCTCCCTTTTCAATTTTTTTTTATAAAGTGTAATAACGTTTAATACAAAATCCATATTCAAATAAAAATTTATATATTTAAAATATATTCATCAAGACGAATAAAAGAATATTTATTGTGATTACAAAATTATTAAATAAAAAATTATGGAAAATCACATAAAATGACATCTAATATGTATTAATATTGTATTGGTTCTTTTAACTTTTAACAAAAAATTTACAAATGTATCATTGGAGCGTATTTTTTTTTTTAACTTCAAACTTTTGTTTTCAAAATAGTTTGACACAAAAGATTACAAATTATTTTTTACACAATCATTAGAGATACTCTTATACCTATATATATACACACAAAAAATTCGTCGAAATTATACAGTAGTTCTCTCTTTCACAATAAAAATTACACGACAAAAGACGGCAACACCATTAGCTTGTGGTACAACTCTCCACCTGTACGATCAAAATAAGTATATACTAATTAAAAAAATCAAAAAAAGAATTAATTACATTGGCCAAAATATGAATGTTCTGAAAGCGTTCAAGTGCAAGTAGGTGGCTTGAGAAGGGAAGGGGGGGGGGGGGGGGGGGGGAAGGCACTTCATAATTATGGCGCGTTTTTTATATTTATACATACATATATATACAGTTTATTTCTCAAACGCACTAATGTGTATGCATTAGTGTGTTTGAGGTGGGTCCCAGCTTATTTCGTTTACGGATGGGTCAAAATTAAATGGAGAAGCCAATGTTTAATTCTCTTCCACTACCGTCTAAACCTCATCCTCTCTCATCGAGCTCCGACTGAAAATCTGCTATCTCTCTCAAATCGAGCTCGCAAAAAACTCCGGCTGGAGTTCTCTCTTTCTCTCTCTCACCACCGAACTCACTCACTACCGACTGGATGACTTCTCTCTCTCACTACCGACTAAACTCATTACCTAATGAACTCCGGTCTCTCTCACTACCATCGACAAACCCAAACCCAGCTTCTTCTCTTACAAAACAGAGGTATTGATTTCGTTTGGCTTACGACGATTTTGTGTTAAATAATTTTTAAATTTTGGGTGCATTACTTGTTAGATTTTGAGGAATAAAACCTGAATTTGGGTTTAATACTTGTTAAATTTTGGGTGCATTTCCAGTTTGATAACTAATTTTCATTCTTCTTTAGGTGCTTTTCGACTTGGTTTAATACTTGTTACATTTTCGTTTTTGTCCACTGATAATACAGTTTAACACTTGTTAGATTTTCAGTTTGTCCACTGATCTTCATTATTCTGTGGGTGCATTTTGAGTTAGTTTATGGGTTTGTCCACTGGAATTTGGGTTTCATACTTGTATGATTTTGATTTGTCCACTAATATGCATTCATCTTTAGGTGCATTTCGAATGTAATTTTAGGATTGTCCACTGATTCTTGATAATTATCCACGGATTGTCCACTGATATACATTCATCTTTGGGTGCATTTCGATTGTAATTTTAGGATTGTCCTCCACTAATTCTTGATAATTTTCCACGGATTGTTCATGTTGGTACGTACTAGAATTACACTAAATTTGTTAATTTTGCCTGTGTATTTATGTGTATGAAAAATGAAGCTAATGTAGATGTAATGATCAGGTTTTTGTTAAATATGGAAAATTCCGGTACTAAAGTAGGGGGGATCCGTGAAAATGTGGATAATGAACCTAATTTAGAAGTTGACTCAGATGAAAATAGTATGATATACACTCCTCAAGTATCAAATGAGTTGAGGCCAAAGAAAGGACAACAATTTGAGATAATCGATGACGTTGTAAAATTCTACAACGTGTATGCTAAAGCAGATGGATTTAGTGCACGTGCTTGGACTATTCAGAAAGAGCCGAAAAGTAGAAAAATAAGAATAAAGGAATATATTTGTTTTAAATAAGAAAAATCCAAGACATTGGCTAAAGTTGGAAAGAAAAGACAACGAGGAAATTTAGGCGAAAATTGTATTACTAAAATTGCATTTTGAAGGTCAAACTCTGAAAAATACGTTGTTACTGTTTTTAATACCAACTCTGAAAAACTCTGAAAAACTTCTCAGTGAATATACCTTAAAGACGTTGTTACTATTTTTAATGCAGTTTTAAGGTCAAACTCTGAAAAAACCAGTTGTCCATGGTGAATATACCCCAGCATCAACAATTTAGTTTTCTTATAGTGCAATCTGGAGGTATAGAAAATATTAGGTGTACACAAAGAGATTTGTATAACCATGAAAGGGATATACATGCTAATAAAAAGGGCCATAATGGTGAAATATTTTACGAGTATTTAAAATTAGAACAAAGCAAGAATCTGTCATTTACTTTTCAAATTGAGGTTAATGAGGATCAAAAGATTACTCGTTATTTTTGGTCCGATGCAATTTCAAGGCGGGCTTACAACTTTTATGGTGTTGTGGTAATTTTTAATACTACCTATAACACTAATCGATATGGAATGATATTTGCACCAATAATAGGAGTCAACAATCATGGTCAAACTATTATTTTTGCTTGTGGCTTTTTGAATCATGAGAGCGTTGATGATTTTTTTATGGCTATTTAATCAATTTTTGGAAAGAATGCCCGGCGAGGCCCCGAAGATGATTATTATCGATCAAGACCCAGTAATGACAAAAGCATTTCTTATTGTTCTTCCAAATACTTTTCGTAGGTATTACTTCCATTCCCTATTCCTTATTATGTTTTTATATATGTATCCACAACCTTTTTTCATAAGACTTATTTAATTCTTATCACATGTATTGTAGTTGGCACATCTTAATAAAAATTTTGGAAAAGATTGATGTAGTGAAGTATGGTATTTACAAGAATGAGTTCTCAGCTTGCATTTGGAAATCAGAGACTCCCGAAGAATTTGACTTGGAATGGGAAAGCCTTATTAAAAGAAGTAGGTTAGAAGAAAATAAGTGGGGGCAAGACCAATATCAACTTCGTTCAAGATGGATTCCTGCATATGTTAATCACATGTTTTCAGCTGGCATGTCAAATAGCCAATGAGCGGATAGTGGTCATGCATTTTTTAAGAGATTTGTTTCTAAGGGCAATTCATTGGTAGATTTTATGATACAGTTTGGCAGGGGACTTATACGCCAACGTCATGAAGAGTTGATTGCCGATCACAAAAATATAATTAAGACACCTAAACTTAGAATAAATCTTGACATTTTGTCGCAAATGGCTGGTATTTACACTAATGAGATGTATTACAAGTTTGAGTGTGAGGTGCTTGATAGCTTCAACTACAAGATCCAACTTTTTAAGGAAATTGACAATCAATGTATTTATCAAATTCAAAGAACGAAAGTCGCAACAAGTAAAGTTTGCATACTTATTTATGATAAGGATTTGGATTTTACTTCTTGCAGTTGTGAAATGTTTAAAAGCACCAAAATCTTATGCCAGCACATCATTGCATATTTGATGAAATTTTTGCATATTAAGGAGTTGCCCGAAAAATACATCTTGAAAAGGTGGACCAAGTCTACAAAATTGGGTACAGTGGTGGATGATAAAGGCATGTCCATTGATGTTGACAATTATTACCTCTTGACGCGGAGTCAGTTTATCCAATCATCTTTGGATTTAGTTAACAAGTCCCTATTATGTGAAAAAACAAGGAAAATGTTTATCGATGGAGTGCGCGCAATTAATGAGCAAATTGACCAATTTGTTAGTAGCCGCACAGGTGCAATGGCACCCACCGGAAAAAGTAATCCAATAGGTAGTAATCCATTAGGTGATGGTAATAGTGCACATGCTTCTTGTAATTTTCAAAGTAGTTATAATGAACCCGATTAAGTTCGAGCAAAAAGGTGTGGCAAAAGGCTCAAGGGAGGAAAAGAGAAAGCAATGGCCAGAGCGAAAAATAAAAAAGTTAGACGTTGCCATGGGTGTGGTAAAGTGGACCAAGCACATGATAAACGAAATTGTCCGGCAATTACAAATGCGTAAATAATAATTCATTTATTATTTATGTTGTCCTATTATGACATTGTAATATGAGTCTTGATTTTTTTATATTTTTTTCATATAGGTCTTCTACGTGTAAGGATGCAAATTTGCAAGAGGCTAATGGGTCATCAACGAAAGATGGAGATGATATATGTCTAAAATGAAAATGTAGACTTTATTTGTTTGTTTGTTTAAATGTGATGTGTGAATCTTTAACAAGTGATTTGTAAACTTTCTTTATTTGTTTGTTTTAATGTGATGTGTAATTAGTCAAATGAAAATGTGGACTTTGTTTGTTTGTTTAAATGTGATGTGTGAATCTTGTATTGATAATGTAGATTGTCGAATGATCGGATATGTATAAAATTCAAGATTAGGGGAATTAATAATGAACACGTCATAAATGATTCCATTTCATTCATTATAACAAAAATTAGATTACATCATGGCTTCATTATAACAAAAACTATATTACATCATGGCTTTCATGACCAAAGAAAATGACACAAAAAAAGATATAATTATTATGACATATCTCCACAGCACAATTTCTCACTTCATCTTAACTTCACTAACAACCAAGTTGCGCGATGTACTACATTCTTCTAATGGGCCAATTACATTTGATTCCTATCCAAATTTGTCGATTTTGCACCAACCCAAAAAGGTTTTGCACCTTTGCATTTTTCAAGAGTAGTAGATTCTACCACGATTATTGTTCTTATTTGACTTCGTTATTTTCACATCCGCTAATTCTCCACATTCATATTGTTTCAACATGAATCTAATATCCACTTCCATATTTGAATTAGCCTCCACAGGATTCTTCGATGAAGACGCCCTTTAAATCTGCCAAATTTCGACAAGAGAACATGAATCTATATACTCACTATTTTATACAAGCCTATCGCAACAAAATTTACAACCAAATTAGCCGCCACAGGATTCTTCACAACCAGTTTTACAAGCCAACCAAATTAGCCTCTACAAATTTATAGGATTCTTCATAACCAGTTTTACAGGATTCTTCACAACCAAATTTACAAGCCTACCGCAACAACTCAGTCAACATGTAACCAAACAAAACAAGTACCAAGAAACAATAAGAAGTACCAAGCAATTAGAGTAGAAATGCTTTGGCAAGAATTTATAAACAAAATTCATCATCTTCATTATATGCAACTGGAAGATATCAAACTCAGTGGACAAATATTAGTGGACAAAAACAAAAGAGTAACAAGTATAATGAGGCCAAAATCTCACCCAAAGCATACAAGTATCAAACTCAAATCTCACAAATAAATGAAGAGCAGCAATTCTGGTATAAGAAGTGCAGGTTGTGATCATCAAAAACGAACCTCAGTCAAACTATAATCAGTGGACAAAATAAAAAATGTAACACAACTAATGGGCCCAAAATCTCACCCAAAGCATACAAGTATCAAACTCAAATCTCACCTATTAAATAAAGAGTAGTAATTATGGTATAAGAAGTTTCGGTTGTGATTATCAAAAACGAAAATTAGTGGACAAAAATGAAAATGTAACAAGAATAATGAGCCCAAATCTCACCCAAAATCAGTAATCAAACTGGAAATGCACCCAAAATTTAACAAGTGTTAAATCCAAATTGCAATTTTTATTCCTCAAAATCTAACAAGTAATGCACCAAAAATTTAAAAATAATTTAACCCAAAATTGCCGCAAGCCAAACGAAATTAATACCTCTGTTTTGGAAGAGAAAAAGTTGGGTTTGGGTTTGTCAAGGGTAGTGAGAGAGAGATGAGTCCAGCCAGAGTTTTTTGCGAGCTCGATTTGAGAGAGAGAGCAGATTTTTAGTCGGAGCTCAATGAGGGAGGAGGAAGCAATATGTCCAAAGGGCTCTTAGGCGACATACAGTCTACGTCGCCCAAGATTGTATATACGTCGCCATTACTTTAGGCGACGTATAAAATAGATACGTCACCTATAAGGTCGAATACAAGTTGACTTTGACTGGACTTTAGGGGACGTACGTAAATACCTACGTCGCCTAAGTAAGCGTCTTAGGAGACGTATGTTTTTAACCACGTCGCTTAAGATAAGTCAAAGTCAATATTTATTCAACTTTATGCGACGTATTTAAACAAATTACGTCGCTTAAGTATGACACTTAGGAGACGTATGTATTTAATAACGTCGCCTAAAGTGAAATAAATTTGCATTACAAACAATTTATATAAATAATCTGCATTACAAACAAATTTCATTCAAACATCCTACCCAATCGTTTATATTTTCATTCATTCAACCAATCAATTAGTCAATCATATGAAAGTAAATGTTCGAAACATAAGGAAATCAGTTATTCAATCACACGAAAGTAAATGTTCGAAACGTAAGGAAATCAATTATGAATGTACTACAAAACTTTTTAAAAAACTCTACAATCCTAGAAAACTGTTCAACAATGAAATAAATCTAAAACTAAGAAGCGTTGGAGCCATCAGTTGGTGGAGCCCCCATAGTCATACGCCTCACCATTTCTGCAAGCTGGGCATGTATCCTCGCTTCCCACTCCAACCGCTTCCTCTCGCGCTCCTACTGCTCCCTCTCTCGATCATGTCAGTCCCGTTCTTGCTGTTGAATACACTCCTCAAGTTGCTTTTGATTCTCCTTAAGTGTGGCAAGCTCCTCCTCAAGCGCGGCGTTTGTGGGATCCGCCCATGATGGTCCTCTCGTCCTCGGCTGCTTGGCGACACCGCTGCCTAAGCCGGAAACCCTGGTCCCGAAAGAAGGACCGACCACCCTCTCCATGACCTCGATCTCTGCGTCAATATGGAGTCTCGACAGAGCTGTGATTGAAGCAGGCGAGGATCCGTCCGATGTATCCTCTATCGGAGGCATACTCGCCATCAAAGAGGCAACTACCTCGTCACTCGCCTGCTGAACCCTCGACTGCAAAAAGTAATAAATGTAATGAATTTTTTATTACAAATAACTAAGCATAAGTATATATATTAAAGAAAAAATTAATAAATAAGAAACTTACCGTGCCTTCAGGATCGAATTTCTTGTACATGTCTATGTACGTCTTCACGTGAGGAGCTTGTTCGCCTTTTTTGTGTACTCCTCAGCCCGAGCTGCAAAGATCCTGGCCCCTCCGCTGTGGGGCCTCTTCTTTGTCGAGGCCCGGATCGCCTTCATTTGCTCGCTCTTTTTCTGCAAGATACATAAGATACAAGTCATTAGAATATTAGAATATATTCAATTGTATTTAAATTAAATTAGATAAATTAATTAATTTTACCTGAAATCTAGGGTCCCTGAAGTGGTTGCATAACCACTGCCACTCCGCAGGCCGATGTGCGAACTCGATAGGAAAGGGCAAATCTCCCAAGTCCTTCCAGTCCGCGAGACAGTCTGACTTCCATTGCCTGAACCGGTTGGCGACCGTGTTGTCTATCCACTCGGTGATCTCCCTACGCCTGTTATCGATATCATAGTTCACCTAGAAACCAAAACAGCAGAAACAAACATTAGTAATGGAAATAAAAAAAAGAAAATGCAAAACTTATCGATAAAAAGTCCAACAACCTCGTCCGCTCCGTCACCAGAAGGTCATACCATGACGGATAGAGCATCGGACATCGGTCTTTTATATAAGCCGAGAGGTCCGTGACGAACCGGGAGTGAACTGAAGTGGGCGGCCCCCTAAGCGAATCATCGTAGGTCACTGGCGTCCTGCCCTTCTCCTTTGTGATCGCCGCCGTTTTCTTTCCCAGTACGACTCCTCTCCTCTTATTACTCAAGGAGGCGCCGGCGGTATCTACATATTACAACAAAGCATATAAATTTATTCAGTAAATCATATAAAGTCAATATAACTATCGACATATAATTAAAAAAATATAATTAAAAACTTTACCCGAGCTGGTAGGCACGTGGGTAGTAACAAAAGTGCAGCGAATGCTGCGTCTGGGTAGTGCAGGGCCCGTGTTACCGGTCGTAGAATGAGTGGAAGGGATGGGCAGAACCAGCGGCAGGACCGAAGACTCCTGCCCTGAGACCTGTGGTCCGTCAGCCTGGTATTAATGCATGTCTCACACTCGATGACGTCCAGTAAGGTAGCTCCCAAAATAGACTGACGTGAGTCCAACATAGTCTTTTTTTAGCTGCCTGATATTAAGTATAACACAACTTATTAATTTACAATATCACAAATTAACTTATTACAATATCACAACTAATATTAGTTTAAGTTGTACCTGTTTGAAGTGAGGATGCGGATGCAAAGAATTCAGAGGGTAATCATGCATGTTGGTAGCTTCCAGAACCTGACGTGCAGGCTTTCTTTGTGGGGCGGGTCTGAGCTCTGGCTCCCCGTTAAACTTTTCCAGTCGCCTCCGATAAGGGTGATCTTCGGATAGCCATCTACATGCGCCCTGGTACGACATCCTTCCATTATTGTGAACCGCAACAATATCGTCCAAACATATGGGACATCCCTTATACTCTTTTGTCTGAATGCCTCCCAACATTCCTAATCCTGGAAAGTTGTTGATGGTCCACATAACAGCTACCCTCATGTTGAATGACACTTCACCGTATCGATCCCAAGTCGAAACACCCGTCTCCCACATCATCTTAAGTTCATCGATCAATGGTCTCATAAACACATTTAGAATTTTTCCCGGATTTTTGGGGTCGAATATTAGCAACACTAGAATGTTAAACTCTTTCTTCATACACAACGAAGGTGGCAAATTATAAAGCATCGCAATAACAGGCCAATAACTATACGGAACCGCCGTAGTAGAGTAAGGACTAAACCCGTCTGATGTTAGAGCAAGACGCACATTTCTAATATCGGCGGCAAATTGCGGTTGTGACCTATAACATGACAAGACAAATTTCTTAATATGGAAATAATTAAACCAATAGTTTAGTAAATTGTATGTGTACGAACAAAGAAAATATATATGTCACCTATCGAAATCCTTCCATGCTTCTCCATCCGCTGGGTGTCTAAGATATTCAGTATCTTCTCTTCTTTCCCCATGCCACCGCATTTCCTTTGCAATCTTTTTACAACTATACAGACGCTGCAACCTCGGTGCCAACGGGAAGTCCCAAATCGTCTTCCGGGCAATCCGTTTTCCACCGCTTGTATCTTCTTCTTCTCATCTCGACTCACCGCAAATGGGACATTGATCTAGGTCTTTACCATCCTTGTAAAACAAATAGCAGACGTAGTAACACCCGTGGATGACCTCATAACCCATGCCAATCTTCTTCAAAGTCTTTTTTACAGATTTGTATGAGTCGGGGTACTTGTTCCCTTCGGGCAACAAATAATTAATTTCAGCAGCCCACTTGTTAAAGGACGTGTCTGCCATATTGTAACTCTGTTTCAGCTGTAGTGATCTAAGCATTGAAGCCAGCACCGTGACTTGACTACCCTCGTACAGTGGAGTCACTGCTTCGTCTAAGAGTCGCTGATATGATATCAAATTTTCTTTGGTGACATCATCGGTATGAAATGCATTGTCAACGCCAGCGTGATCATACGATTCACAAAAAAGGAAAAGCATCTTGTTCGAAATCCATGGTCGGGTTACTCGAAGATGTCCGGTTCTGTTCTGCTTGCAACTATAGCTGCCATTGCGAAGGTATCTCTGGAATTTCACCGTGTAGACTCCATACTGTATATGACTCCATTATACCCACATTGGTTAAGTATCGAAATCCTTCCATGCTTCTCCATCCGCTGGGTGTCTAAGATATTCAGTATCTTCTCTTCTTTCCCCATGCCACCGCATTTCCTTTGCAATCTTTTTGCAACTATACAGACGCTGCAACCTCGGTGCCAACGGGAAGTCCCAAATCGTCTTCCGGGCAATCCGTTTTCCACCGCTTGTATCTTCTTTTTCTCATCTCGACTCACCGCAAATGGGACATTGATCTAGGTCTTTACCATCCTTGTAAAACAAATAGCAGACGTAGTAACACCCGTGGATGACCTCATAACCCATGCCAATCTTCTTCAAAGTCTTTTTTACAGATTTGTATGAGTCGGGGTACTTGTTCCCTTCGGGCAACAAATAATTAATTTCAGCAGCCCACTTGTTAAAGGACGTGTCTGCCATATTGTAACTCTGTTTCAGCTGTAGTGATCTAAGCATTGAAGCCAGCACCGTGACTTGACTACCCTCGTACAGTGGAGTCACTGCTTCGTCTAAGAGTCGCTGATATGATATCAAATTTTCTTTGGTGACATCGTCGGTATGAAATGCATTGTCAACGCCAGCGTGATCATACGATTCACAAAAAAGGAAAAGCATCTTGTTCGAAATCCATGGTCGGGTTACTCGAAGATGTCCGGTTCTGTTCTGCTTGCAACTATAGCTGCCATTGCGAAGGTATCTCTGGAATTTCACCGTGTAGACTCCATACTGTATATGACTCCATTATACCCACATTGGTTAAGTGGATGTATATTTCATCCAATGTCACCCGTTGGCCCATGTTGAAACATTTTTTGCAGGGACATAGATACAATCCAGTCGAACTGTTGCCATTTTCTCGTGTATACTCTGAGAACTCCATTACCCCCAAAATGAATTCTGCTGAACCTCTTGAACATTTCATCCAGTTCTTATTCATTTTTGATCACTGTTATATGAGAAATAATTACAAACTCAAAAATTAACTAAGAACAATACTATATGTTCAACACCAATTACACATTTTCTACACTAAATACAATATCTATATAAAAATAAAAATTAATAAATAATTAATATTAATAAGAGATAGAGTACCTAAAGATCAAACAAGCCTTTATTGAGGAAAATGATGTTGATTTTCACCTTTAAAATCGCCAAAATCAGCTCTAAAACACATTAAACCCAAAAATGGCATGTTCTTAAGCGACGTAGTACTAACCTAGATCAAATAGGGGTAATAACTAACACCAATACTATATCTTCAACAGCAATCACACATTTTTTACACTAAACACAATATCTATATAAACACAAAAATTAGTAAATAATTAATATTAATAAGAGATAATAAGAGATAGATTACCTAAAGATCAAACAAGCCTTTAATGAGGGAAATGATGTTGATTTTCACTTTCAAAATCGCCAAAATCTCCTAAAGTAGCTCTAAAACACATCAACCTCAAAAATGAAGGAAATGTTCTGAAATAAAGATGACAGGATCTTAGACGACGTAGAAACTATACCTACGTTGCCTAAGACAAAACTTAGGCGACTTATGTAAAGATTATATGTCGCCTCAGATCCAGTCAAAGCCCTAGTTGACCACCACTTAAAAGTGTCGGTGGTCTATAGCTTTTGGGCGACGTACAAATTTGAATACGTCGCCTCAGATTACATTAGGCGACGTAGGTGATACATACGTCGCCTAAGAAACTATTAGGCAACGTATAGTATAAGTACGTCGCCTAAGATTATTTGAGGCGACGTGTAATTAGTAAGTCGCCTAAGATAATCCATGGCAACGTACGTATATTGACTACGTCACCTTGGAGCCTTACTGGTGTAGTGAAGGAGCTCGATGAGAGAGGAGGAGGTTTAGACGGTAGTGGAAGAAAGTTAAACGTTGGATTCTCCGTTTAATTTTGACCCATCTGTAAACGAAATAAGCTGGGACCCACCTCAAACACACTAATGCGTACGCATTAGTGCGTTTGAGAAATAAACTACATATATATATGTGTGTGTGTGTATAAGACCATCTTTATGGTTAAGTAAAAAAAATTTGGAATTCCCATGTGTAAAATTAACTTTATGAAAAAATTGAAATCTAAAAAAAATATACTTCAATGTATATCTATAAATCTTGCATAAAAAATTAAAAGAATCAATACGATAGTAATACATATTAGATGTCATTTTATGTGGTTCTTAACATTTTTTTCCTTAAATTCTTTTATTAATAATTTTATAATATCAATGAATCTTGCTTTATTCGTCTTGATGAGTAGATTTCAAATATATAATTTTTATTTGAATCCATATTCTATATTAAAAATCATTACATTTTTAAATTTTATAAAAAGGATTTGAACAAAAAGAAAGCTGACATGCTTGCCATGTTGGACGCCACGTCAACAATCCCTTTCTTCTTCTTTTTTTTTTATGCTGTTTGCCTAAAGATTATGATTGTAATGAAATAACAACTTTAAAAATAACATTGTTAAAGATGTTATGGACACAGTTAAAACCAATGTTGAATTTTCAAATTTATTTTATAGTTTTCCCTTAATAATATCTTACCATAATTTATTATAATCAACAATTAATAGATACTAGAAAATTTCAAATGCGGACTATTTCGAATGTACTGAAGTGTTTGGGACAGTTATTCGTTGCTAAAAACATAGCCCTAATGTTTTGGCGACAAAAAATCGTCGCTAAAAAGCCTAGACCGCGTGGATTGGTCCGTACCAAAAATTCATTCTAATAGACACTGCTAATTAGGGGTATGTAGAAAACAAAAATTGTTAACCAAAAATGCCTTAAAATTGTTTCCTAATATCCAATCCCGACAAACATTAAACATATGATAAAATAAAGTTATCGTATTCTACCTTTTTATCATACCCGTCAAACGCAACCTATAGTTATTCCTATTTTTTAATAACTTCATATTTAGATATGGGTCATTTGGGTTTTTGGGATCCATAGTTTTGGCAATCTTGAGTTAGGGGTCCACACTTTTTATTTCTTGAGTTTTGGGATCCAATTTTCACAGAACTGTTAGTCAAAGGAAAAAAACTAACGGTCAATGAAAATTGGTGCCTGAATTTCCAATTTTACCCATGGCTTATAAACGACATCCTCCTCCTCCACCTTTACTGTTTCCCCCCTCTCTCTCTTACACACACACAGTCTCTATCTAAACCTTCTCCCCATTTCTTATTTTATCTCTAAAAAAATGGAGAAAACAATCAACAATAACTATTCGAAGATAATGTCCGATATCAGAATGCGATTGATACTTCAAAGCAATGAATATTGTGACAAGCTAGGGTTTTTGCAGAGGCAAGAAGTAACTGATTAAAAGAAACATTTAAATGTCTCAAATTAGTAAGCTTTAGGTCCAGGATTATGCGACTAAGATGATTATTCTCTAAGTAAAGTGTCTTCAACCAGGATGAACTATTAAACTCAGTTGAGATCTTACTGGAAAACTCATTTTCGACGGTCGGACCAGGGACTTAAGGCAGACAAAAAGTCCTGTAAGTGGTTGGAGAAGTGGTTACCTGAAGGTAGAAGTTTCGGAGGTCGGAGGGGAGGAGGCCAAAAGGGCGTTGAGACGAAGGCTAAGGGTTTTGAGGTGGGTTAGGTTTCCGATAGTTCTGACGGGGATGTTACCGGAGAGAAGATCGAGGCTGCGGAGAGACAGACGGCGGTGACTTCTTGGTTGTTGTTGTCACATTGGATGCCAAACCATTGACAGGGGATTGGTAGGTGTCGTTCCAAAGTAGGTACGGTTGCCGACGACAGATTGAAGGCGAAGGCGATTGATAATTTAATAAGGTTTGTCAATGGGGTGGCTGGCATTGGTTTTTAAGTAATTTTTGCCTTTATTTTATTTAAAGGATCATTTGGATTTTAAGATCTATAATTTTGATAATCTTTATATAAAAGCCCATAGATTTTATTTTTGAGTTTTGGGGTACAATTTTAATAAAACTATTAGTCTAAGGCAAAAAATTATCGGTCAATGAAAATTAGTGCACTTTCAATTTTACTCCTTGCTTATATTCTAGGATACACTACATTAAACCCATAAATCATACATAATACAACACAATTCTTAGTTTCTTATAGATAACTTCTTATAATCTGTGCTTATGGACAACGGAAATTATTAATTTTTTTAAATATGTACAATCCAATTTAGTGGAATAAAAAAATATTTATTTATTTTCATCTGCTGTACTTATGGCATGATAATTCACTGGTAGTAAAAGCTCAATTTTTCCTTTTTTTTATAACGTAAAATTGTAATAAACTTAAAACTTATTTAACTAATTTTTTTGATAATTTTAATTTCTAACATTTTTTATTCAAAACATTAAAAAGGAAAATTTCTCATTGTCCACCAATAGTAAGCCTTATTTACTTATCACAAACAACAAAATAATATTACATTGTCAATCAGTTTTTAATCGAATTTATCATGGTTAGTTTAAAATTAACAATAATCAATAAATCATATTCCAATGTCAACATCGGTAGGTTTGGCAATAGTTGTGTATTCAGTCGTATTCAACTTGGTTATCTCAGATTATTTGTTAAAATAACAAATATAGTTTGAATATTATTTCTTTACCAAAGAAATAAAAATCATTCATTTAAATCTGAAATGATAACACCTAAAGTTCGATAAAGCACCATATGAACACGATCCAAATCAACAATTGACATGTTTAGTGAAATAGATCAATTAAGAAATACAAAAGGTTAGTGACTATTTGTTAAAAGATTAATTAATTAAGGAAAGATTGTGTTGGATATATTTCACACAATAGAAAACATGTTACTTATTTTACCAACAATCAATCTACATTTGTATTACTTTTTTTTTTCGTCACAAATTAAGTTTCACTTTTTTTTTCTTATATGTCAAATTAAGGGTTTCAGATAAAATATATCATTTTTAGGAAATACTCATATTATTATATTAATTAAAATTTTATAATTTTAAAAGTTATATGTAAGGGAAAAGAGGGGGAAAGGGAGAGTGTAAGGTTGGGGGTAGGTGATAGGTGTAAATAAAGAGAGGTAATGAAATGAAAAAAAAGTGGAGTCTCTAGAATATATTTAAATAAAAATAAGTAAGGTGTGATTTTAACCATTTGATTGGGTAAGAAAGATGCATTTTGACCTTTAGATTGTCCATGTAGGACAATAGTCACATCAAATATCCTTCATTACTTCTCTCTACTTAATGGTGTTTAAACTTAATGGTTGAGAAAGATTAATTTAACAAAATCCTAAAAAGGGAATTAATCGAAAGAAATCAAAAATAGCAATAAAATCACCTGTAAAAAAAATACTGGTTTAAGGTTGAAAACAAATCACCTGAATTGTATATATTTGAATTGAGAGGTTCAATGAACCAAAACACAGCTTTAGTATAATTAAGTACAATATATCTTATTGGTTCAACATTTCAAAAATGCCATTGAAAGAATTGAAATGTTAACCAGAAAAGTATAATTTCACAGTTAGAATAATCAGTCATGTTCTAATCATTTATGGTGAAAGTAAATGCATATAAGGAGAAAATTGAGGTTTTTAATTTTACATTCTTCTTCAAACAAATAGTACACACATATACTTGATGCTCAACCACGGGGGAGGGGAAAGGAAAACAGGATTCCATAAAAAAATAATTAATATAAATTATTAAGTCACTATTTTTTTTGTAAGTCTATTTCAACTGGTGGTTAAACTTAATTAATTAATGGTTGAGATAGATCAATTAACAGTTTGAGAGGTTCGATGAACTAAAACACATCTTTAATGTAATTAAGTATATTATTATATTTTATTAGTTTGACATTTCAAAAATGCCATTGAAAGAATAATGAGTTATACTCTAATTTACAATTTTTCTTTTCCTTTTCAGGTGTCTTAATTTTTTTTTTGGTTGTACATAACTAATGTACTAAACTTAGTATTAATTATCTTATGGAATTAATTAGATTACCTTAGTATAATTTTAAAAAGTCTAAAATGAAATAAAATTATTAGTATATTTGAGTTACGGTTCCATTAGCTCCCTCTACGTTTTATCTACTCAATTAACAAAAAAAATTGCCAATAACCAAAACACAAAAAATAAAAGTTATAAAAAAATAGTTAAAAAAAGTAAAAAATAAAAAGAAAATAAAACTAATAAAATAGTTAATTTTATGCAGAAGACGATTCAAAGAGGGTGTTAAGTAAATATCCTTATGCTTAATTAGCTCTTAGTATCAAAATAATAAATTACCTTACTACTTTTAAATTATGAGTTTTACTTTCTATTCTAAAACATAACTAAATAAATTAATATTCTAAATGTATTAAAGTTTTTGAGTTAGAGAGGAGAACATAGCTAAATAAATTAATAATTAACAAAAAAAATTTACCATTAACAAAAACACAAAAAATAAAAGTTATAAAAAAATAGTTAAAAAAAAGTAAAAAAATAAAAAGAAAATTAAACTAATAAAATAGTTAATTTTACATAGAAGAAGATTCAAAGAGGGTGTTAAGAAAATATCCTTATGCTTAGCTCTTAGTATCAAAATAATAAATTACCTTACTACTTTTAAATTATGAGTTTTACTTTCTATTCCAAAACATAACTAAATAAATTAATATTCTAAATGTATTAAATTTTTTGAGTTAGAGAGGAGAACATAGCTAAATAAATTAATAATTAACAAAAAAATTTACCATTAACCAAAACACAAAAAATAAAAGTTATAAAAAAATAGTTAAAAAAAAGTAAAAAAATAAAAAGAAAATTAAACTAATAAAATAGTTAATTTTACATAGAAGAAGATTCAAAGAGGGTGTTAAGTAAATATTCTTATGCTTAGCTCTTAGTATCAAAATAATAAATTACCTTACTACTTTTAAATTATGAGTTTTACTTTCTATTCCAAAACATAACTAAATAAATTAATATTCTAAGGTCTCGTTTAATTCAGGTATTAGGGTCAGTGGAATTAATAATACCAATATTAATAGTATTAGACTATTAATCCTAGTGTTAATTTAATATCAATACCATGTTTGATTCATGAAGTATTAATGCTTGAATATCCCATGCTGATGTTAATACAATGTTTGGTTATGTAACTCGTATACGGGATTATATTTTGGAATAACAAAACAAAAGGGTGCAAAGACAAAGAAAACAAAAGGTAGGGTGCAAATTAAAACATTCCCTACTTGTAATGCATTCTCGCGAGACTATTCTTTTAGGCTTCGTTTGATTCAAGTATTATGGTCAGTGGGATTAATAATACCACTATTAATAGTACTGTACTATTAATCTTGATATTAATTTAATACCAATACCATGTTCGATTCATGCAATATTAATACTTGAATATCCTATGCTGATGTTAATACAATATTTGGTTCTGTAACTCGTATACAGGATTATATTTTGGAATAATAAAAAAATGATAAAAATAATAATGATAATAAAAAATAATAATAAAAATAATAAAAAAATAAAAATAAAAATAAAAATAAAAATAAAAATAATAAATAAAATAATAATAATAATAATAATAATAATAATAATAATAATAATAATAATAATATAATATAATAATAATAATAATAATAATAATAATAATAATAATAATATAGTAGTAGTGACATTTTTGAAAATATTATAGAAGTAATAGCATTATTGAAAATATATAATTCATTTTTCTTAATCTCGGATAAACAATACCACACCCCCTGGTATTAAATTATACCACAAAGAGTGGTATTAAGTTACTCCCGGTATTCGTAATTCCAACACATTTGTGCGAACCAAACAAAGTATTATAAAAAAAATGGTATTAATAATCCCATCCCACGTTTGAATACCTAAATCAACCGAGGCCTAAATGTATTTAATTTTTTGAGTTAGAGAGGAGAACATAGCTAAATAAATTAATAATTAACAAAAAAAAAATTCCATTAACCAAAACACAAAAAATAAAAGTTATAAAAAGTAAAAGATAAAAAAAAAACTAATAGAATAGTTAATTTTACATAGAAGAAGATTTAAAAAGGGTATTAAATAAATATCCTTATACTTAACTCTTACTATCAAAATAGTAAATTACCTTATTACTTTTAAATTATGAGTTTTACTTTCTATTCCAAAACATAACTAAATAAATTAATATTCTAAATGTATTTATTTTGTAAGTTAGAGAGGAGAACATAACTAAATAAATTAATAATTAACCAAAAAAAATTTCCATTAACCAAAACACAAAAAATAAAAGTTAAAAAAAAATAGTTAAAAAAAGAAAAAAAAACTAATAAAATAGTTAATTTTGCATAGAAGAAGATTTAAGGAGGGTGTTAAATAAATATCATTATACTTAGCTCTTAGTATCAAAATAATAAATTACCTTATTACTTTTAAATTATGGCTTTTACTTTTTATTCTTGAACATAACTAAATAAATTAATATTTTAAATATATTAATTTTGTAAATTAGAGAGAAAAACATAACTAAATAAATTAATATTTTAAATATATTAAATTATGCGTCAATATTTATCATATGCTTATATAAATAGATCACGTTAAGAATCAATTTTAATCATTAAATTATTGAATTAATTTGTGATTTTTAAATTATAAAATTTAGTGATCATATAGTGTAATGGGCGGTCATTTTCACCTAACAATGCTCATCTTCGCATTCCATATCTTTCTTTCTTTCTCCGCCGAAAAATCAGATCTGACCTCCAACGGTGTCGCTCTTTTCGAGACAGACCTAACTAAAACGAGATTAATTGGGTTCTTACCTTTTCTGACTCTCTCTCACTTCTCTGTTTTCCAGCAGAAATGCATGATTCAAGCTTCGACTTCATTTTGAGCTCTACGAAGGTCTTCATCTAGTCTCCCTCCAATCAACTCAAGAAATCCCCTTTGTTTTACCGATATTACTAAAATATTCGTCTTTAATGTAGTACTTCGACATATGTTCCGTATACTATAGAAGAGTCGCACGTTAATTTGTGCGATGGACGTGAATACGATGTTTTCTTCGTCCTTTAGTTCTCGTCGTAAATACGATGTTTTCTTGAGTTTCATAGGCGAACAAGGCACGGCCAAAGTTTTTACTAATAAACTCTGTGCAGCTCTGATTCAAGCTGGACTTAACACATTCTTCAAAGAGGAGGAGGTTGCCGATGATGTAGAAACGAGGGGAAGTACTGAAGTTGAGAGAGCAATTGTAGAATCTTGGGTTTCGATAGTCGTCTTCTCCGATCATTTCGCCTCGGCCTCTAACTCATCATCATCCGAATCCAAATGGTGTAGTGTTATGGAAGAGCTTGCGAAGATACTGGAATACAGGGGCACGATTTTTGAGGATTCAGTGTTGCCTGTTTACTATGGGGTTGATCCATCGCAAGTTCATGCGAGTATTAGAGAAGCTCTTGAAAAGTACGAGAAGGAGGAATTTGGAATCGAAAAATTGAGGAAAGCCATAACGTGGAGGGAAACCCTGAGAGAAACTATGGAGTTGGACTCCCGGGTCTTACTGAACCCATCTGATATGTAAGTTCTCCCCAATTAAACTCTATGGTTGTCGAAATTTTTGTTGTTTGCCGGGTCTTATTATGCCGGTTGAGGATTCATGATTTTAATATATATATATAGATCATGAATCCCTATTATTTAGCTACTTTGTTCACATAAGCAATAACTGTAAATGCAGCGGAGCAGTTAGGCAATATTTAAGGCTTTGTTTGATTGCAAGGTGGAAAAAGAAAATAAATTGAGTTAGTTTTAGTGAAAAAATGAAAATGAAACAGTCCAGATACTCTCCTGACGATTGACGTAGAGGTGATATCTTCTTGATTTTTAGGTTTTTCCATGAGGCAATTTCTTTCTTTACTTGATGCGTTGAAGAAGATATCTAAAAAAAAAATTTTCTACGGTGGGATAATTAAAAAATCCGTTTCGAAGGATGGAGAATTGGGATATACCACTCATGAAATTTAAAAATGAGTAACACCTCTATTTTTTCTTATTTTCTGTATTTTCACACAAACTAGCTAAATTTATTTTCCTTTTCCATCTTTGCAATCAAATGGAGCCTAAGTACATAAAAAGGCCAGCTATATCAAAGTCATTATGCTGGAGGTAAGTCGTATAGCTTCGCATTTGTTATGGCTCGGCCCTTTTATGGCAAATATTGGGGCACAGACCCCTTTCTGTGTATCAACAAATGATAATACTTCCTTTCTTTGCTTAGGGCTTGCTGGTTCAGGTTGAAATATTTTCTGATTAGTTATGATTTTTCAAAGTTAATTTTAACTTCTTGTAAAAACCAATTTTGATCATTTTCCAACTTAGGGTGCGTCTGTTTTTTCTAACATTTGATTGTTGAATGTTAATTACTAACGTTGAGTACTTAATGCTGAATTCAAATTTTGAAAATGCTGTATGTTTTTTATTTTGAATAGTAAGGCACCGTTTGATTGCAAAGATGGAAAACGAAAATAAATTTAGTTAGTTTGCGTGAAAAGATAGAAAATAAGGTGAGAAATGTTACTCATTTTATGAGTATATATCTCCCATCCTTCAACATTTTTTATGGAAAAGTTTTACTCACCACCAAGTAAAGAAAATTTCTTCATGGAAAAACTTAAAAATCAAGAGGATATCACCTCTATCACTTAACTTATTTTCCATCTTTTCACCAAAACTAACTCAATTTATTTTCTTTTTCCACATTGCAATCAAATGGAGCCTAAGTATTTGTATAAAACAATGCACATTAAGCATTCAGCGGGACTAATGCCTCTTAATGCTGAATGCTTAATCATTAAAAAAAATTAGTCGTTAACGAAATAATAATTTAAAAAAGAAAAGAGAGAAGCAAACTGCTTATTTCATTTCTGAATGCTTAAAACTATCCCATTAAGCATTGAGGGCAAAAACAAACACGTCTTTACTAATCAAAAGATGAGAGTTTATATCATGGATTCATAACAAAAAAGTTGTTTCTTATCATGAGTTTTGATACATTTGATTATGTTTCATAAATAGAAAGTAGATTGAGAATTCAAAAGAAAAAAATAGTGGTGCTCTTAAATTGAGAATAATTTGTGCACTCCCACTTAGCTAGAATTATTATAACTTGCATTTTAGACCAGACAATTTAACGGCCTTTTACACCGCCTTGTTATTTATTTTAATTTCTTTTTTAGATTTAAAATCCTACTATATTTGGTCTTTAGGCCTACTCTATTTAATCTTTTAATTAGCAAGTAACTATAATTATAGTCTACTTTTTTTTTCTAGTTAAATTCTGATACATTAAATCATATATTTCGTCTTAAAGCAATATTAGACATTAAATCTTACTTTATTTGGTCTTTAAAGTAATCACATACTTTTTAAACTTCAAGTACTCCTAATTTCTATTAGAATTTTAATCTAAAACACTATTAATTAACATCTAAAGTCCTCTATTTATATTAGGATTCTTACAAAAGTCTCCATCTTAATTATTTGTGAACCCACTATAATTCTCTTATGAACAATTTTTTATATTTGGACCATAAAGTACTAATTTATTTGATTACTGTCTTGTCTATTTCAAATGCTTATTGGGACTATTCTTACTAAATTTATAGTTATCTTTTATTTGGATTAGCTTTTAAATTAACAAGTCTGATTGTTTTGAATTCACTAGGAACTAATGAAGCTTGACTATAAGGGTGGATTTTATAAAAAATGCCATACTGTACCATTATCGATTTGTAACAAACTTGGGTAATGGTACAGTACCAGTGATGTATGGTATAGGTCTGGTAAGTGGTAATGATTTTCATTATTGGTTATATACCATACTGTACCGAAATAATTATATATATATATATATATATATTTAATTATCCCATGTACCAATATGCACCAAATTATACCAAACTATCAGAATAATACTAAATACTAATGTGTACCAAACTATACCAAATTACTAAATTGATACCAAATACCAATTACCAATGTGCACCAAACTAACTCAACTAAGTTGGCCCATAATAGATCTGGGGCTTTTATTTCCAACCCAATTGAGTTGCCCCATAAAATTGGATTGGGCCATAATAGTTGCTCACTAATTACTATTAAAGTCTCTTCGTCTTATTATTATTATTATTTTTTTTATTATTATTTTAAAACAATGGGATAAAAATTTTGGTAATGTATTATAACCATTCCGTACCAAACGGAATTTTCAAGATACCGATCTTTGATATACCAAAATTTTGGTAGGGTAATGGTACTAGATTTTGGCATATTAAAATTTCAGTATGGTACTCACGGTACTCAGTAGAGATTTGGTACGGTTACCGTACCAAAGCCACTTCTAGCTTGACTAGGATGGGATTTGTATGGGGCACATGTTTGTGCTTTTGTTTTCAGTTTTGATGTTAATAGATATTCTTCGATTACTTTTTGAATAAGTTTATTTTTGTGCATTGTACACAAAATTCGCCTACAGCAGATGAATATATTTTTTTTCTTTTTTGCTATCTTTTTTTTATCCATCTGGAGGCAAAAGACCAAAACAAAAAAGCACACCAAAAGCAAGTGAATATAATCAACCTCCGAAGGAGGGCTACCAAAAATAATTTTCTATGACTAATTTTGTGTCATAAAGGATTAATATGGATTACACTTGCATGTTAATCATTTTTTATTCTGTCTATGTCATGTAAATTTTTGTTGAATGTTATTCCTGTAAAGTATTGCAATAATATATTTTTCTTTTAATTTAATAAGTTCTTTAATCCTCCGGTAATTAATGTGGTTATTGTTTTGTATTGAATTTCAAGTTCCATGCCATAATATGTCCTATGTATGTAACATAATTTAACAATAGAGGTAGTTCTATTGTCAAAGCAGTCTTGACCTAAGCTAAAGAAATATACAATCACCCGATGCATAATTTTCTTTGGCATAATATTTTTCATAATTTTATTATCTTGTTTCTTCAAAACAATTAAACATGATATTCATATATAATTGTTTTCCATTACAAGTCAATACCTTTTAGAAAAACAAATTTTTTTTGATCAGAAACAACGCCAATATTAATTAAAGAAAATCAATACAAGTAGAAAAAAGACTGAAAGTGAACGAGAAGTCCGCTAACAGCCTGCACCAAAACAAAAACATAAAGCAAAAAATACACAAAACCTAGTAGACTACAACCAGCCTAAAAACAAGCCTTCTACCAATAAACTCTACCAAAAACAAACAAACAACACAATTGACAGTAAACTACACTCCTTCTATAGAACTGCAGCTGACCAATCTCTGGCAATATCTGACAAGGAAAGAGCCCCAAAAACTTTCGAAGAATATGCCCACAACGAAGCCGTGGCCTTGACCCTTTGCCAAACTTCCTCATTATTAGCCTCCTTGTCATCAAACAATCTGGAATTCCTTTCCCTCCACACGCATCATAAAACTGCCATACAACTAATTATCCATAATGTTTTAGTCTTCTTTTTATTACCCTTCAAATACCACTTTAATGAAAGGAACCTATACCAAGAATTTGGAAAAGCTGTAATCAAACCTAACTCTCTGCGAATGTTGCACCAAATAAAGTGTACGAATGGACAATGAAGTAACAAATGATCAATGCACTCTCCCTCTCTTTTACACAAAACACATAAAGATGGAGAGATTTGTAAATACGGTCTTCTCAGTTGCAGCAAGTCTGCTGTATTAACTTTATTTATAGCAACTAACCAAGCCAAAACCTTAACCTTTGCCGGAATACCATTTTTCCAAATCATTTCGAATGGTTCAAAATTTCCTTCTATGTTGGCCTGTGACAGAAATTCAAAGAATGACTTTACAGAAAAAAAAGTATTAATTAACCCCATCAGCAACATATACTCGTTCTCTTCCACTTCCAAAAAATTTCTTCTAAATATAATGTCCCATGTAAAGTTGTCATTTGAATCCCAGGATATATAATTAGCTATTAAAGCTCTTGGATTGACTGCCACTCTATGTAATCGGGGAAATTGCACTGCCAAGGAAGCCTCTCCTAACCATCTATCTAACCAAAACCGAATATTTGATCCATCTCCAACCTTGAATCGAAAAATTCCTCTCAAACTTGACAATTCCTCTAGAAATTGCCTTCCACGGATTACGAAATGACCCTCTAACCACGGCGTTAGAACTCCAACCATTGTCTAGCACTCCATATTTACTTTTGATAATGGAATACCAAAAGGCGTTTTGTTTGACCAGAAATCGCCACAACCACTTACTCAAAAGTGCCTCATTCCTCTTAATCAAATTACCAATACCTAAACCCCCAACTCTTTTACACCTGGAAACAGACTCCCAACCCACCAAATGATCCTCTTTTCCCTTCTCAAACCCCACCCAAAAGAAATTCCTCATTAATTTTTCAATGCTCTTGGCTACCGAAATGGGAATATTAAAAAACAAGAGATAGTAAATTGGAATACTTTCCAAAATCGACCAATCAACGTCAACTTACTACCTCTCGAAATGCATCATTTCGACCAACCTTCGAGCCTTCTACCTACCTTTTCAACAACTGGACTCCAAAAACTCAACCTCTTCGGATTATCCCCCAGCGGCAGCCCCAAATAAGACATAGGCCAACTCCCCACCGAACACTCAGTTCTGGCAGCTAACGAACTCATCTTCGCCTCTTCTATATTAATACCCACCACTTCACTTTTTGACAAATTAATCTTTAAGCCCGAAGCATACCCAAAAATGTCTATAATACAAATAAGATTATCAATTTTCTCCTCATCCCTAGAAAGGAAAAAGATGGTATCATTGGCAAATTGTAAATGAGACAATTTTACTTCATCTCTACCTATAGAAAACCCTTCAACCATATCGCGCCCCTTTGCCCTCTCAACCAACAAATTTAATACATCCGAGACCAACACAAAAAGAAAAGGAGAGAGAGGATCCCATTGCCGTAGACCCCTTGACGCCTTAAAGAACCCTCTTGGTTTCCTATTCATCAACACCGAAAAATTTACCGACGACAAGCACCCTTTAATCCATCTCCTCCACCTACTCCCAAACCCCTTATTCTCTAACACATGATCCAAAAAATCCCACTCAATGTGATCGTAAGCCTTTTCAAAATCAATCTTCAACACCACTCCTTCCCTTTTTCTCTCCCTATACTCCTCAACACCTTTATTAGCGATGAGAGCCAAATCAAGAATTTGTCTCCCCTTTTACAAAGGCCCCTTGAGCAACTCCTACCATCTCACCCAATATATCCCTCAACCTTAAAGATAAGATTTTAGCCAATACTTTGTAAAGACTAGTAACTAGGCTAATAGGTCTAAAATCTTTAAGTTTGAAAGAAGCGATTTTTTTCAGAATAAGGCATATGAACATAGCATTAGTGCGCGCATTCACCACCCCACTGTCAAAGAATTCCCTCAATGCATTCATTAAATCCTCTTTAATAATCTCCCATCCTTTTTTGACTACCTCCAAAGTGTACCCATCCGGTCCCGGCGATTTGTTACTGTCACACGAATCAATAACTGCCTTAACCTCTTCCTCCTCAAATGGCCGTTCAAGCCACTCCCTGTTCTCGACACTAATCGCGTTCCACTCCAAAGCCTCAAAACCCACGTGAGATCTTTCCTTTTTTGTGTAAAGCCTCTTAAAATACTCCACCAACTCGCTCTCAATTTTGAATTCTTCCAACACCATCGAACCGTCCTCCCTCTCCATCTTACTTATGAATTTGTTCATTTTTCTTTGATTAATAACCCGATGGAATAAGCTAGAATTAGCATCCTATTCAACTACCCTTTAACCCTCTCCTTTTGTTTCTAAGAGATTTCTTCATTCGAAAGAAGTTCTTCCATCTCCTCCTTTAACCTCATTCTTTCTGCTATTTTATCTTGACCCAAAGAACACCTAATTTCTTCTTCATCAGTTTCTTGAATTTTACGCAATATCTGCCCCTTTTTCACCCTCACGTCACTAAATACCTCCGAATTCCATTTTTTAGCTTTATGTTTCACTAGCTCCAATTTCTTCATGAATTTGTACCCTTCTTACCCTTCAACCGTGCTTTCACCCCACCATTCTTTGAAAATTCCCAAGAACTCTCTATGATTTAGCCACATATTTTCGAATCGAAATGGAGTTAGACCCTATCGAAAAGCACTTGTGTCTAAAGCCAACGAAAAATGGTCTAATACAACTCGAATGAGCGCTTCTTGTCTCGCTACCTCAAGCTCCTCCCAATCCATCGAAAATAAAATTCTATCCAACCTCGAGTGAATTCTTTCATTCAACCAAGTAAAATTTGCATTATTAATACCCGGATCACACAAATCTTTTCATGCATTTTAGTCCATCGGTCATTCTCGCCACCTTTTTTCTTCGACGGGTATCTAATAATATTGAAATCTCCACCTAAACACCATCTGTTCCCGCATAACCCGTAAAGACTAGCCAACTCCTCCCAAAATTCTTTTCTATCTCTGTACCTACATGGACCGTAAATCCTCGACAGCCACCAACACTCCCCTTGTTTTGGTTTTAGTTTAACCGATAGCGAGAAACTTCCCTTCACACACTCTTCACATGAACACCACCCTTACATCCCATATTATCAACACCCCTCTGACCTTCCCTCTGTTGGAATGAAAGCCAAATCCTTATATGTAACCCCCACACTGCCCCTACAACTTCCCAAGAAATTTCTACCTTTTTCGTTCCTTGCAATATAATTATATCCAGCTTTTCCTTTATTACTACCTCCTTAATACATCTTCTTTTCTCCCTCCCCCCAAGCCTCTCACATTCCATGATACTATCTTCATTGAGAACCCCTTTCGCCCCTCTTCAGTGAACTGTCACTGCCGCCTTTGTTATAGTTAACTTTACATTCTAGATTGCGCAACTCTTCCACCCCTTTTTTAGCCGACCCTATCCTTTTCCTTTCACCCCTCTTCCCTTTGGAATCCAATTGAGTCATTTTGAGTCCCATCCCATCCAGCAATCTATCAAATTTTTCACTATCTTTCTTATTCAATCCAGTCCACCCTTCTGCCATTACTAACTGATCTTCGGTTGCATCTTGAACTTTCTGATCATCTGCCCTTCTGTCGCTGTTTTCATCATTCTCCTCCACCATTACACAAATTGCATTTGTTACCCCATTCTCTACAACATTCTCCTTCCCCAACTGTACAATATTGCTGCTAACCCGCATCTTATTCTTACTGCTGTCCTCTCTCTTTGATCCCATAATGGAGTGTTTGAATCTCTACAAAGTTGTCAACCTCGTTTTTTCTCCTAACGACCTTCTTCATAAAACACAAAAATAGTTAATTTGTTGGCCAAAATCTCAGCCCCGTATCGTCCTCTATAGATTGTGAAAACCACTCCATTACTATTGCCAAACCTGTATGAAATTAAAGCAGCTGGACTGCCCTCATTTAACCCTTGTAAAACCAACTGCTTCCCCTCCCTTCTTGCATACCGTCTTTCACCGTCACCATTATTCACTCCAACATATGAATTTGCTTCCCCGTCGAAGAAAAATCTAGCTAACCAATCATCACCTCCGTCGAAATTATCAATAAAATTATGAGTCTTCAAACCTTCCTCATCTGAACTGTTATCCACAAAAGAACCTTCAGAGTCACTCTTTCTATTATATATCATAAACTGCTTGTGTTCAAAATCTGATTGCACAATAGTCTCGTCACCAGACACCGATTCCTCCTTAAGCTCTCTAACGTTGTTATACACTTATACCCTCTCTCTTCATTCTCCTTAAAATATTTCTCCCACTTCATCATTACTTCGCCTTCAGAATCTTCTTCCCCTTATCATTAAATTTAAGCGACACCTTCTTTTGCTTTTTACGTCTTCTGTAATATTGCAATGGTTTTTGAGTTGTCCATTTAAATTTAAAAAGGCTGTTTTTTTTCTTCACCCCTTAAGCTTAGACCCAACCACTAGAAAATCCTCTATCTCAAAAATTTCGTCTGACCCACTTTCCAACCCAGCCTTTTTCCCTTCTCCTACAGTGAACCTCGTTTCACCCTCTATTTCTACCATTCCAGGACCTAACAAATTTAAATGACTTGACCCGCCATCATTAAACACTTTAACACCCTCTTTCATTTTTCCTTTCCCCCAATATTCCCGCTCCATATCTTTTGCAAACCGGCCTCCTCCTCCTTCTTGTTTACTGTAAGTTCAACAGTTACTGCTTTCCCCAATAAATTCTCTCACTTTTCCTCTCCCTTCTTGAAGAATATTTGTACCTTCATTGATGCCAGCACTCTCATTCTGTCTCTTATACAACTCAATAATTTCCACCCCCTCATTAATAGCCTCATTTTTATGACTAACATCACCCATTTCACATGTATTCGGAACTTGATCCCTGCCTTGACCTCCCTTAAAATCAACAACACCAATAATACAACGATTAAAGACCCCCAATTCCGGAATTTTATTGAACTTACCCCTGTTATTCAAATTTAATTTACTCAACACCTTCAACCGTATTGTGCATTTCTCCCCCCTTTCCCTACCAAATCTATCTCTGCCGGAATAAACCCACTACTGTTACCACTAACTTTTATTCTAGGAGCAAATAGTGTAGACATAATTATTGTACTCTTGTCAATTGTTAACAATCCCCCGCATTGATTCCCGATTTTCTCAAACACTTCTCTTCTCCACCAATTTAACGGTAAATCTGTAAATTCAATTCCAACCACCAGTAAATGCAAGCTTACGATTGAACATTACCTCGTTTTGATCCCAAGCTTGTAAAAAACTGCTCTACCTTCAAAAAACAGAACCCTCTTACTTCTTCCTAGCTTCAAGGCACTTTCTTCAGATTTACATTGAATGACTACCTTGTCCGGTTGAAAAGGTTGCATTCTAATTGCCACTTTGAACTGTCTGCTGATCGCCTCTTGAATACTGGCCCAATCATGCCAAAGACTTTTCGTTGTACAAATTATTACCTTGTCCCAATCAAATGTACCATTCGATTTTAAGATTGACTCTTTGCCTTCATCCCTACCCATACTTTGTTTTTCGGAGAAAGAAGCTATATTATTTCTTTTCACAATCTCAGCGTAAGAAACCTGTCCGTCCAATCTCGTCCTAACTGTGTACATCTGTTTTCTTGTCTGTGTACTCTGTTCAGTTTTCCTTCCATAATAACAACCTACTGGTCTGTTATTTACTTGCATATTCTCAGGTCTATTAATGATTTCGAGTAATGCCTCTGCCACCTTCAACCAACCTTCTCCATTTTTACAAGCCGGAATAACCACCTCTTTGCCAACAATGCCTCCCCTGATTTCTAACAAACTCATAAAAATCCCCTTCTCATTACTATATATTTGCAATAACCATATTATACCCGGTAACTGATACTTACTTGAGAAACGACTACTTTCCACTCCTCCAGCATCCTTCTTCAGTTCTCTACTGGCCCATTCCGCTACCTTAAAATCGATAATGATCCTATATGATTTACTTCTGGTGATCTCTGTTATAGAAACTGTGGAACCATGCTCTGTCACCTGGAACCTAAAATCCTTGAACTCCAATATGACTGTTAGAACCCCTTATCAAACCCTACGTAAACTGCTCTGCTTCTATCTGTATTCACCATTGCATGTTTGCGAAAGGATGATCGACGACTCTTGGTATTCTGAAAGGAAGCCTAACGTAATCCCTGTCACTCATTTGCTCCTTATTATCCTTACCATTAACGTTGAAATGATACCTAATTCCAGCTGGACGGAGGTACTGACTCTTCATCTTCGCTACTCCTACTCGGTTTCTAATGGTTTCTAACGGGAAAAATCTAGGTTGAGAAGAATATCTGCAAATGGACTAAGATGAAAGACGAAGCAACTAACAGAAAAAATTGCATTTAAAATTGTAATTGTAATTTTTTTTTATTTATAAAATTATTATTAATTTAATTTATAGATTTATGAGTGATCACTTACAGCGCACGTGTACTATGACTAGTATTGTTACAAGTTTAAAAAAAAGAATGACTTAATAATTACTGAGAGGGTCTATGTCAGGGTGACGCTTTTATATCTAGAGGGTCGATCTCATTACTTCGTATTTGTATTGGAAATGAATTTTTTTAATAGAAATTTTGAAATAGGTACTTCCTATACTAACTATTTAGATTATGTCATGGTAAATGTTAGGTATGAGGGTTGAACTCATGATATTTGAGTTGATAAACAAAGTTTTTTCCACTAAATCAACACCATTCTTAGTTATAATTTTTCATTTCAAATTTGATGATGCATGTGCAAAGCAAATAGACGTGCACACGCATCGTGTCTGCTTCCGTATTTAGTATTATGATAACATAAATGATAATTAATCTAACCGTATCTAGTTTTATCTTATACAGAAAAAGCTATTGCAATTTTTTGTCTCAATCAATGTAAATTGTTTTTAGAAATGTGTATTTTCGTGATTCAACTATAGATTTTTTTGTTTTCGATCGTCTATAAATGGATTGCAACCGTGCAGTGAACTGAGTGTAACACTTCATTTAGCTGAATGTTACATTTTGAATTTATGATTAAGTTATTGTAGCAAAACAATAAATTGAACGAAGTAGTGAGATGATGAATAAATTGATTTATTGCTTTGTAATTATTTATTTTAGGGGCGTGATAGGAATTGTGAATTTGTGACAGTTGACCTGTTATGTTACAAATTGAAATTGAACCTTGTTATAAACTCTTTTAACGCATCGATTGGGTTCAAAATAATTTCTATGAGAGGGGTTTTTCTAAATTGTTAGTTTTCAATATTTGGCACGAACACGAATTTTCGAGTCATGTCAATATATTCTTCTTATGTCCTGTCTGTTGAAAATCCTGTACATCGCTTCTTTTTATTTTTTTGTGGTTCTCTCGTGGAGAGAAATGTTAGTTTTCAATATTTGGATCATTATAGCATAAAAAGTTGTCTTGTGTGGTGCAGATGATTATTTTCTGTCAACTTTAATGTCCAAAACGGACGGAGGGGAGAAAATAAAATGCGGGAGAGAGTTTAGGGGATTAATAGGTGTGAGTTTTAGTTTATGCCAACTTTTTTTATATAGTAGAGCACATATTAAGTAACAGTTCCCTTTCCTTTTAGAAAAGGTTCAATTGTTTATGTATTGCAATCATTTGCTTACTGCTAGCACTATAATTTGTTACATGTCTAATTGTAGGTATGATATGCTAGCTTATTTTAACATTTCATTTTTGGATTGGAATTTCAGTTCTGAGTCAAGCTTCATTCGAGAAATTATCAAGAGATTCAACATAATATGGAAGATAGCCCCAGACCAGAAGAAAGAAAACAGGATGAGACGTGGCTTTGCGAGGAGATCGACTTGGTGGATAGTAGACTCTCTGACCTGCCGGAAATCCCTTACTGCACTTCTTTGGAAAAGTTGTTCTTACAACAAAACTCAGATTTGGCTGCAATTCCTTTCTCATTCTTTAAGAATATGCCTGCTCTCCAAGTTCTAGATTTATCTGATACAAGCATTAAATTTTTGCCCACATCCATTTCTAGTTTGTTTATGCTTCGGGAATTGTTTGTGAGAGATTGCCAACTTCTTATGGAATTACCACCTGAAATTGGAGCGCTTAGTAATCTCCAGGTACTTGATCTTGAGGGTACCAAGCTGATCTATCTACCCAAAGAAATTAGACTGCTGTCAAACTTGGTATGCTTGAAGGTGTCCTTGTACAGATGTTCCGATAAGTACAGAGAAAGTCGAGGTATTGAGGCAGTAATCCCGAGGGCGATGTTATCCAAATTCTATTACCTCAAGGAATTGAGTATTGATGTGGATCCGTATTGTGGATGGTGGGACATAAAGGTGGAAGTTATCATCGAAGAGTTATGTAGGTTAAGAAAGTTGCAGACATTGAAACTGTACTTGCCAAAGCTTGAGTTGCTGCAACAATTGCTTCAAGTTACACGCGGCAGGGCAGTTAAAGGGAGCCTATTCTTGCCTTTGATATTCCCAACATTATCAAACTTTAGACTGATTGTTGGTCCTCATGAACATCGTATCGTATGTTGCCTTCCGGTGGACCTTCAAGTTGAGTTCGAGAAACTGGAGAAGTGCCTGAAATATGTAAACGGTGAGGGAAGCACAGATGGGATCGGGCAAGTGCTCAAATGCACCAGTGCTTTGTTCCTCGAGCGACACTGGAGTATCAAGAAGCTCTCTGTATTCAAGATTGATGAGATGGACAAGCTTAAGTTTTGTCTGTTGGTGGAATGCAACGAGATGAATGCCGTTGTGGAAGGAGCCGACTTCTATGATCAACAAGGAGACAAAAGAACTAATAGTGCCGATGGAAAACCCGCGCTCAGGTCGCTACAATACTTGGGCATTCATTACATGAAGAACTTGGAGTGCGTGTGGAGAGGGCCAGTTGTTAGTGGTTGTCTTTCTTCCCTACGAGTTTTGGACCTTCATACATGCCCCAATCTGAGTACCATCTTTAGCCCATTGCTGCTTTGTAATCTAACAAACTTAAAAGAGCTTACACTCGAAGACTGTCCCAAAGTTAAAAGTGTAATTTGTGTAAACTCTTGCAGCTATGAATTTTTACTCCCCAGTTTGGCGAAGATATCACTATTGGACTTGCCTGAATTGGTAAGCATTTTTAGTGGTGCACGCATCGCGCCAAGACTAGAAAGGATGTTGGTTTATAATTGCCCGAAGCTCAAGACTCTTTCTCCCATGGAAACATCATCTATGAAGGAGATCAAAGGCGAGAGAGAATGGTGGGAAGGACTTGGAGTGGCACAAATCGGAGCAGCGCAGCGAGCAAGATGATAATTATTTGCTTGGCATCTTTGTCCCGCTTAAAAGTGATGGTGATTTGGTGGAGGAATTAGTAGAAGCTGAAAACCTACGGCTCAATACTTTACGGATGTTTCAGACCTGTACTGAAAGGTAATTATATTAATTGGTACCTCAAGGTTATAATTATTATTTTTATTTTTTTTAACGAAAACGCTATGCCCTAATGCTAAAATGCTTAATCATTAAAAAAAAGAAGAAATAATTAAGCTCTTAATAATTTAAAAAAACAAACAGCTTATTACATTTCCGAATGCTTAAAATTATCCCATTAAGCATTCAGAGACAAAAATAATTAGCAGCGAGCAAGATGATAATTATTTGCTTGGTATCTTTGTACCGCTTAAAAGTGATGGTGATTTGGTGGAGGAATTAGAAGAAGCTGAAAACCTACGGCTCAATACTTTACGGATGTTTCAGACCTATAATGAAAGGTAATTATATTGGTACCTCAAGGTTATGATCATTTTTTGCTTTTTTTAAGGAAATCGCTACGCCCTAATGCTAAAATGCTTAATTATTAAAAAAAAAATAGTTGTTAACCTCTTAATAATTTTAAAAAACAAGCAGCTTATTACATTTTCGAATGCTTAAAACTATCCCATTGCATTCAGAGGCAAAAGCAAACACCCCCTTACTCTTCAAACATGAGATTTTATATTATGGATTTATAACATAACTTGTTTCTTAGTGTGAGTTTTGATATGTTTGATTATGTTTTAAAACAAGAAAGTAGATTGAGAATTCTAAAGAAAAAATAGTGGTACTCTATAAATTTTGTGCACTCCCACTTAACGGGAGTTATTATAACTTGCATTTTAGACCAGACAATTTAACGACCTATTACACCGTTCCGTTATTTATTTTTAATTTATTTTTTTTAGATTTAAAATCTTATTCTATTTGGTCTTTAGGCCTACTCTATTTAGTCTTCTAGTTAGCAAGTAACTATAATTATACTCTACTCGTTTTTTTTTCCAGTTAAATTATGATACATTAAATCATATATTTCGTCTTAAAGCAATATTAGACATTAAATCTTACTTTATTTGGCCTTAAAGAAATCACATACTTTTAAATTTCAAGTACTCCCAATTTCTATTAGAATATTAATCTAAAACACTATTAATTAACATTTAAAGTCTTCTATTTATATTAGGATTCTTACAAAAAATCTCTGTTTTAATTATTTGTGAACCCACTATAATTCTTTTACGAACAATTTTTTATATTTGGACCATAAAGTACTAAGTTATTTTATTACTTCCTTGTCACACGAATACTTATCGGGGTGCTATTCTTACTAAATTTATGGTTATCTTCTTTTATTTGGATTAGCTTTTAAGTTTAATAGGTCTGGTTGTTTTGAATCAACTAGGAATTAATGAAGCATGACTTAGTGGTGGATTTTGTACTAAAAATGCCATATCGTACCATTACCTAAACCGATTTGCACCGAATTTCGGTAATGGTATGGTATACATCGGTAATTGTATCGTACTAGTGGCGTATGGTATGGTACTAGTAATTATTTTCATTACTAGTGGTATACCGTATCGTATTGAAATAATTATATATATATATATATATATATTAATTAGTTACCATGCACCAATACCTGCCGAATTATACCCGACGACTAGAGTAATACCGATGTGTACCAAACTATCAAATTAATACCACCAATTACCAATGTTCACTAAACTAACTTGGCCCATAATTGTTGGGCCCTTCTTTTAAGGCCCATAATTGTTGGGCTCTTCTTTTAAGGCCCATAATAGTTTCGGGGCTTTAATTTCCAACCCGATTGAGTTGGCCCATAAAATTGGCTTGGGCCGTAATAGTTGGTCACTAATCATTATTAAAGTCTCTTCATCTTATTAACTTTTTTTTTAAAAAAAGGTAGGATAAAATTTTGGTAATGTACCATAACCATACCGTGCCAAACCGAATTTTTAGTATAATAAACTTCAGTATACCGAAATTTTGGTATGGTAATGATACTAGATTTTGGTCTACCGAAAATTTTTGCACAGTACTTGGTAGAGGAGTTTTTGGTACGATAAAGCCACCGTAAGCCTGAGTAGGATAGGATTTGTGTGCTATAAATGGAGCACATATTTGTGCTTTTGTATTCACTTTTAATGTTAATAAATATTCTTTGATTGCTCCGAGAAAGTTTATTTTTGTGCAACGTACAAAAAAATTTCCTACTAAATTATGTTAATTATTAAAATAACGAATTTTGTTACTTTAACTACGATGTTGTTTGTTTACACCTCTTAAATCAGAAAACTTGGTTTCTAAGTTGTTTTGTTAACCAAAAAAATTAAGTGACAACTTAATTTTTATCACTTAAAACTGAAAATTTTCATCAAAAATTTTAAGTGGTAAATTTGCCACTTAAAATTGAAAACTTAATTTTAAAAAGTGTAAAATACCTATTTTACCCTCTTCAAAACACACGATAAACACTCTCTTCTTCTCTCTTCTACACAGCTCCTCTCTCTCTCTTCCATCCATACCCGCAAATCCTCTCTCGCACAGAAGCCGGAGCACCAAATGCCAGAGGTACTCTAATTTCTCTCCCTTCATTCTTCTTCTTGCAATATATCTCCCTCCCTCTTTCTTCTTGCAATATCTTTAGGGCTTTTTTCTATCCTCATTTTTTTGTGATTCATTTGAGTTGTTTTATTAATCATGGTTTTTAGGGCTTTTTTATGATTCATTTGAGTGTTTTATTTTCATTTAGAATCATGTGATCTAAATAAACTAATAAGGACAAAATTGTCATGTTAAAAAAAATTCAGTTTTCAGATATGTCATATTCAAACAAATAACATTTTTTTAGATACAGTTTTCAGAACTAAAGAAACAGTTTTATCAGTTTCAGTTTTTTTATCAAACGCCAACTACATGTATTATCTACAATATTGAAATCATGTTTGTATATATCATCTTTTTTTCCTTTTTTGGATTATCTTTTTTTTTATCCATCTGAAGGCAAAAGCCCAAAACTACACCAAAACCAAATGAATATAATTAACCTCCAAAGGAGTTCGAAGGGCTATCAAAAATAAATTTCTATGACTAGTTTTGTGTCACAAAGGATTAAAATGGATTACACTTGCATGTTAATTAATCTGGGATTCGGTGTATGTCAGATAACTTTTTTTTTTGAATATTATTTCTATAAAGTATTGCAATAATATATTATTCTTTTACTTTATAAGTTCTTTAATCCTCCGGTAGTTAATGTGGTTATTGTTTTGTATGGAATTTCAAGTTCCATGCCATAATATGTCACATGTACGTAACATAATTTAACAATAGAGGGTAGCAGTCTTGACCTAAATTAAAGAAATATGCAATCACCCAATGCATAATTTTCTTTGGCATAATATTTTTCATAATTTTATTATCTTGTTTCTTCAAAACAATGAAACATTATATTCATATATAATTGTTTTCCGTTGCAAGTCAATACCTTTTAGAAAAACAATTTAATTTGCATTTGCATTTGCATCTGAAATTGTAATTGTAGTTTTTTTTTTTTATAAAATTATTATTAATTTAATTTATATATTTACGAGTCGTCACGTACAACGCACGTGTACTATGACTAGTATTGTTAGAAGTATAAAACAAAAAGGATGACTTAATAATTATTGGATATGATTACTTGTACTTGCATTGGATATGATTTTTTTAATAGAGATTTTGAAACAGGTAGTTCCTATACTAACTATTTAGATTATGATCATGGTAAATGTAAGGTATGAGGGTTGAACTCATGATGTTTGAGTTGATAAACAAACTTTTTTTCCACTAAGTCAACACTATTCTTAGTTATATTTTTTCATTTCAAATTAGATGATGCATGTGTAGAGCAAATAGACACATACACACATCGTGTCTGCTTCCGTATCTAGTATTATTATAACATCAACGATAATTAATGTAACCGTATCTAGTATTATCTTATACACAAAAAGCAATTGTAATTTGTTGCATCAATCAATTTAAAATGGTTTCAAAAATGTGTATTTTATCGTGTATTTTTATGATTCAACTATTGATCATTGAGATTTTATGTTTTTTATTGTTGATAAATGGATTGCAACTGAGCAGTGACTGAGTGTAACACTTCGTTTAACTGCATGTTTCATTATGATTTATTGTAGCAATACAATAAATTGAACGAAGGAGTGAGATGATCAATAAATTGACTCGTTGCTTTGTAATTATTTATTTTCAGGGGCGCGATAGGAATTGTGCATTTGCAATAGTTAACCAGTTATGTTACAATTTGAAATTGGACCTTGTTATAAAGTCTTCTAGCGGGTGGATTGGGTTCAAAATAACTTCAACGAGAGGGAGTTTTTTAAATTGTCCCTATTTCAACTCCTAGTTTACGTATCTTGTGGCAGTTCAATCTCTTTAATTCGTAGTGTATTGAAGATGCTGTAGGTTAAAAAGATAACAAAGAAAGAGAAATTATTGAAGGGGCTATTATTTACTTTTGACCACGGGCTATATACTAGCTGTGATGCCAACAAGGCTATTATGTATGATGTACTTTTGAACTAGGTTTTTTTAACTTGCGCTGGGTGGCAATTGGTGTTTTTAGGTCACGTTTGGACTTGACATGCCACCATAAATAACAGTAAAACATGAACACGACACGTCGCGGCTTTGTGTTACTTTTTTGAAACATGAACACGACACGTCTAAACATTACATGGCACGAGAGACACTATTGAAAATTTTAAGTCGTAATTATAAATATGCTACAACATAAACGGATTTTTTTTTCTTTTATTTAGATGTGATAGGACATGATTAACACAATACAACTCTAATTTAGGGTCAATTTATTGTCCAAAATGAACGGAAGGGAGAAAATAAAATACAGGAGAGAGTTTATGAGATTAATAGGTGTGAGTTTTAGTTTGGGGGCATTTTGAAACTGTAACAATAATTTAAGGGGCATATGGGTAGCTTATTCAAAATGCAAAGAACGCAATGAATAGAATATTTCCATCATAGACGTATGTTTATGCATCTTTTTTCTATAGTAGGGCACATATATACTCCCTCCGTTTCAAATTGCCGGTCCCTTTTGGGAAATCTAATTTATTAAGGATCCAACATCATCATTGCACTTTTTGCTTATTTTACATTGATTTTTCCTTTTTACCCTTTTCTTTATTCAAAACCTTTATTTGAAAAGTGAAAGTACAAAAGGGTAAAATAAGTATGTATTTATGTTTTATGAAAAGTGGACATTTATTTTAGGACATCCCAAAAAAGAAAGAGGGATTAACAATTTCGGACGGGGAGAGTAGTAAGTAACAGTTCCCTTTCCTTTTAGAAAAGGTTCAATCATTTGCTTATTACTAGCAGTATAATTTGTTACATGAATAATTGTAGGTATGATATGCTAGCTTATTTTTACATTTCATTTTTGGATTGGAATTTCAGTTCTGAGTCAAGCGTCATTCAAGAAGTTACCAATGAGATTCAACTTAATAAACGTCTGAAGTATTTTATGGAAGAGAGCACCAGACCAAAAGAAAGGAAACAGGATGAGTTGTGGTTTTGCAAGGAGATCAACTTGGATCCTCTTCTCTCGTCTACGCAGAGCCTTTCTCTCTCTTCCATCCATACCCGCGAATCCTCTCTCGCACAGACGCCAGAGCACCAGATGCCGGAGGTACTCTAATTTCTCTCCCTTCATTCTTCTTCTTGCAATATATCTCCCTTCCTCTTTCTTCTTGCAATATCTTTAGGCCTTTTTTCTATCCTCATTTTTTTTTGTGATTCATTTGGGTTTTTTATTAATCATGGTTTTAGGGCTTTGTTTATGATTCATTTGTGTGTTTTATTTTCATTTAGAATCATGTGATCTAAATAAACTAATACGGGTAAAATTATCATGTTAAAAAAAATATTCAGTTTTCAGATGTGTTATACTCAAACAAATAACATTTTTTTTAGATACAGTTTTCAAAACTAAAGAAACAATTTTTTTAATTTTTTTTGTCAAACGCCAACTACGTGTATTATCTACAATATTGAAATCCCTTACAATATTATATTAAAAGCTTGACTTTTAATTTATTTAGGGTGCCTTTGGGAAACCTGGATTTGATGTCCACGTTGAAATTGGACCCTTGATATTGTTTGGGTATAATGAGTTTGGACTTAACGGGGAAGAATGTTAAGAGTACCAATTTTTTGGTCATCAAATGCAGACCAACCATATTGAGGGGGTAAACGGTTGAATTTTTTTTGATGAAATTTGGTGAAGATGATCTCATGATTGGTAGATCATCTCCACAAAATTTCATCAAAAATTTCATCTAGGATTTCTAACCGTTGAAATTTTAAATGTTTAGCTAGCCAACTTCCTAGTTGAATTTTTCGATGAAATTTTGTGGAGATGATATACTAATCATGAAGATCATCTTCACCAAGTTTTATTTAAAAAATTCATTCGTTTACCGCCTGAAAATGGTTGGTTTGCATTTGAGGACCAAAAAAATTGGTCCTCTTAAGATCCTTCCTCTAGAATTACTATCCATATTATAAAACACAAAGCTTGAGTCACTGTTCATTTTTAAATGTCCCTTAATTTAAAGGCTCACATTGCATATAGTTGGTATATTATTAATATTAGCCCTTACATGTTCTTTCTTCTCATACTAAAAAATCAGATCAATACAATAAATACTCACACACAAAATATGCACCCGACATACTACTCTTCTTATTCACTCTCTCTCTCTCGTTAACTTTTAAAAAAAAACTTTAAAAATGTCATAATTATAAATTCAAAAAATAAATTATAATAAAATTTAAAGTTTTGAAATATATTAATCAATGTCTATAAAACGAGATCCATAATGAACATAAAATTGTAAAAATAAAATAAAAAATCAATACTAATATTCAGATATTTTAGTGTGATTTTTTATAGCAATAGCCTTCGATATTCGGACTCACAAAAGTAATAATAATAACCCACAGCAACAAATAGGGACGGGGCAGGGGATTTCTCCGGCCCTCGCTCAGTCATCACAGCTGAGCTCGGTGGAATTCGATTCCGGGGAGTTCGGAGGAGGCAGCACTGGGGATGAGCAGGCGAGGACGCTGAAGAGGACAAGGCTGGTGTGGACCCCACAGCTGCACAAGAGGTTTGTGGATGCTGTGGCTCACCTTGGGATCAAGAATGCTGTGCCCAAGACCATAGTGCAGCTCATGAGTGTTGATGGGTTGACCCGTGAGCATGTTGCCAGTCATTTATACAAGTACAGGCTTTACCTGACGCGTATGCAGGGGATTTCGAGTGGTGGCGGTGGAGTCCCCAGAGGAGTGCTATCCAGCGGTGATGCAGCCACTGATCACTTGTTCGCCAGTTCTCCGGTGCCAGCACACTTCCTCCAACCTGTTCGCCACAATTCAGACCACTTCTTGCCGTTTATGCCAGTGCCGGCACTACAGCACCACCACCACCACCAGCCGATGTCAGCTGCCGCTGCAGCCGGGGCCGGACATCTGCAACTACAGCCACAGTATCGGCAGATGGGCCATTTTGGGTTGCCGCCCAATGGGCAATTCGAGCATCCGTTCCTAGCAAGACAGCATTTGGGTATGCCTGTGAATAACACAGTTCCAACTTATGTGGAGGATTTGGAATCACCTACAGAAGCCACTGGGAGGAAAGTTCTCACTCTATTTCCAACTGGGGAGGATTAGTTTTGGATAATGGAGTAAATGAATGCAACTACTTGGGTGGCTCTAACTTCTTGACCAATCAAACGCAATTCGCAAAGTAACCTGTTTTGTAGTCCTTGTGCGACTAGCATTGCTCTTCCTCTTCTAGGCATGGAATTAAATTGCTGGTATTTTTCTTCACCATTAGTTGGATTCTAGTGCGGCTATTGATCAAAATCACAGTCTAGGTGGCATTGCTGATCAATGGTTTCCGAGTTCATGGGCAAAATGGACTTTTACTAGAAGCAATTCTAGTAAGTGGTTGGTTTTTGTATCCTGGGATTATTCTTGTCCGGGCAGTAAGTTACTGGTGGTTATATTGATGCTTGTCTTGATTGTAACAGTTGATGGTGCCATCCATTTTCTCCAAAAAGAGGCACTCTGTAAGTGTCCATGGCGCTAATTTGTAACAGTTTTCTAAGCCTTTTTTGTGTATCTCGTGTAGAGATTTAGTTCTCTTCTTGTTTAGTTTATTACTTGCTGTTGTGTAGAGAAGATTAAAAAAAATGTTAAAAGTCTGATGTTATTAGGAACTTTGCTTTATTCTAATATTGCACCATAAATAGTTATTAGTTATCTCAAATTAATTTAGATAACAGTTTTGTTCTTTAAAATAATGCAATGTTAGTTTTATAGCAATAAAGTTTATCTGATTTAATTAAATTCTATTTTGTGCACCATACTATTTTAGATGATACTCTTATTTTTAAATATTAGTTTTTTCGTTTAGTTGCGCCGGACAACACCAAATGGAATTTTAAAATTGCAAATATAAGGATTATAGAATTTCAAAACAAAATTTTTTTTTTAAATGAACTTTAATATATACTCACAAATTACATTAGACGAACAGTATCAACACCACCACCCCCGGGCAGGATCGTATAAACAATAGCAGAATAGACAGCAAAACAATCAAACCAACAAATTCTCTACCCGAGAATTGCTAAAAAAAAAAAAAAACTCTACCCAAGAATCTTACTGTCATAGAGTCCCCATTCTTTAATCTCTATTCACCACTTTTCGCTTGTTTCAGACTTGATACAGATATGTCAGTTTCACTCGAACCTAAATCCAAAATTATATGAAATCAGTTATGACCTACGGCTTGACCCGAATAAATTAAGTCCATATTCATTACATCACATGCATGAACTACATCAAGGACTAGCCCACTAAAATTAACAAGTCTACACATGGCCCGATCAGGCCCAAAGTCACTTACTCATTAATGAAGCCTAAATCATGAGCCCACTCTCAAGACAAGACTATAACCAAGTTGGCCCATACTCTAGCGAGGGTTGTGCATAGTAGGAGATTTGCAACGTAGCTGATTTGAATTAATGTTTCTTATTTTCAACTAAACAGCTGCACAAGATAAACCATATAAAATTATTCTCCTAGTATTCTACTAAGTACTAGATTTGTACTTAGGGGTGCCAATTGTGACTGTGTTACGTGGGCTCGTATCGTGTTACACAGGTTAATATTATTAGAGATATCAACACAAACCCAACAAGATTAACTAATCGTGTCAAAAAATTTAATTCTAACCTAACATGCTTATTAATTGTGTTACATGGGTTAACACGTGTAACCCATTTATTAAAATATTAAAAGTCATTTCATATAAATTTCAGCACACCAAAATAAATATAGTTAAATTATATACCATCAAATTATCCTAGTGGAGGCCGCAGAAAAGTATAATATAATGTAACATGAGCTCGAGGTTAACATATGTAGAAGAAAAAATAAAAGTATTTAGGTTGAGGTTTAATACTTTTTCATTATAATAATCTAGTTTATTTGTGTAGGGTGTACCCCCTAAAAGAGAGAATAGAAACCATGTGGTCGTTGAATCTTAACACGGTGAATAGCCTTTCCTTTGATATCATGTTAGAGTTTGAACTACCCAGCCAAAAATCAATTGGTAATAAATGGAATAGCCCCTTCATCTTATATATTGTTATGTTATGATCCATTTTTCCGATGTGGTATTTTTAGTCTTAACGATTTATTATTAATCCCAAGTAATTTTACCATTTTCCAAAACTCACTATTCGATTTACTCAGTTTTTCTTACTTTGCGTAATATAAGTATTGCCAATAATATACAATTGCTTGAAACATTAAAGTTAAAGGTTTAATTAACAATTTGCAAAATTTCTCTGTCTTCGACCTACAATATTTAATACAATGGTTATAACTTTGATCATTGGCAAAGTCAAGGTTTAATATTAAGGTGGGCGAAAAATAAATTTGATGCACAATTAAATACATTCACAATAACATAAAATAAGGTAGGCAAAGTGGAATTTTCTTATAACTAACATAAAATAAGTTAGACAAAGTGTAAATTCTCTCCTAAATTAAAGTGGATAAAGTCTAACAACCAAGCGTGGCCTAGTGGTCGTGACACTAAAATCAGCAATGGGTTCGACTATGAGCTCTCTAGATCGAATCGCCAGATACAAAAAAACCTTTGGTCACCAAGGTTGTGGTTGCCAAGGGTGGACCAAGACCAAGGATTTTGCTCGAATGAGCAAAATGTTATATAAATGTGGTTAGGGGTGGACCAAGACCAAGGATTTTAGTCGAATGGGGGCGAAACTAGTACCACAATCCCATTAAAGTCATCAAAGTTTTTGTTCTTTTAAGTTCAAGCACTTCTTAAACATAAAATATATGCAACATAGGTTTTAAAATTTGACGGTATTTAAAACCATAAGCTTGTCACCATGACCATATTACTTAATTGTCAGACCATTTTCATTTTTGCTAAACTTTTCTCCTCAAATTATATATGTGAGTAGTATACGTATGCGGTGCATGAATAATTAATCCATTATCATATTAGCTAGTAAAATCCTAAAAATCCTTTGGCCTCGCATTGGTCCGCCCTTGAATGTGGTTAGCACTATAGGCATAATATATACACATATGTACCTGGTATCTGATGTTATTACACTATAGAAGGAGAAGGAAAAATTAAAAACTTTAGGATGCCACAACAATTCTATTAACATTATTACACCATCTGCGACTTTTTAAGAAGCAAGATTATCAAAACTATAACTCAGGATATGCTAAATGCGTGTGGAAGTAATATTATACATGATAATTATTGATATCATGTAAATGTTTGGAATATTTACTTTTTAAGAGTGGTGTGCTTGGCTAGGTACTGCAATAAAAGGATTGTGAGTTTACTTTTTACACTATCTTCTTACTTGTTGATTCAAACCAACCAACTACACTTTAAAAACTAGCGTAGTTGATTTTCATTATATCTGATATCAGCAATCTATACACACATTTTCATTGTGTCTGAAGATCTTACATTCTTACTTATATATCGATCCACTCGCATTTCAACAGATAATAAAGAAAGTCGAGTTGAAATTGGACAAAATAGATGAAAAAGTGAGGCCAAAATCGATGAAAGTCACCTCCTGCTTGCCTGGCATTGATTCAATCACATGGGACATGAAAGAGAAGAAAATGACAGTGATTAGGGATGTAGAATATCCAGTGACGTTAGTGGGGAAATTGAGAAAGGTTTATCACACAGAAATTATCGCAGTCTGTTCAGCAAAAGAGTTTGCGAAAAAGAAAAAAAAGCCTGATGCGGATATAAAGAAAAAGATTATTAAAGAAGAGCGTGTGAAGTATATATCTTATGATTCTTATTTCTCGATCCCATACAAATTTGCCGACGTGCACGAAAATTCAAACAAGTGTGTTATTTGCTAATTGTATATATGGCGCCTCATCTTAGATTGATAAAAGGTTCTCAAAAACAATTTAAGATACTTGTTATGAGAATAATCGCCATATATATATATGACTAAGTGATTTTTAATGAAAGCGTGACTAATTCGGTTGAACTCCATTTGGATTCTTTTAGCAAATGGAGAGACCTTTATCCTTAATTTTCAGGATGTAGTGGTCTCTAGGTTGTCCATGTCCTGCTGCTTTTCTTTCAGTTGAGCAACTCTGGTACATTCTCTTTCTTCTTCTTGCTCTTCTCTATTGATGGTGAGCAGTCTTAGAAGGGTCAGTTGTGTTGAAAAAATTGTCATTTTGCGCCATTTTGAGAGCAATTTTATTTAAAACCAAATGGTCGGTTTTGAAAGGTTATTATGGATTTATGTTCTCTTCCATGAGTACATTAAGATTGTATATTTATTTGCTCAAAATGGATAATGGGTAAATGAGAAATTGTCACCCAAAGTAAGCTACTTGAGAAGAAAAATGAAATAGAAAGTGTTAAGTCCCGCATTGAAATTCTGTGGGAAAAGTTATGAGTTTATAAATGATCACCTTTCACTAGCTCATAAGCTTCTAAAAAAAATAAGGGCTGCTCTCGCGTACCTAGGCGTGCAGGGACTTGTTTTACATCCAGAGTTAAATTTTTCCTTCTTCATTCCAATTCAATTTCGAATTTTGAACTGGTGTAACAGTCAATTGAATTCAGAAAACGTCTAAATTAATGCTCATTATTCAAAAAAACGTCCAAATAAGTTCTCATTATTAAACCAAAATAGATCTTTGGTTTAATTGACAATTTTAATATCACACTCCCTCACCTTTATATAAATTAGTCTTTCTTCTCTTTGCTCAAACATACAATTCAAGATACCATACACAAACACACACTTATAGGAGTTCTTCTCCTACTATTTGATGATATTGTTCAAACACTTGTTCGGTTCATTGTGAGTAACACCGATGTGCTTAAGGTAGATATTCTAACCTATTTTATCCTGGAAAACAGACGCTGTAAACAGCCTTTAAGTACCTCCGGTGAGGCGGCGTAATTGTTTTAAGGAAATTGTGTGATACACAAGCCTCGGGTCAATTTTCTTTCGAATTTCTATAAATTACTGAATTTCAATTCTGTTTATACGCAAGATATTTTCTAGCAAGTTATTCCAGACTGGCTAGAGTTATCTTATCTATTGAATAATTCCTCTTTTAATTCTAAAAAATGACTTTTAAATCCTGGAAACAGGAGGGAGTATTAAGCACTTATGCATGGATGGTACCAATTGTTCTTTCACTAATTTTGGACAAAATCTAAGTCTCTTTCCTTACTACAATAACAAAGCCCCCCACCCCTTTCCATAACAACAAAATTCTAGGTGAGACTTGAACTTGGATCTTCTAAGCTCGGGTGACTGCCATAACTAATCATTTAGCCTGGCTTTTTACCATTCTTTCTTTTTATTGGAAAAGTATTTCATCAACCTAAAATATAGAACTGCAAGTTGCTATTTTGTTCAAATAACGACAAATAAGTTCTGTTCCTTTTCTTTTCTTTCTATTTTTCCAACACTAAGATCCATATTTTCTGCCATAACTTTTCCAGAATTAGAAACATCAACGTGGTCGTTCAACCACTGTAATCACCAAGATAAAAAATCTATAATCACCCTAGTCCACATAACAATATTCATATGCAATCAATGTTCAAGAAAATGGTGGCAAAACATGAACGTGTTGGTACGTTTAATTTGGCCAAAATCTTAGACATAAATCTGGGGTATGGAGATGTTTCCCTATTTCATATAATTGTTGTTAAAATGAATTTCACAAACAAGGGATCTCTGCTATGAAACTAGGGATGTCACAATAATATACATATATAACATATAGAACATTAATGGAGATCACAATAATCTCTCAAACCAAGTGTTTGTTATCAACGAAAATAAAATCTCTCAACACTAAGACTCTGATTGATAACAACATAAAAAAAGAAAAATAAAAATATTTGATTTGTTAAAAAGTTAGAAAATAAGTTGAAACATGTGATAAAATACTCTTTATTTCATGCTCATTTTATTAGTAGATGATCTCCATCATTCATAATTTTGTGAAAAATTTCTCCATGAAAAAAGTCACAAAGTAAGAAGACATCTTACCACATGTCTCAACTTATTTTCCAACTTCTCACATCATTTTCCATGTTGTTATCAGACGGACTCTAAGTTTCTTGTAAGCCTTTGGCCTCCCTTTCAGTTTCTTACTCTATTTAGAATTCGTTTTCGCTTCAATGCTTTTTGCAAAAACGAACAGTAAACAGTTTTTATTAGTGAGTTCGCTGTTACCTTCCCTGCATATTTCGTTAATTTTATTTTTTATATTTACTATTATTAGGATAAAGTTTTCTAGTTAATTACTAGTAAGGGTTCTGTAGGAATTAGTGGCTGGTTACTGACGAGTGACGACTTTGTTGACACTCATGTCTAAAGAGGATTACGATAACCCTTATATTTAATTGGTAAATATAATAAAATAATAATAATAAAAGTGTCATTTATTTAAGCGTTGGAGCGACTATACTTCATTTGCATTGAAATTTAAGGTTTGGAAGACTAGCCAAAGTGAAGAAAATGCTATCTTGTTTGGCGATGCTGTAAAACGGGCTTTCCCGGGAAAATAGAAGTCGGAATTTCTTGATCTGATGAAAATTCAGGATTTCGGAAAAAGGGTTGGAGCCTAGAAAAAAGGAAGTAAAGTAAATATCTGGGAAGGTGTCTACGGAACTTTCTTGCAAAAAATATAGAAGAAATAGCTGAACTCTTTTTCCATTTATTAGGTTTCAAGCGCATAGGTATATGTATATATATGCTTATGCCGATTGTATGGCGTCTATGGGTCTTGATCATGAGGTCCCAGTTTGGTGTAGTTAGAAAGCTGAAATCCTTTTTTGTAACTTAGGAAAGTATTTAACATTTGGTACATTAATCTCTCTCCCCATATTCAGTGTAGATGTATAATTCAAATGCATTTAAAATATGATATTTGGAACATTCTTTGAAATAAATCTCCGCTCTTCTACAAAGATAGTCCCACTTTGAATTTGGTAATTGTTTTAATAAACAACGAATTTCAATCTAATCAATTGTCAGGGCAATTCATTTTCTATTATGAGATAAACTATATGACTATGCCTCTAAAATAAAATGGAACTTTCAATTTGAGACATGCAGAAAAGAAATTGAGACTATCTTTTTGAGATGAAGATAGTAGCTTATCTTTCTTTATGTAGTCTTCTATAATAACCTTTACTAATGTTGATTTGTTAACCCCATTTATTTGACTTCGCGCTTTTGATGAACATCCCTGATTCTAACATCAAAAGTTATTTATTATGTTGAGATGTGATTCATTGATTATGTATCAGAAAGAAATTTAATGCTTAATTTTAGACATTTCAAAATTGCGAGCTCGAGTCTGCATTGCGTTTGTCATGTCATTTGTGCAGATGTACCATATATAATAAATAATTGCTTCGCTAGAGGCACGATACACATCATTTGATAAGTGAGGCACGATACACATCATTTGATATCAAAGCATGGTTGGAAAGCTCCTGCAAGATGTGTAACTTAATGTTAAGGTGAAAATTTATTTTTCGTGTATGATTATATCCACCCTCTTTCGATATATATTTTACCATTTCAAAAAAAAATTAAAAAAGGTTAAAATTATCAAGCATCATCATCAGATATGATAGCTCATTAGCGTTATCATCACTGCAAGTTTTATGATAATGTATAGTTAAGGTAGAAAAATCCAGACTTACATATGGGGGATATGTTTTAGCACTAAGACTAAAACACAAAAACCCCATTTTTATCACACACCAATCTAATACTGCACTTATTGAAGATGGATAACACAATCTCCTTCTTAGAACAAACCCCAACAATAAGACAAACTGCAATCAAAGACATAACAACAGCAACAAATAGGATGTTACAAAAGCTGAATATCTTGGTCGTATTCTTCGAGCGCCACATTGAGACCACGGTTGCCGGTAAGTTGCCTGGTTCCCTATCTATTAGTGACATGCGAAACAAAGTTTTATTAAATATTTTAAGACAGTCGCTACATTTATAATTGAAATTTGCGTAACACCATACAAGGCCTCGTTCGGTTCAGGGCGAGATATTTTTTAACTTGCACGTTTAAGTTGAAAAAATTTCTTTCACCCAAGTGAGAAATATTATGCCCTGAACCAAATGAGGGACTAAAAGAACGGAACTAAGTAGTGGCCTCCAGTTACTTTTAAGTTCTGATCACAGCTGAAACTTGAACGCATAATTTAAGAGAAATATATTTATTTTAACTAAATAGACTAAATAGTTAAGTTCCTCAAATATATATATTTATTCAAGAGAAATACATTTATGAAATATATAAATGTTATGTTCCTCAAATATATGTATATACACTGAGTGTCTCTCTAAGGGCATCCTTTCTTTAAACTAAAGAACAAACGACCCTTTCGAGGTGATATATAAATGATCGAGTATTTTGATGAAATTTGGTGAAGATCATCTCCACAATAGGTAGATCATCTCTACAAAATTTTATTAAAGAAATGCAGTCGGGAAGTGAGTGAGATGAAATATTGATGTATGTGCCTATTAGATGATTCCACTAAATTTCTACTATCGTAAATCATAATATATACACAGTTGTTTAAGCATGCCTGATATCAGATGATTCGAAAGTACTTCAAATTTGCAAAGGTTGAGGAAATTACCCAAGGGAGCAGACAGGCTCAAGTCTTTCTTTGACCTCGGGATCTTGCCATTTCAATGCGTCCCACCAGCTTTGTTCCGCTTCAATGGAATGCAACATCTTTGCGACATCTTTATTGAAAGGCAACTCTTTCAAATTGGGACAGCCATTTATCTGAAGCTTCTCTAAGGCAGGCCACTCAAGTGACCCGTAAGCACAAATCCTTCTTAAATTTGGCATATCAGCCAATACTAGTGTCTCCAGATTTGGGAGGAAATCGCGATATACTGTGGCATTATTCCCTGGTTCAACAAGTAATTCTTTCATTTGGGAACATTTCTCGATTTTCAGAGTCCTCAGTTTGTATAGGCTCCCAAACGGTACGGGGAGTACCTTCCAAATGCATTTCAATAGTGGCAACATCTTTATGTATAACTCTTCTAGGTTCGGTAGCAATGGGCTATCCACCTTATCCGCGATCGCTCTTATTTGGTTACAACTTTCAATTAGACAACCTCGGACCTTGTACAGACTGGCATTCCCGAAATCGGATACGTACTCAAGCTCAGGGTGGTTAACCAATTCAAATGCTTCGGTTTCAGCAAGCACTTTAAGAATAGTCGAGGTACTGCTGGAGCCATTGCAATATCTCAAGTACCTGTCGTATTGGAAAAAATTTGGAATTTGAGGTGGCGTTGAGGTCGAGCATCCAATGAAAACTTGGAATGGTTTGGACATGGAGCCAAGGGTGTCTATTCTCCTAACAAAACTCGTCAAAACATTGATTCTGGGAAAACTGAAGGTTGGAATACCGGCCACTAATTTTATGACGTCATCTTCCACACCACCTTCGAAGCAGAACTTAAAAGTTGTCAGCTTTGTCAAGGTAGCAGCTATCTTATCTATGACAACATTTTGCATCTCATTGCAAAGATGCTTGTACGATTTCACATCAATGATCAACTCTTCCAATGAAGAAATCTCGGATATAAAATTGCAATTACACAACACAATTTTAGTATCATTTCTGCAGCCAAAATTAGATAAGGACACAAGCAAACGCCTCAGTTGCAAATTCTTGAATTCCTCTGGTATTTTCTCAACTCCGCTTCCCCGCATATCAATCGCTTCAATGTTTCGGAGCTCTCCTATTTCAGAAGGAAGCAGCACCAACTCAGTGCAACCATTTAAACAAAGCACCTTAAGACGGACTAGCTTCGATAGAGAGGATGGTAGTGACACGATTCTAGTAGAATCCATGTTCAAGACCCTTAGATTTTCCATATGCTCAAAGAATAAACTAGGTATTATTCTCAAACATGGATTTTTTTGCAAAAAAAGTGTAGAAAGTTTTGAACAATCTGGGCTTTCAGGTAAGGTTTGCAACTCATTGTCAACCAAAGAAATCCACCTCTTCTCTTCCCAATGTTCCGCAATTGGAGGCTCTAGCAATGATTCACCAGTTTTCACCAAATGTTTATGTTCGGTGCCACTAGTTGACATGTTAAATAAGGCCGCTCGTCGGATCAATTTGTGCATCCTAACATATTTCTTGGACACACACTCCTCGAGTAATGAAACCTTCTTAAGATCTTCCAATACCTGAGGCCCATATGCACGCACTTGTTTAGCATCGTCAACCTCACCATACAAATCTTCAGCAGCCCAACAATCCAATAAACAATCTATATCAATGTCACTGTCTTCTGGATATATCGCGCTATGGAAAAAACAAGCCTTTTGGGCATCCTTCAATTGACCCGAGCAAAAATTCAACAATTTATATAGCGCCTTCATGGCATCATCTTGCTTTTCAGGCCACAATCTTAAGCTATTAAGTCCATCGCTCCAACTTTGAACACTGTCTCTCATTTTGAAAGCATTTGCAACGGTCCTTATCACAAGAGGAAGGCCGCCACAGTATTTGACTATTTGGTACATAACCCGCTCAATACGTTGGTCAACTCTGCGATTCGAGTTTTGACTTACAACATTTTTGAACATTTTCCAAGCTTCCCCGAGAGTTAACCTTTTCACCTCGATCACCCTATCCACTATTGAGTTACAAACACCATCCACCGTAGTCGTCAATACAACTTTGCTACCATTCTCGTTGTTAAGATCGATTCCAATTTGATCCAATTCAAGATCTTCCTTGACATCGTCGAGAAGTAGCAAATACTTCTTGTCCCTCAACTCTTCCCTTATCACACAAGCAACTTCATTAATATCAGTATAGCCTTCAACGTTAAGTTTTAATCTTCGAACAAGAGCCTGTTGCAGTTGCCCCGTGCTCAAATTCTCCCCGTCTTTGTCAGTAGAAACATTCACCCACAAGACTAAATCGAAAGCTTCAGCGAGTTTTTCATGATTATTCAAGTTCTGCATTATCGCTGTCTTTCCTACGCCCACCAAGCCACGGACTCTAATACCTTTGACTTTGTCATTCGACAAAAAAGCCAATATATCCTCCATTGGCTTTTGCAGTGTGGAAAATTCTGTGATATCTGGGGCTTTCATCTTGACTATCGGTTCAGGCTCTTTTTCGACTAGAATATCTGTTAACTGCATGCCCACCTCGTAGAGCCGACGCACAGCTTCAGTCTTAATTTCCATCTCTCTTCCCAGTTCCAAACCTTTGTCAAGCTTAAAGTTGATCTTTGATTTTCGGCATTTTTGCTTTTCGTACTTCTGGTTTATTTCATCCACTTCCACTTCAATCTTCCCTACCCGGTCAATCCAACTACTATACGTTTTTGTTCGCCTTTTTCTTGCGCTAAATCTTTTTAACATATCCTCATGATCGTCCCTTTTCGAGCATAGTAGTATCCTTGCTTCATTCAAATCAGCATGAATGGTCTCCAAGTCCTTTGAAGGTTTACTTTTGTCTTTCTCATCAGGTGCATTGTGAGCTTGCCAGACAGTGGCAGCTGCAGCCACAACATTAGCACCTGCTGCCACAACACCAGCACCTGCTGCCACTATTTCACCCATCGACAAACTCGGGAACCTGTAAAACACAATAAAAAGCGGCTGTGATGCAGGCACAAAACCCCATTAGGGGTGGTTTCAAAAATCCTTTCCAAGAGACATTTTAATTGGGAGGGATTACCCTAATTTGTGTAACCCATTACAATTTATTAATAAAAATTCCGCTTAAATCCATGACTAGAGGGGTTTTTTTTTCAAAAAAACAAAGGTACACAAAAGTTCTAATTTACATAACTTTCCAAACCATGCATAAATTACAGTTCACAGTGAATTCTTCTTTTCTTCAAATTAGCCAATGAATTGGTGAATGGTAGGTGTTATCCAATAGCAATTGGCTCCTCTAGAATGACGGAAATTATTCCAGAGGAGAGCTGGAAAGATCTACAATTCTACATCATTCATTAGTTAGAAAATTGACGGCTCAGACATTATTTTTTTATTTAGAGTTACTTACCTTTTGACCTCAATTTATTTCTTTATTGACATCCAAAGTTTACATTAATTCCCATTTGATACCTATTTAGACGATTTCCATCCAACCAACAAGTCAAACCATTAAGTACCTTTTATCTATATCTATATTTTATTTACATATAAAAATACAAATAAATTAAGTGTTTTTCCCCTTTTTTATATAGACAAATATGCCCTTTTCAATGTAGATTGCTCTTTTGGATATAAGTTTAACATAATTCTACTAAGACTCCAAGACTCCAAGTTTATTCAATTGCAAATAATAGCTTCTCGAGAGTTCTAGCAAATATTATTTCTAAGTTTGAATACCAAATAAAGACATGTTGCTTACGAATTACCATCAATCACAAAGATTCCCAATTATTTATATTTAATATTAGTCTACTTTACCATCATAAATTATTTCATAGCATCACAGCCTGGTACATACTTTCCTTGAAAACAGGGAAGGCAAATATAAAATTTGAGGTAACAATTATGAAAATTCCTTACAGATTCTTATTTTTCTTTTTGATACTCATTTTTTTTTTGGCTGCAATGATAGTATCCCTGATTATATTATTCTTCATATTTTCATTTATTATTTATCTTTGATACATTTTCTTATATTTTATACAGTGCCTTATATATTTTATGGTATACAGTAGTTGGGTGTTTACAATACAATTCTATCCCAGTGCCTTGGTGTATGCAAATATAGAAGAAAAAAAATGATGTGGCCTTGGATTAGGATAACCTCCTCCCACTTAATTTTTTATGCACTGAAAAAGAGTAAAAAATGTATTTTGCAACATATATATAATATTGAGGGAGCATACATTTTGTTATATTAAATTGGGCTAGTTCAGCGCTTTGGAGGCCCATGCGTCAGGCACCACCCGGTGGCCTAGAATGAAAGGAGCCAAGGAGAATGAATTGAACGGCTTACGTCAACACCACGCTGAGGACGATGGGAACTCGGCTGACTTTAATGAGGGACACGTGACTAGCACGTGAAAAGATACAAGGAATGTGCATGAGAATATCACGGAATGTACAATAAAATTGAGGTGGTCCCCACCATATTGTGACAATTGTGGAATACCAAAATTAGTTCGCTATAGATAATGACAAAAAAGTTGGAGTGTTATCCGAGCCTTACCCTCTTTGGTAATTTTACTGTAACCCTAATAAACATTTGTAATCATAATTCTATAAGTATAAATATAAAAAAGGGTGGCTTACAACTAGGGATCCCCCTTCAAATTTAGAAAAATCTTGTGTAAAAAGAGAAAGCTGGTACTTTGTCTTTTTTTATTGAAAAATAGTCTTGAGAGCCAATAACAAAATACACACACATAAAGGGTGGGGGTACTCTAGACCTATTATCCATTGGCTAGGGGAGAACCGTCTTCAAACAAAAATCTCTTATTAGTTTTTGCATTATTTACTATTCCATCAAACTTATTAAGAGCCATTCTTCATTGTGGGTTGGTCAAACTTTTGGCCATTTACAATTGGCGACGTTTGTGGGAAACGAGAAAGAAAATCAATTTTTGGTTGTTAGTTTGTTACGTTGTTGATTTTTCCCAAGAAAGTTAATCACTAGTACAAACCAAAAGAACCACTTCACAGATCTCTTAGACACAACAACTTGGTAGGGATGGCACACTGCCACCCCTCCAGAGAAATGATAACCCGGTCCCACCTGCTAATCAGAGTATAGAACAGGTTGATAGTAACTACAACGATCACAGTCTGGCCGCTGATGACTCAAAAAATAAAATAACCAAGTTGAGGTTGGAGAATCAAGCTTTACAGGCGTTTCTCAAGGAACAATTGAGAAAAATTATTTTAAGAAACAGAGAAGAGGAAGACACTGCTAACTCCTCTGTCAAACGACCACGCCCCGCCAAAACAAATCGAGTCCCATAAACCCCACAACATGTGCCTCCACAAAACCAAGTTGTTGAAAAGGCGAAGGAGATACATGTTTCTACGCCGGAGGTTTCGATGTGACTTAAAGACATAGTGTCTTTAAAAGACTGGAAGAGAAAGACGCTAGCCCAAAAACTTGGGCCAAGCATGATCTTAGAAGTTTGATCGATTCCACCATTGCTATAAAATATGTTATTCATAGCTCGAGGGACTTTGCACAGAGGTCGTCATGAGAACAAAAAGGGTCTCCGTTCATTCAACGTATAGCAGAAACAACTCTTCCCAAAAAGTTCTCCATGCCCAAGTTCAACATTTACAACAGATGTACCGATCATGTCAACCATGTCAGGTATTATTAACAAGTTATGGACTATTGGATCTCAGACAATGTTATTATGTGTAGAATGTTTCCTATAAGCCTAGAGGATATAGCTCTCAGATGGTTTACTCAACTCCCAATTGGCCAAATAGATGATTTTAGAGAACTAGCCGAGCAGTTTACGGAAAGATTCATAATCAATAGCCGAGTAATAAAAGGCCCGGAGGCCTTCACCAATCTGAGGAAGAGGAAAGATGAAACTCTTAGAGAGTATGCCTCTAGGTACTGGGAAGTGTTTCAGTAGGCTAAAGATTGTGACCTTCGATTTGCTCTGAACACATTCAAATATGGCTTACCCAAAGACATCAGCGGAATTTACAATTCTTTGATGATTGTGCCCCCTCAAACCTTTGATGAGTTGCTCTCAAAGATAAACGAATATGCTTGAGTAAAGGTTGATAAGATGGTGGTAGGGGAAAGTAGAAAGCAAGTAGACAATGGCGACAATGGAGACAATGGTATTGGAAAGTCAACAAATCAAAAAGGAAGAAAAATGAGGATTTCTCTAAAGTCAATGACAAAGGGTACAGGGGAGTCCACACGGTTTTCAAAAAGCCGATCCATAAGATAAGAACCAGCCTTTTTCGAATGGCCAAGAGAGATGGTAGTGACCTAGCCAGTCGAAATAAGCAGTTGAGGTGTTCGTACCATAAAGACCATTGGCACCTGTGAACACCTCATTTTGTGACCCCCGCAAGAAACCTGATTTCCAAAGAAATGAAAATGCATGCACAAGCATTCCTAAATGCACATGTGATACATGTCAAAGAATAAAGCCGAAAAGATCCCAGGATGAGAAGTTATGCATGTATCACATGTATCACAAGAATAAAGCCGTCAAAACTCCTGAAAACTTGTGAAAGGAGAGTCACACATTTTCGATTATCCTCAAACTTTAAGAGTTTTTAGACATTACCATAAGGAGTAGCATACTCAAAAATTAGCTCGATCTGACGATCAGATCTCTGAAAATTTAGAAAACCATGAGTTTGTTTCAGGTGATCAAATGGAGGCCTTCTCGAAGTTAAAATGGTCTGAAGTTTGGTCAGTAGATAAGTCTTATTGTGGGGAAGAACATATTCAAAGTTTAGCTTTGGCGGACATGGGATCATCAAGAATCAATTTGTCTATCATGCAATTCTAGTCGAAATGTCCTTAGTAGCAAATTAAAATAAAAATAGGCCTTTCTGAATTCTGATTGATCTTAAATTTGGATACAAGCTAGAAAACATTTGGAGGGAAAACCTTCCCAAAATTCAGGAAGATCCAACAGCTAAAAGTTCAATTGTCGAGGTTGTTGTACGCAAGTACGTTTCTTACGCGGGAACAAACTCTTTGTACCACGCCGAGGAGACCGAGTCCTTCCTGAACTCCGATCGTCTCCAATTATTTACATAATCTAGAAGACTTCTACTGGAAATACATATCCAAAAATCAGTATTATCCAATGGTTAGAACTTTATTTGTCGTACAAACAATTGACTTTATCTACAACAAGTACCTTTCCTACGCGGGAATAAACTCTTTGTACCAATCCGAAGAGACCGAGTCCTTCCCGAACTCCGATCATCTTCAAATTTTTACAAGGTCTAGAAGACTTTTATTGGAAATACACGTCCAACAATCAGTATGATCCAACGGTTAGAACTTGACTTGTCGTACAAACAAGTGACCTTGTCTACAACAAGTACATTTCCTACGTGAAAACAAACTCTTCGTACCAATCAGAGAAAAAGGAGACCTTCCCGAATTCTGATCGACCAGAAATTTTGACACGATCTAGAAGAATTCTATTCCCAACGCATACCCAAAAATCAGCATGATCCAACGGTGGTAAGGCTTCTTGATAAGCTCCAAGAGTCCTGGTTGCAATCTATTTTCTTTCTCTCCAAGCATTTTTTCAACTATAAATAGACCCCCCTCCATTAATATTTTTCATTAACAATCAAGTGAATTTCGTGGTACACACTAAGAGACCCTTATTCTCTCCCTCTAAGAAGGCTCAGGTATAATTTTCTCTCTTTTCTTTTATTTATTCGTCAGTCTTATAATTCATATTATTGTCTGCATAATTTCTATCACTTTATAACTTTTCAAAACCCTTTTTCAAATTATTTTTCAAAACCAAAGGTGTATAATAAACCCTAATCCAATTCCAAAATAGTATTATTACTTTTTTACTTTTTTAAAAGCCCGGATTAGCGGTATTGTTATATGAAGAAATCGATAATCACTATTGTTATGAGAGCGCTAGTGCCATCTATACCAGTTTAATCAATAGACTATGGTACACGATCGGTCAAGTCACCTCATATCATATCGAATATAAGATTCCACATCGAATTAGTTTTTGAAAAGCCCAATACTTTACAAAATCACTTGTTTCACTACATCTATTATTATTAAACTTTTTTTTTCAAATCACACACACATACTTATTTTCAAAATCATGGGTGAACTACGAAACACATCGTTTTTATTTCATCCCCAAATTCTCGGTTTTTAAAGCAAGCACGAAAAGCTGTAAAGTAATAGTAATAGCATACAAGGGCTGAATTATAACATGTGTATCTCCTACTCAAGAGATCGAAAGGGCGAATTGGGTGCCTAACACCTTCCTAATTCGTAACTTAATCCCCGAACCTTCAAATCAACTAGTTTCGCATGCATTGTGTAGAAGAGGATATTTAGTCCATAAATACGTCTCTTTTACACAAACCTTTTTGTTTATTTAGTAAAACAAACTGGCGATTCTTATTCTTTTCAAAACTGATTTTCAAAGCAACAACAGAATTTCCGCCCACGAGGACCTCGAGCGTCGAGAACGCGGGTTCTCACAGCACCATACCGAGAATTGCAAAACCCTCAAGCAGTTTCTGGAGGGATTGGTGAAGAAGGGCCATCTGGTCAAGTATATGAAACTTGTTAAGAAGTCGGGGAAGAAAAATTTGGAAGATAATAGTAATGATGAGCCAGTTAGGAAATTGGTTAGCAAAATGGTAACTAGGGTCATAAATGCAATTCATGCTTCTACTAGCTCAAATAACTTAATCAAGAACGCGATTTGGTTAGAGAATAAAAAAGCACAGTGCGCTGAACAAGCATTTACTGCAGAGGTGATGTCGATTATTGTGTATGAAAAAGAGATAAAGAATAAACATCCTATGAAATCACGTTCATGGATAGAGACACGAAGGGGGTAGATTCTTCACACAATGATGCCCTAGTGATCACCATTAACATCAACACAGTTGACGTCAAAAGGGTTTTGATCTACTCGGGCAGGTCATCAGAAATTATGTACAGCAGTATATTCCAGAAGTTGAATCTCTCCCCCTCACAGATCAAGAATGCTAACTCTCCTGTCTTCAGTTTTAACGGCAAAGTAGTGTGGCCGATTCCTATAGTCTAGGTACTAGTTCATTTAGGTCCCAAATAAAATATGGTTGAGTTCATTGTCATGGACATTAATTTCCCATATAACGCAATCCTCAACAAGGGATGGTTAAGGCAGATGAAAGCAATAGCATCTCCCCTCCACTAGAAACTCAAATTCCCTAGTGAGGAAGGGATTATAGTTGTAAGAAGAAAGCAAGAGGATGAACACTATTGCTTCGGGCTAGCGATGCAAAGTGCTTTAAATGTTAAACATCCAGCTGAACTAGTTGAGGGACTTCAGGCTAAGGTTAAGACGACTGAGGCAACTAGAGACGTGGAGGCCGAGGAGGCCGAAAAAAGTTTGGGAAAGAGAAAAAAAGAAGATAAGCCCAAAACCATTCATCACATGGGAAACTTCAAAGAACTATTAGCAATTACAGTCTGGACAACCTATCAAAGGTGGGCATTTGGGTTTCCCGAAGAGAAATTTTTTAATGAAATGATTTAAGTCTGCGGTTGAAGGAAAAGGAACCGAAAAGAGTTTTTTTTTTTGGTTGGAAGTTCATTAATGCATGAGGAAAGAAAGCAAATGGTTAGTTTACTAAAGGCGAATGCAAATGTTTTTGCATGGCAACCTTATGACATGCCTAACATCTATGCCGAGGTCATATGTCATAAAGTCCATAACAACAAAAAATACAAGCCCGTAAAGCAAAAGCCTAAAAAAACTACACCAGATAAACCTAAGGTTGTAGAGGAAGAAGTACAAAAATGGCTAGAAGCAGGGGCAATCAAGGAGGCCGAGTTCCCATATAGATATCCAACCCAGTTGTAATCAAGAAGAAAAATGGTAAATTGAGGGTGTGCGTTGACTTTACCGATCTAAACAAACCCTGCCCGAAGGATAGCTTTCTTCTTTGGAAATTTGACCAACTGGTAGACTCAGTTGCCTGACTTGAAAGGATAAGCTTCCTCGACGCGTATACTGGTTACCATGAGATTCCTTTATTTGGCCCAGATCAAGAAGCAACAGCTTTCATCACAACTATGGGCCTGTATTGCTATAAGATCATGCTTTTTGGCCTCAAGAACGCAGGCGCCACCTATCAGAGATTAATGACAAAGATTTTTAAAGAATAGATGGAGAAGTCTATGGAGGTGATGTAGACGACATGTTGGTAAAAAGTAAGAAGGCTACCGACCACATTTCTGATTTAGACAAAACATTCCAAATTTTAAGGCATTATAGAATGAAGTTAAACACAACAAAGTGCACATTCAGTGTCAGTTCTGGCAAGTTCTTGGGCTTTATGTGAACAACAGGGGGATTGATCATCGAGCAGGCAATTCGACTTGGGATTTTAGCATCAAACAACGAAGCCGAATATGAAACTTTGATCATGGGGTTGAAGAAGGTTAAAGTACTCGACGTTTGAAACTTGAAGATCCATTGTGACTCGCAATTTTTGGCGAATCAACTGACCGAAAAATACGCTGCAAGAAACCAAAGCATGGAGGCCTACATGAGATTAGCTCAGAAGCTATTCAAAGACTTTAATTCGGCCCAAACTGAAAGGTTTTCAAAAATGAAAATAGCCATGCTGATGCCTTGGTTACGCTTGCATTTGTGGTAGATTTAAGTATGAAAAGGACAATCGAAGTAGAATTCTTGTCGAGACCAAGAATAGAAGTAGACTACGTTGTTTTTTATGTTGAGGCTGATTTAGGAGTTTCCTGGAGGGTTCCAATCATTCGATATCTTAAGGATGGAAGTTTGCCTAGTGACAGCGGAGAAGCCTACAAAATTAGGGTTCAGGCCAGCTGATATTGGCTGCCTCCCGACAGTAAGCTTTTTATGAGATCATTTTCTGGCCCCTATTTAAAATGTGTACATACGAAGCAAGTACAGGGGATACTCCATGAGCTAAATGAGGGAAACTACGAGAGTCATACATGTGGTAGGCCTTTAGCTCATCAGGCAAGAAACCAGAGTTATTGGTAGCCGTACATGCAGAAAGACGCTTTGGCATATACAAAGAAATGTGATAAGTGCCAGAAACACGAGCTACTCATTCACCAACTTAGAACCGAACTTTTTTCGATAACAAATCTGTGAGAAAATTAACAAATCTGTGGTCATTTGCTCAGTGGGGTTTGGACATACTTGACCTATTTCTGAATGCTTCTGAGTCAAGAAAATCTCTATTTGTGGCAACCGATTATTTCACCAAATGGGTAGAAGCGATGGCTATCGTCAACATTGCCGATTCGAATATGAAAACTTTCTTGTAGGAAAATATCCTCACCCGTTTTGGCATTCCTAAAATGATCGTTTTCAACAATGGGATCTAGTTCAAGGGTAAGAAGGCTTTAAAATTTTGTCAAAAATTGGAAATATGTCAGAGTTTTTTCAATGTGACCCATCCACAAACGAATGGCCAGGCCGAGGCCTCTAACAAATTTATTCTCAAAGGCTTGAAGAAAATACTGGATGATGCCAAGGGAAATTGGGTTACGGAGTTGCCATTGATTATTTGGGCTTTCATAACGGCTCCACGCCAATCAACTGGGGAAACACCATTCTCACTCATTTTTAGCACATAAGTGGCAATTCCTTTGGAAGTTAGTTTGCTGAGCTTACGGTTAATGCTGGTTGAATCAGGGGATAATGATGCAACAATGGAAGAAGCCTTGAATTTTGCCGACGAAAAGAGAAAAGTAGCTCTTATTCGGTTGGCCTATCATCAGCAAAGCTTGTCTAAACAAAGGTTCAACCAAGTAAGCCCAAGAGATTTCCAAGTCGGTGATCTGGTTTTGAGGAAGAATATGGGTTCCATGGGAAGAGCCATATATTGTGACTGGATTGACTAGAACTAGTGCATACTACTTAAGAGATCAAGATAAAAGAGATATTCCAAACCCATGGAATGTATCGAAGCTAAAAATATTATCATTGAATGTACTCGACCACGGCTAAGGGTCTATGTCTTTGACGATCAAATTTATGTTCATGAAAGTTATTCATTTTTCTAAATGAGCGAATACAAATCAATCTGGTAGACTTGGCTTGGTAGCCCGAATAAGATTGCCTGTAAGGTAAGCGGAACAAAATTGCTTGGTAGGTAGGGCTTGAAGAGCCAAATACAATTTGTTAAAAGTATAAGGCTCAGTAAGCCGAGGTAAATACGCCTGGTAACCAAAAGCAGTTGAGCCGCCTAAACGGGTTAGTGCTTTGTTTTAAGTACACTGACGTTGTTTTCCTTTAAGGGAAATTAACACTTGGTATGCAAGCCTGGTAGGCCGATGGAAATGTTAATGCCTTTAAGGCACATCTTGAGGCACGTCATAGGCTATGTCAAGCCGAATATTGTGAAGTCTAGAAGGCTGTCACCTACTTAAAATTTTTGAAGTGAAATTTGTCTAGAAGGATGCTTAACAATCTTAAAACTTCGAGTTTCTTACTTGGCAAACCCAAATCTGAGACTGTATTCATTGATTTAAAAAGTTGTTCATCTGCGACGCTAAGGGAAACATGCCACTAGCCTCTAAAAAGGGGAAAATAAGAAGATAAGGGAGTCAGTCCCTGCGCTTAAGTTCCTCCCGCAGCCTGTGCCTCTCCAATATTATTGCATTGTGCCATTCCTTTAAAGAATTGTGGGACTCCGCCTAGCGCAAGTAAAGTTGGTGCTCTACATCCAAAGACCCTTTTAGTTGGGCAATCTCCCTAACTGCATGGCCTCCTTCAACCAGAGCCCTATCAAACTTGCGCCAAGCGTTATCCAGTTCAAGGGTACGCTCAACCAAATCCAGTTAAAGTTAATAGATTTTTTCAGACACCTCCTTTAGTGAAACATAGTGAGGAAGGATGAAGGAACCAGCATCCACATCATCAGGGTAGCTTAAACTAATGACGTCTTTATTTGCCATTATAAATTCTCTATTTTTTATTGGGACTTGGAAGAAAAAAACATCGTTGAAGGAGTTCTATTCAGAATGGTAAGTTATGTCATTTAAGAAGATATATGTATAGATGGAAGAGGATCTTAGAAAACGAAAAGCCATAGTTCATTAAAAGGCTAACAGAGGATGGCCCACTTTCAGCGAATAGACGCTTTAGGAAAGCATAATGCCATCACTACCGAGATAACGCGTGGCAAAATTACTTAAGGCATGAGACCAACTAATCAGAAAGTGCCACATGGACAAGAACCGAATTGCAATTAACTCGGCAAAAATTTAGTAAGCCAGAATACATAGACTGAATTTGAAATTTGACTAAGTATGCCGAAGTAATCTATTTACTTGGGTATCTTGAAAATTTAAGTCTGTTGCACAAGAAATGATTTGAGATGTTGAATCCCATGATCGCACTTGTTATTTAAAGAATTTATGGTTAATTTAGTTAACATATTTGTCTTAGGTAATTGAAATCATGCATTACTTGAAGAATTTATGGTTAATTTAATTAACAAATTTGTCTTAAGTGATTGATGCTACAAATTGATTAAGGATTGGCTGGCTAATTCAATTAATAGATTTGTCTCAAAGTAGTAAAGTTATTCATTCACTTGGAGAAATTCTGGGTAATTCAGTTAGCGGATTCATGTTTAATAATTAAAGGTATAAATTCATTGGTCTAGCTAGGAAAGTCGAAAACGATGAGTCACAATAAAGAGACATGAAAGTTAAATCTTAAATAAGAGAGGAAAATTACAATTTCTCGGACTTCGAGGTCCAAGAATCACATATTTTAAAGAATGTATAATCTATAATGGTCCTAAAACTGATGAGAATGTACAATCATCTGCCGGCACTGGTGCCCCTTGAGTTTTGAAGAACATTACAGAAACCCACATGCCTGAAAAAATAAAGAAAGGGAGAAAGGAATAACTAGAGGAAATGAGTGACAAAAGCCCCCGATTCAGATATATACAAATGGCTTGCAATACATCGCCTTAGTAAGAAACTTGGGGAGACCTTGTTTTTTCAAAGTCAAGGTGTGTTTTTCCTTCCTTTGGCAAACCTTTCTCGAAGCTTGTCCCTTTTCGCTGTCACAGCGACTAAGCGACTCTGCAAATGGAGGATTGTCCTAGCTAGCTCAGGAATTTTGTTTTCTAGCATCTCCTCTCTCAAGACTAGACCATTCGCACTGTTGGGAAGAGGAAGAACATTGGAGCTGCTAGCCTTGTCCATCACTTGGTTAAGGTTTAGGTGTTGAGGAAGATTTTGATTCAGGGCCTCCTATTTTGCTGCCTTAACTTCCACTAACAACCTATCGACAACCCTATGCAAAGACATGGTGAGAAAACATGGGATTGTGAGAAGATGAGTTGGTTTATTATAAATGGCTAAATGGTAATTTGTAAATGAAATAATGACCTTTAGGAAACAATGCAACTCTTGGAAACTATTGCTAGCCTTTCCCGTTGTGACACGTGGCAATACCCTCACCCACCTCTTAAATGACTTGACGTTTGATGAGAAAGGAAGAAACACGTGTGAAACCACGCACGAAACCACGCGAGAAATTTTAACATGATGAACAGTATTGAACTCTTAGAGAAAAATCAAAATTTTAGTGAGAATGAATTTTCTACTGACAGCTGAAATATTTGGACGGCATCACAAAACAGCCCTTAAACGGCTGAGATTGGAAATATTGCCCTAAGAGCAAAAGTCTGACTGTGCAAGCCACCAAGTATCATCTGCTATCGGCCGAGATGAATGCCTATGCCTTAGGGGCTATTAGTAACCATCTCTCTCAAAAGCTTAAACTGTTAGGAGAAGGAACCGTAATGAATATCATGCTTAACACCATCCCTCACGTGTGTACGTGGAGAGCAGACAAGTTTTGAATTTCGAATTAACAAATGGGAAATTGAGGTGCCAAAGCTTGAACCTTGGACCTCCTTTAACTGCGAGATGGTGTAATTGTGCCCCTCCTTCATTTGGTCCATCTCGGCAACCCTGTCCTTGGCAGTTCTTATAGCCTCCTCCTTAGCTTGGGCTTCAGCTTCCAAAGCCTTTTGAAGATTGGAAATTTGCTCCTGTAAGGAGTTAACCGTGATAGCATGGGAGTCCTTGAGATCGGCCAACTCCTTAGCTTTAGCAGCTTGGACTTATTTGAGGATAGATACTTGGCACTCAGACTCCTTATCTTTGATTTTCTGGCCTTCTTGGTGGCCTTGGCGTCCTTCAATTTCTTCGTACCCTGAGATCGAGCTCTAAGAAATGCTGAGTAGCCTATAACTATGTTCTCATTATAGTGTAGAAAAAAGAGTTTTTCAAATACAGATGGGGGTATGAAGAGAAGCTTACTCCAATAAAGCATTGGTACCCCTGCATCCCTAATTCGGTCGAGCTTTGGGGTTCAACAGTTCTTTGTCCTTTAGAGGCATAATGCTTGTGGCCAAAGTGTAGGCAACTTTAGGATCCCGAAAGGAAGAATCCTCCATGGTCATGAACCTATCTTGATGGCATAAGCTTGGCTCCACAGAAAATATTTTTTCCTTGCCCTTGGTAACTCGGGTGGCGAAGCTACCATATGCTCTGTTGGGATCGACGAAAGGAAGAATCCTCCATCGTCATTCTCATTCACTCCCCTGTCAGCCCTTACATCAACAAAATCTTGGGTGTCTGCGGTAGGGAAGGTGGCTACAACATCATCACAAGTGGCGCCCACCACCGGGGCATCTGTGGTTGGTTGGGCAACTCTGACAATGGTAACCTCGGTTTCCACCCTTTAGGAAGAATCCTTTTTTTCTCTTCTTCTTCTTAAAAGAGGGCTTGGAAAGTTTGGCAAGATTAGTAGCGGTAGCTGCTTTATTTTCTCATATCAACTAAGCTTGCCAAAAATTTAAGAGCCCTGTTCTTTGAGAGATATTGGATTGGGCGGGCAAATGAAGCGCAGTTGAGGGTAACTCATTCCTACTTCCTGTTTCAGGAAGATAAGTACTTGGTTTAGCGCCGATTCGTACCCGATATTTCCTAATCAAACGCCTTTTAATGTTGGTAGGCCATGTTGGAAACTCTCTACAAAAAATTATACTAGTAAAATGAGGTGGAAGGTTAGAAGGATCACCTTGCTCTTTGACAATATTTGGAGGGGAGGGATCAGTGGCCTCGTTAATTTCATCACCCTTGTTGGCCTAGTCGAAGAGTGCTTCAATTTTCGAATCCTCCCCATCTTTGTAAACATTAAGGTCCTCCAAACCCTCATCAGTTAGAACAACTCCTTTTGATTTTTTTGGAAGTGGAGTTACCATCAGAACATCCCCAACCACAGTTATTTGACTTGACGTGGGGACTTGTGAATTTGGACTGTTGGGAGTAGAGAGAGCTTCGCCTGCCAAGGTAACGGCCAATGGGTTTACTCTGGTGGTATTATTAGCTCTGCTTTTCTTTTACCGTTTGTGTTTTTGGCCATGAACAACCTCGGTAGGGTTTGGATTTTTGGATTGAAGGGGGGCAGATTGGTCTACTCATCTCTAGTTCTCCAGTTGAACCTCTTTGTTAAGGATGTTGTATTGAATGACCAGTTGATACCGAGTGGGCCAGCCCGGAGTTCCCCCTCAAATCCAATTACCGAGAAAATTCCTCTTTATGAAAGAGGTGTAAACCCTGTTATAACCCAGGAGATTATGAGTAGCCCTGGGATGATTGCATTGTGACGAATCGCCAAGGTATGGTGAGCGATAGCGTTCAGTTGGTGGAAATGAATGAAGTTCAAACCGGGCCTATCAAACAACTTTTCGTCTGTAAGAGATAGAAACCATGGTTAAAGACAGAGAAAACCAGAAACACGTACGAATTCAACAAGATAGGAAATTACAAACTAGGAGAGCCGCGGTGCTTTAGGACTGAATACTCCACAGGATCAGGTTCAACGTCCCCTTTTATTATTACTATGTCATTGTACATATATTTACAAGAATCCTCTAAGCCGACGATTAGGGCAGGAGCTACTGGTCTACCTTCCAGATTCCATCTACCTTCAAACTTGGAAAAGATAAAAGTATAGCAATACTTAATATCTCAAAAATTAATTTGCATGCCGAATCGTCTGTTTGTTTCAGCCAACCCTAAAATTACCCTGATTGAGTTAGGGCCAACTGACCTAGATGGAGGCAAGTCCTCCGAAGAAAATCGACTAAAAGGGGGTCGAAGGGGATCTGCAGTCCCGCATGCAAGAAATAAGAGGTATATATAGGTTACGTTCCTTGATCGAACTCATGCCTCTCATTAATCATGTCATCCTCTTTACCGTATTCTTCCTATTATAGCCAGTCGAGAAGGAAATTCTTTTGGAATTCCTTTTTTCTATCGTCGTTCACAAGCGCATAACAACCCATTAGGGGAAGTTAGGGTTTGAAAGTAGTAGGGCAATAGAAACGAAAAGTGATTCGGGGAAAATAGGGCAGATGCGTAAAAGAAAGAATAAAAGATAACAGAATCTCATAATGTTGAAGGGGCGATGTGATATTGAAGATGAAAGTTCTTTTTTTCTCTATGAATAGGAGAGGAGATGATATGCTCAAAGTATATCTAGTTTCATACTTGCAGAACAGCTCTGTCTTTTAAGAAACACACGCTGATTAGAGGTGGTTATATTGTTGAAAAGACTGGAAGAGCTTCGTTACGAGATAGCCCAGTCTGATGGCTGACACGTGGATTCAGGCAAGCTTCTTTTTAAAGGTTCTTGATAAAAATTAAAGTCAAGTACATGTTCCCAACTCGTTGGTTTAGACCATATACTTAAGGAGCAATTGAGGGAGCATACACTTGAGGGACCATATACTTAAGGAGAATATCACAGAATCGTATGCACGAAATGTACTATACAATTGAGGTGGTCCCCACCAAATCGTGACAGCCGTGAAATGCGAAAATTATCTAGTTATAGATAAATGACAAAAACGCCGGAGAATTATCCAAGCCTTACCCTTTTTGGTGATTTTACTGTAACCCAAATGAGCATTTGTAACCCTAATTATATACGTAAAAATAGAAAATGGGTGGCTCAGAGCTAAGGATCCCACTTTGAATTCAGAAAAACCTTGTGTAGAAGGAGAAAACTGGTACCTTGTCTTCTTTATTGAAAAATATCCTTGAGAGCTAATAACAAAACACATACACACAAAGAGTAGAGGTACTCTAGACTTACGGTCCATTGGCAAGGGGAACCATCCTCAAACAAAACACATACACACAAAGAGTAAATTTATTGGTTAATTTTTTGGTCACTTGCAATTATTTATATCTATACTCTATATAAAAGTACGAATAACATAAGTGTTTTTTCCATATTTTATGAAAACAAATATGCCTTTGGTTTTAAACAAATGATTTTAAAATTTACATTAAATAAAACAATATAACTCCATATATTTTTATATATTAATATTATTATTCCAAATAAATTTAAACGCTACTTTATTTGGCTAAGATAATTAAATATAGATTTTAAGATTTACATTCAATAAAACACTACAACTGTATAACTCCATCTATTTTTATATTAATATTAGTATTCCAAATAAATTTAAACTATACTTTATTTTGGTTAAAATAATTAAACAAGTTAAGAGTTTGTGTTGAATTAGGTATTTTCTACTTCTATATAAATTCATAACAAACTCCGTTTATTTATATTTTAAAATTATATATGTTAATTAAATTTCTATTACACAAACGTATAATTTATTATTTATATGAGCATTATATTATTGTTTGGCAGTCTGATAAAACATTTATGTTATATACATTATCATGCTATATAATCTATTATTTATGTGAGTGTTACACTATTGTTTGGTACTATGATAAAAACATTCATGTTATAAATCATTGGGTTATATAATCTATTATTTATATGAGTGTTATATTGTTGTTTGGACTGTGCAGCATAATCCACATACGTTTAATATAATTAACTATAGACCAATTCTAAAAATTTATTAAAAAATATATTAGTTTCCTATATATCTGGTCAAGAATCTGCTTGGTCATCTATGCACTAATAAAATTCAACACGACAAATTCTTATCATGTATCTAAAATATTTTTTTATAATTGACCGATTATATGATTTTCTTATAAATATTAATTGAATTTTATACTTGATACTACTTTTTTTTCTTTTTATTTCATACTAATTAGTCAATTCTTAGGATGCACGTATTCATTAATGGATTTAATTACCATTGTGAAGTAATAAAACCACGTGCAACGCACATGCACAAAAATAGTATACCAAAAATACTCGTATGGCTAGATTTAAATGAAAACAAAGTCATTTTCACAACGCCAAATCTCACTCAATTTATATCCAAATGTTGCTATCCATATATGGTCGAAAGAATCTTGCAACGCAGATTATGAATATGGTAATAATATTAATTTTATATGCCTCTAAATTGCTGCCAAATTTGGGGAAAAAATCAAATTTTTAAAACAAAAAATTTCATAAAGCAATATTCACAATGCTATATCTTACTCGATTCACATCCAAATGATATGTTCTATGTATAGTTGAAAAAATAGTGCAACACATATTATATATACACTAAGAATATTCAATAATATGCATTTTATATGCCTCTAAATCCCTAAAAATTTGGAAAAAAAATTACATTTTTAAAATAACAAGTTTCACAAGGCCATATCTTACTTGGTTTACATCCAAATGATGCATTACATGTATATTTTGAAAGATATTGCAACATAGATTATATATGCTAATAAAATATTATTTTTACCAACTTTGGCAGTAATTTAGAGACATATAAAATGCTTATTATTGAATACTATTATTTATTCGAGCATATATAATCTATGTTGCAATATCTTTCCATCCATACATGGAACGCATCACTTGGAAGTGAATCGAGTAAGATGTGACCTTTGTGAAGATGGCTTTATGAAACTTCTTATTTTAAAAATGTGATTTTTCCACTTTAGCAGCAATTTATAGGCATACATAATTTATTATTATTGGATATTATTAGCGTAGATATAATCTATGTTCCAAGATCTTTCCAACCATATGTGGATGCATCATTTGAATAAGTAAAATATAACATTATGAAGATGGCATTGTGAAACTCGTTTTAAAATTATGATTTTTTCCCAAATTTTGAAACAATTTAGATGCATATAAATTGCTTGTTATTGAACATTATTACCATATATGTAATTTATGTTGCAAGATCTTTTCAACCATTGTGGATTGCATCATTTGGATGTGAATCAAATAAGACATGGTCTTATGAAAATGGCTTAATTTTCATTTAAATCTAGCAAGGGTATTTTTTGTATTGTAAAAAGTATTTAACGGTTTGACTTATTGACCGGACGAAAACCCTTCAAATGAGTATCAAAGGGGAGTTAATGCAAACTTTAGGTGTCAAAAGGGAAATATGTGTAAATAAATGGGAGCCAAAAGGTAAAAAACCCATTTATTTAAATGAGTCCTCACAAACGTCAAATACTACTTATTACTTAAATCTCATCCATTTATTTTTCTTGAATGTTAGTAAAAGTACCCTTAAAATCTAATTTTAACATCCATGCTTAATTTTTAATTTTGAAAAAGTACCCTCATTAATTAAAACACCTTAAAGAAAATATGTAAAAGACTTATTGCACAGTATTTAACTTACTTCTTAATTTTGAGAGGATGGAGAGTTGTTACCACTATACAAGTCAAACATCATAGACAAAGTGTGTTAATTTTTTTTCGGTTGGAGTTCCTCCTTCTAAAAATACTTTCATAGTAGTATTAATTAAAAATATAAGAGAAAACACCAAACACCCCATGAGCATTTTTGTACGACACTTATGCGAAATCTCTGTTACTTTATTATATACTTTCAATAAACTAATAAATGTTAAAAAAAATGACAATATATATATATAATTTATATGTAAATATACACAGTGGCATAGCCAAGAAATTTTGTTAGTGGGTTCATCAAATAATATACAAAAAAAAAATTCGTAGATAATAACCTCATACATATATATATACTCACAATAGGAGCAACAAAAAAAAGTATTAGGCCTTTACAATTATCTATATAGAAGGTTGGAAAATGGGACAAATGTATAAAGGGAAAAAAATATCAAAGCAAGTGTAAAGGATAAAGTGTCTTGTGTAAGCTACCTTTAATAATATTATTATTTTTAAGATTTGACCCGGTAATGTATTTTATTTTTATTTTTTTAAATCAAGTAGTGTCAAACACACACCATAATGCTGAAGAGTGCAAAAAATATTATATGTTGTCCCTTTATTTTTATAATTCAAGTGGAGTCAACTAACCCCACTATCTTAAATTTAGCCACATCCCTGAATATACATGAGTGAATTGTGTTGAAGGAAAGAAAATTTACCCTCTATTAAGGAGGTCGTGAGTTTGAACATTGTTGGAGTTGCTCAAAAAATCTACTTGTTGTAATTAAATTGTTAAATGCAAAAGCAGAAAAAGGGAAAATAAATAAATAAGAGATCGAGTGTATCATCACCGAAAAAAAAAAAAGACACTTACTTATTTTAAGTGCGTAAAATGGTTTGCATTTTTCTATCGGCCGAGTCTAAGATGGAGGCCTCTCTAGTCACAAAGGAGGAAGCAAAATGTAAGAAAAAACTGGGCACCTTAAAAGTCATAGAATGTAACTAGTTTCTTTGAATTTTTTTAATTTTTTTTAAAAAGGGGGTTAAAATTAAATGTTTAGGGCGCCTATACTAACACCCATTTTACTAACTAGTGGTCTGTATTATACTCTCCTTTAGAGTCATTGCCATCCAGGACCCCCCTACCCAAACCCCCAACCCTAAATTTTTCTTTTAATATTGCACTTCATACAAAACTCAATTCTGATCACCGCCCCAAATTAGTTCCGAACATGCTTATGAAGGGATTGGAACCCATGACATCTAATTAGTTAAGAGTCATGATAGTCAATTTGGCTATCCTAATTTAATTCTTGTATTATCTCTTATACTCTTCACAAAATGAGAACATAACGTTCTGCTAGTATAAATCTTAGTAAAATGATGAACATCACTAGAAGATGGAAAAAAAAAGAAAAAAGAAAGAATGAAAAGAACCTGAAGTTTGGGGTCACAGCAATCTTGGCCCTGATGTTTCAATTCAAGCAATCTTGAATCCAAATGTTATTTTTTGTTGAAATGTTGATATCCGTCCAACTCCATCCATAATGGACGGAAATCTGACGTGGCACTCCATCACAGCAAATAAGTTGACATGGCTGCCAACGTGGCATTACTTCTCACTGTGATGGATTACCCTACCTCTTTATACTATTTTTCTCTATAATCAACTTTTTCGAAAAATTAAAAATACCACAACATTAAATTCATAAATTATAATCTTTTAAATTTTTTAAATATTACATAAATTACACAATTCCATCTTTAATTCCTGCAAAAAGTTTAACACAATAGCTATAAAACAAATTATTTAGGTGGGGATCAGGTTTTTAACTTTAAATTGAATTCTTTTAAAAAATAAAAACGTATTATTTTTAAATCTATCAACACATTCGCAAATCTATATTACAAAATACCATTTTTCCCCTAAAAACAAGTAAATTAATCAAAAGTTTAAAAATGATTATCAAATTAAAATCCATATTGGGCCGAACCAGACCAGTTGCCCCACACAATCATTTTTAAATAGAAAAAACAACTTAGATCTATCCAACAAAATCCATTGCAATTATAAAGTTATGTATGGAAAATTGCAAAACAAAATTATATAATTTACCTTAATCTATTTAAAAAACATTAGGTAAAGTGCTAAGTAAAATGGTATATTAATTTGGATGATATGTACGACCCGTTGAAAACAAATTTTATGTCACACATTGGAGATGCCCAAATACAAAAATTTGGAAAGAAATATTAGAATACAAAATAAAAATTAAGACCTACCTAATATAAAAAAAATTCATTTATACCCTAGTTCGACATAATTCATCAATTTCAAACTAAAATTAATGGCAATCTTTTTTGCGATCAGAAAATAAATCATTTAAAAAATGAAAAAAAAATGAGTTTACTTTTATGTATGGGAAGTAATAATGCCACGCTGGCGCCCATGTCAGCTTAGTTTTGCTTTTGCTGTGTTGGAGGAGTGCCATGTCAGACTTTCGTCCATTTTTATGAATGGAGTTAGATGGATAATCAACGTTGCAACAAAAAAAATAACATTTTGAGTCAAGATTGCATTGACCCCCAAACTTCAGTTTTTTTTTTTCATGATATGCCAGCACTAATTTACAAAAATTATGAGAGAAACAAAATAGGAAGACTTTTGGTTGTCCTCCAATTTATGAATTGGACAATTTAAAATTGTTTAATTCGTGAATTATCTAATTTGAGTGTTTGTTTATAAAAATGAACTAGTATATAAAGTTATAAACTAAACTTAATACCTAAGATATTAAATAAGAAAACATAAAGACAGAATTGAAATTCCATAACTTATAACTATCATACAAGTTCATGCAAAAAAGATCACACCACAACGTTTTTTGTTGAAATGAAAAAAATTATATTTAATTAATTTACAGTGAAACAGTTATAAATGAGATAATTAATGCAACCAAACGAGCGAAAATTAAGAATTGCGCAAGAAATAAGCTCACCGCAATCAGATGAAATGTTCTCGAAGCTTAATTAGTCTTCATCTATGCTTGATTGTTTCCGGAATTTCACCTAGTAGAAAGCCAATTACCATCATAAAACCTGGAACATGAATCAATACAGTGAAGTAGATTGTGTATGGAAAGTGAACTAAAGAAAGGAATTTTATTTTATTTTTTAAAAAAGAAAAGTTGAAAAGTGACCGAAGTTATGTAGGGCCTAATAATTCACCAACCAACTCAATGCGCTATTTACTGAAAAAAATGGACTAAAAACATTTTAAAATTTTATTGTATTTACTTAATTTTGTTTTCTTCCTTTTATTCTCTTATGTGTTATTATTGTAATTAGGCTCATTTTTTTTACATTAAATGATTTATAACTTTCACGTGCCAAATCATTATTCACTGGAAGCAGATCGACTGCATTATACTTTGAGTTCAAGGTCATGTGTTTAAGTCCATGTTTAAGCATTATTTTTATTATAATTTTTAAAGAGTGAAGTGTAATTTCGTAATCTTTACAGACTTACCAAGATCCCTCCTAATGGATTATACATAGTATTTGGGTGTATATGGTTCAGGTTTGATTGGTTAACTATTTAAACCTAAATCATATCAATTTCACCGGTTCTAAAATTTTTGTACCCAATCTAAACCAATTATATAGAAAAATCAAACCAATCCAAACCGAACAACAACGAATTGGTTCAATTTGATTGTCCGTTATAAAATTTAATTAAAAAAATTAAAAATAAGTTACATAGAACTAAGAGAAGGAATACATATTATCAATGAGCCAACACTAAATACATATATTCTATATATTTTTATGCTAAAGGCCAACACTTTATTTTATGATTAAAAGTACGGGCACATCAAATTTTTAATTAGGTACATCCTATTAGATTAAAAAGTGACTTTTACCATGTTCATTTACTACTAATAAGGGCACACTCTAACTATATAATAAGACTTATTTAAATAGACAAAAAGATTATAAAGGACCTTTATTTTATTTTTTTGTCAAAGCACCTATTCTAAATTCATCCCAACAAATCTATCGGCAAATAATCTAGCTTTTGTTTTTTTCCTTGGCGCAAATAATTGAGTGCGTGATAAAAATTGCATATTATTTAAAAATCATAAAACATCTACATAGAAATAATTCATTACTAATTAATGCTTTTAAAATTTTAAAAAATTAGCATCTATAATCCCACTACAAAGTCTAGGTTCTTGATATTCCAAGATATTGAAGAATATAATATAGATTATAGTTCAAAACATTAATCTAGTTGAATGAAAAAGGGCATAATTCTTCTGAAGTATAAAGAGCCTAAAGTTATAGAATACGAAACACTAGATACTCCCCATTTTATTATTTTCAGTATATAGAAATCCATCAAATAGTTGGGTGATTCTACATGAAGGTTAAACCTATAGCTGGTACTTTAAAAAAAACATGATTATATATTACTCAAAAGACTTATTGATCAGATAATGTGTGTGTGTGTGTATATATAATACAAGCATTTTAATACGTGTTCACAAAGATAAATAAAGTAAACATGAAATTTGCGAAAATATAAACTAGAATTTTGATTTTGTTGATTTACTTGGCAAAATTTAAATTGTCCATGAATATAAATGGCAGTGGAATATGGAGCAAGGTCACCTAGCCTAGGGAAGAGAAGTGTACGGTGGAATGCAATGAGAAGGACAAGATGGACAAAATTTAGGGTTGTTTTAAACGATTGGTGTGCCCTTACTGAGTGGTAAAAGTCAAATTTTAACGTAATGGGATGTGCCCATATTTATTTTAAACTTACCAACCTCCTGCGTTTGTTAATGTCTAATGTGTTTAAAAACTATTTTAAGTAAAATCAATTTTTAAATGGGTATGATTTCATAGGGAATGAGTTTGGGATTTTGATTTTTTTGATTATAAATATAATTAATCATTTATTTTATCATTTATTGAATATATATGGATCTATGGTGTAGGATACTTGTGGACAAGTTGACCAATAAATTAAAAACCATACAATATACATACACTGAAATATAAATAATATAATACTATTATTATTATGGGGGAAGATTCAAGTTACTCCTGGTTAAAAACAATGAAGTTTTACACCCGCAAATAACTTTATGTCAATTTCTTAGTTCATCGATCTAGCCATTAATATAATTAATTATAATATCTTAAAGATGCGTGAAAAAACAAATTAATCGGAGCTGCATAAGTCCCTCATCATAATCATGCTATATATTAATATATGAACCTTACAAGAATTAAGTAAACATAAGTGTAGTGATTATATGATTACAAATATCTGATTCATTTAGAATTTCATAGATTTGATAAATACAATAATAATAGGTTATCTAACAGTGTAATTTATAAATTATGAGTATGAGAAAAAGTTATAAATGGGTACTGTGGATTTGTAGGTGGCTAAAAGCTAACCAAGCCCAGTTTTAGATCAAACCCAGTTTAATTATTTGACAACCATAAATTGTGAGTGAAAAAGATGAACTGTATTCCTTTAATTCACTCATGTTGGTCTGCCGACTATGTTGGTCAATTAACGGTCAGCTGTTATACAAAATATTTTGCTCAGGTTGATAATCCCTTAGTTATAATGCATGGAGATGAACCCAAGGGTTCTGAACAGATCTGATTACAATCCGGAACTCCCAAAGTGAGCCTTGATCAAAAGCTTATTTATAATTTTTACCTTTTATAGATGTAAAACTTATTAATCTTAAATCAATATAACTTAAACATTCCCCTATTTTTATTATTATTTCCTCAAAAAATAAGAGATATTATTATTATATATTATAAATTTATCAGTAGATTGGTTTGATTAATTCAATGGCTATATCCAGGATCAAACCAATCCAATTAGCCGGAGCGATTTAATTTTTTGATTTAGTTATAACCGTGTGCACACTTCAATAGTATAGATGAAATAAAGTAACCTTAGATGATAATGTAGAACAAATCAATTACATAAAATAAAATAGTAAAGAGAGAGAAAAAAGAAAATGGAGGAGAGAGTGAAGTGAAAAACCTTTGTTCAGGACAAAGCCACACAACTTTACGAGCTAAGACCCCATGCGTGATTAATCTTGGCATTTCGTGGGGGATGTGAACCCATGCTTTAACAATAGTGTGTTTTTTATATTTTTTTTACTACCATTGGAGTGTTCCAATGGACTGAAAAAATAAGAAATGATATGACGTTGATTTACGTCTAATTGATGCATTTAAAAAAAATGAAAATCAAATATAAATGCCCTTAAATAGAAATGAAGAGAGTAAAACCCATAGATTGTATAATATGTATAGGATATTGTAAAATATTAAAGGACATAGGTAAAAGCACTCTTAAAATATTAAATGTTAAGGCTGTTCATATAGACGCCAGAAATGTTGTTGCAAGAAATGCCTGCAAATAGTGTTATCAACAGGTTTATAGAACTTGATGGCTGACTAAAAACTTAGGCAAAAACTAATCTGACGAAGCTTATAAATTCAATAAGGACTGGAAAATCCCTTGCAGCACACATGCTGAGAGATTTGGCCAAAAAATCCCTAGGAGAGCTTAACGGATCCCCTTTCACTCTAAAAATTACTGAAGCCCCACAATCAAAAAAGTTTTCCATTCCAAAATTCAACATCTACAACAATTGAACATATCCGACGACCGACCATGTGAGGTACTACCAGCAGGTGATGGCCTACTGGATATCTAACAATGTTGTTATGTGTCGAACTGGCCAATTTAAGAGAATTGGCGTTAAGGTGATTTACACGACTCCTAACCGATAAGATAGACAACTTTATAGAATTGGCCAAGCAATTCACAACCATATTTTTCACCAACTGTAGAATAATCAAGGGACTAGAAGCACTACCTAAGGAGGGGATTTAGGTGACGTATTACCTACGTCTCCTAAGATATGTTGTTCCGTCGCCTTAATTTAGGCGATGTAAACTACGTCGCCCAAGATACGGTGCCTAATTTTAGTCGCCCCAGATATTAGGCGACGGATGTTTTTACTCCGTCGTCGTAGTGTATATTTAGGCCACGATAATGTTATCGTCCGTCGTAAGAGAATATACTCCTAGGCCACGCATATTTTTTATTCTGTCGTAGAATTTTTTCTCTTAGGCCACGTATTTGTTATCCTCCGTCGTACAAAATTCAATAATAGTCGACGTATCTTTTTATCCTCTGTCGTAGAAAAGAAACATTTAGGCGACATAGGTGTTATGATCCGTCGCGTAAGATGGACACCTGTGCAACCTTCGAATTATCTTACGTCTGCTAAGTATGAATTTTAGGACACAAGGATATTTTCCTTCTTCGTCTAAATTGTAAATCTAAGCGATGTTGGTATTTTTACTCGGTCTCCTAAGTTGTACTCTAGGCCACCTAGTTATTATCCTCAGTCTCATAAGATGTATACCTAAGCTACGAATGTATTATCCTTAGTCTCCGAGGATTACATTAGGCCACCTACGTATTATAGTCGGTCACCTAAATTGAAGTTTAAGCCACCTACCTATGTCGCCTAAAGTGTAGTTACAAATTAAAAAAATTCAACGTGGCCTGTAATTAAGAGTACTGGCACCAGTAATCCAAGTTTCTGGGCATCTGGATTACTGGGTCTAGTAATCCAAGATTATGGGCATCTGGATTACTAGGTCCAGTAATCCAAGATTATGGGCATCTAGATTACTAGTGCCAGTAAGCATGATTACTGGCTTATTGGGCATCTAGATTACTGGGACCAGTAATCAAAGATTATGGGCATCAAAATTACTGGGTCTAGTAATCCAAGTTTATGGGCATCTAGATTACTAGTTCCAGTAATCCAAGTTTCTGGGTATCTGGATAACTTGTGCCAGTAATCCAAGTTTCTGGGCATCTAGATTACTGGGTCCAGTAATCCAAGATTATGGGCATCTGGATTACTGGTGCCAGTAAGCATGATTATTGGGCATCTGGATTACCGGGGCCAGTAATCGAAGATTATGGGCATCAAAATTACTGGGTCCAGTAATCTAAGTTCATGGGCATCAAGATTACTGGTCCCAGTAAGCATGATTACTAGGTCCAGTAATCCAAATTTCTGGGCATCTTGATTACTGGGGCCAGTAGTAATCTAGATTAATCATAGCTTTTGTGTGCAGCCGTGCAGCCGCACCTGCGCATATATATACAGCCACACCTACAATATTCAATAACAAATTCAACCTACCCAATTTATCATTGAATAAATATATGTCTAATAAACTATCAAAATTTTATTCAATTCCATTCAATAAATAATGTTCAAAGAGAAATTGTTCTAACACTAAATAAAACGTAGGGGGAGGAGCCATCTGAGGGAGGATTGACGGTTGAATCCCGGCCGCTCTGATCACATACTCTATTTGATCTTGCAACTTGCGTTCAAAATCTACCATCTCCGACTCTCGCTCGGCCCGTTCCCTCTGAAGTTGCTCGTGTATTGCAACTTGATTTGCCCTAAGCTGGGCAACCTCAGCCACGAGCTCCATAGATGTGTCGCTATCCGTCTGCGATGATGGGCCTCTCTTCCGTGGCAGCTTTGCCGAGCCACTCCCTAAGCCCCTCACCCTCGTCCCTCTCGAAGGACCCACTGCTCTCTCAAGGACAGAGACATGGGTCTCGTAAGAGAGGACCAGGGCCGGGGCACTGGCTGGCGAAGTACCGTCCGACGCTTCATCGATCGGAGACAGATCAGCCATCATCTTCTCCACCTCAGCAATCCTCGCGAACTGAACGGCTACCTGCATAAACAATAAGTTTTGCATAAAAAATAATTCTTGTACTAACTAAATAATAATACTATGAAAAAAATAATTAAAGTGGTGTATAAAAAAGATTTACCGCGTGGTCTGGGTCATACTTCTTGTATACCTCGACATAAGTAGTGAGGTGAGGCGCCTGGTCTCCCTTTTGTTTCAGGTCATGAGCCCGGAGGACAAAGTCCTAGGCCCCCCCGCTGTGGGCCTTCTTATTCTTGGAGGCCCGAATTTGGGTCATCTGCGTGCCTAATTCCTGTTAAAACAGTTGTATTTATTTAAGCATTTATAAACATATAAATTAAATGAAACAACAAAAAAAATAAGATAAATGAAAAAATAACCTGAAAATTCTCGGCCTTGAAGTGGTTGCATAACCACTGCCACTGGTCTGGGCAATGAATGAACTCCACTGGAATGGGAGCATCGCCCTGCGCCTGCCAGTTCTTGTGGATCTTGTACTTCTAATCTTTGAAGCGATCCGTATCCTTTTTCTGTATCACGTGACGAGTGCCTTATCAGCAAGATCGATGTCATAACTCTCCTACAAACCAAACATGAACTCAGGAAGAAACACTAGTACAAATAAAAATAAAATTTAGTAAGGCAAAAAAAATAAGTTAACTAGAATAAGAAAAAAGTACTTACCGACAGGTAGTCGAAGAGCATTGTTCATTCTGATACCCTAAATGTCAGGTACAACATCGGCGCTCGGTCTTTTAAGAATGCCGACAGGTCACTGACGAGTCAGGAACGAACCTCCTTTGGTGGCCCAAAAACCGCAGGGTCGTATGTCACACGGGACTTCCCTAACGTACGGACGATCGCCGCCGTCTTCTTCCCGGTGACGACTCCTCTCTTCTTGTTACAAGAGGAATCCTGCGTACCTACAAATAAAAGCATACAAATTAATCAGTCAATCACAAAGAATAAGAATTGCGATTTATAATTAAAGAGATCTAAGGGTATATTACCTGATATGGTGGCCTCCGCTACAGCATGCCTGGAGCGAATGCTGCGTACGGGGAGGCCGGCACCGATGGTGTTGCTGATGGTCAAATTTGTAGACGGGGTAGGGAGCACCAGCGGCAACGCCGGTGAGTGAGATGGCTGGGCAGAGGGCTGGGCAGCACAAGGCTAGGAGGAAGGCTGCTCGGTGGAGGGCTGAGAGGCCATGCGCAACAAGGCCTGCTGCAGCTCATCGTACTGCACCTCTGGGCGCAACTTCTTCCTGGTCGGATACGCTCTCGGAGGCATCCCTAACTTGAATCTCAAATTTCAATTTCAGTTTCAAATTTAGTTTCAATATCAGTTTTACCCTAATTGAGTTGAATTGAAATTGAAGTTTAGGGTTTCAATTTTACAACAATTTCAGTTTCAATTTATGTTTTGCCCAAAAGGCTATTTCAATTATTGTTCCTTTTAATTATGTGTTTGGGTTTGGATGATTCACCGGAATAGGAAACTTAAAACAAAACAAACACACATACATTACTGGCACCGGTAATCCATTACTGGGTCCAGTAATCAAATTTACTGGGGCCAATAATCCATTACGCGGTCAATATTGCTCTGAGAATTTAGGAGAAAATGGAGCACAATTAACAAGTTTGGATTGGTGTTTGGACCAATTCATATAGGCGAATAGACCATAACACAATTGTGGTCCACATAGAACAAAGGGTATGAAATCACAATTCGATTTAACTGAACTCAACTACCAAATGCTTGAATATGAACCTACTGACCTGTTAATATGAAGGTTCATATTATGAGGCTATTATACAACAAATTAAGACAAATAGTGATCGAAGCTCATACATGACAAAAATATAAGCAAACAGGATAATATATCGTGTTCATGCTTAGCATAGATGAAAAATATATGTATATAATTATGGCAATAGAGTTATTTAATTTGTTGAATGCATGTATTTATGGGCATACTAAAAAGTGTTACTTAAAAGCTGTTTCAATTATTTTTCCTTTTAGTTATGTGCTTGGGTTTGGATGATTCACCGGAATAGGAAACTTAAAACAAAACAAACACGCATACATAACTGGTACCGGTAATCCATTACTGGGAATAGTAATCAAATTTACTGGGGCCAGTAATCCATTACGCAATTAACAAGTTTGGATTGGTGTTTGGACCAATTCATACAGCCGAATAGACAATAACACAATTATGGTAACAGGCACATAGGAACAATTACTCCATTACTGTCCTAATATTGCTTTGAGTATTTGGGGGACATGGAGCACAATTAACAAGTTTTGATTGGTGTTTGGACCAAATCATACAGCTGATAACATAATTATGGTAACAGGCACATAGGAAAAAATACTCGAATACAAGCCAAACTATCTAATTTCATGTAATAACGCCTATTCAAGCCCCATAATTACAAACCAATAGAAATGGAGAGTGAGAAGCTTACCAAATAGAAATAGGCTGTGTAAGAGAGAGAGAGAGAGAGAGAGAGAAAGATTGAGACGGGGAGTTGCGTAGGCGGTGTCGGAGAGAAGAGAGAGCAGATCTCGTGTGTGGGGAGAGAGTGAGGGGTAGGGGACAGAGGAGGAAAAGAGAGGAAGGTGCCGGGGGAAAGAGAAGAGAGCTTAGGGTTCATAAAGAATGGAAAGGGGGAGGGAAGATTCAATAATTTCTATTTATAACCACAATCTTGGGAGAAGTAAGTGTAATACAAATTATTTAAAAACTACGTCGCCTTAAACATTTGAAAATTTCAAATAATTTAAAATTTTTGCGAAAATTTATGGGGGGAATACTTTTGGGCGACGTAATATGTCCGTACGTCTCTTAGGATGAACTTGAGAGACGTATGTATAACTTGTACGTCGCCTAAATATTTGTGAAGGAAATTTTAAATAAATTTTAGTTGAAATTATTGACCAAAATTTTCTCCAAAAAATATAAGAATATAATGGTTAGATATACATATTATGGTAGAATTATTTATACACCATTGATAAGTTTTGTACACACATCAAAGTTAAGACACTCACACATAAGAAAACTATCACATACTAATAATGTTGTCTACATTAAAAATGTCATAACTTAAAATAAAAAATTCTAAATTTAATAAATATTTAATATTTAAAATGTACTAATCAAGATCAATTAAACAAGATCTATCTAATTATGCCAAAAAAAATCAAGAAAAATTATTGTTTAGGCCATCCCAATCTGTCATTTTTAAAACGTACGTTACGTGGTTAGATTAAGATTAAAAGGGTCTTAAAAAAATTAAAAACAAGTCGGTCCAATCAAGTATATCTACTTTTAGTTTTTCCAGTATTATTATATACTGAACTTATGTTTCAATTGTTCACAACGTTAGATTAGACTAGATAATGGGTTCAAAATATACTGATTGATTTTGTCTATTTAAATTCGTCACATGTTAATTTTTTTTATCCTATTATAAGATTTTTTTTATTTGACTGTGTAGGATTAGCTTTGAGCGATTGATGCCAGTAAATTGTCTTCTAGAACATACGAGGGTAAAACAAATGGATATGATCTGTAAGAAGAGAGCTGAGTCTCTGTTGTGGACAACCATACTCACACCGAAAATAGAGGAGAATCTGGAAATAAAGATGAAGAAGTCTCGCAGATTCAATGTTCATAATTCATCCCCTGGTGTGTATGAATTATCTGAACAGGGATGTTTATAACTTCATTGACGTCATATTTCACACTGATTCATCCAGGAAATCGTGCAGTTTCCCCATTCACCCAATGACAAATATGGACGAGTCTTCCTCAGAGGTTTCCAGGCAGGTGTAGGAACAAGAGGATGAAGTCTAGCAGAGAGTATGAGAAGATGTCAATCAGCTTGCGCCAGCTGTCATAAGAAGGGCATCCACAACAGACTTACATGTTATTTAGGCCTGTAAACGAATTGAATTTGGATCGGATCAAGGTGAATCCAAATCCATATTTGGAAAAGTTTTCGGATCGGATTTGAATCGGATCATGTAACGCATCATCAAAATATTGATCCATATCCAAATGTGTTCGGATCGGATTATATCCGATCCATTTAAAAATTTATCCATATAATAATTAGTTTGTAAATATAAAAAAATAATGAAATTAACATAAAATTTTTAGCCAATAGATTCTTGTAATTTTGATAGAGATTTTTTTGTCAAATATGGTGTTTTATATAGATTTGAAACAAGGCAATTCCATAATTACTAGGTCCAGTAATCCAAATTACCGGGGGTAGTAATTATATTACTGGTACCAGTAATTACTGGTGCCAGTAATCTAGGTTTCTTGTGTGATCTTTACACGTGCGTACCATCTTCTCGAGTCGTCAAGTTACTAATTGGCCGGGGGGTTAGCCACGTGGCAGCGCGGGATGGGCGGGGAGTGGTTACCAAAGAGTCACGTCGTTTTAAAATTAATAACGTCCCTCGAAAACCAACGCTTGCACTGCTGTAAGTAACCCACTCCATCCCATCAGGTTTATATCTTTCTCATCTCTTTTCAAATACCATTAATATGGATAATATTTCAGATGCTAACAGTTCTTATCGGCCTCCGGTGACTCCTAGTACAGTTAATAACCTTTTTCGAAGGGTGGAAAGACTTGAAAGAGAGGTTAGGAGATTGGAAAATCTGACCCAAACCATTAGAGACCTAGAGCAACGTCTGGCGGCCGTGTCCGCAGAGCGGGACCGCCTACGTGAGCGGTTAGGGTAGGGTGAGAGGACGGTCAGGTGATGGAAAACCTTAGTTCTTCCTGAATTAAAGCCCTTTTGTCGATCTGCGGTTTCTAGGGAGTTCTTATGGTTTCGGGCTCGTTGACAGGTTGCCCTTAGCATAGCAGTCACTTTCCCATCTATCACCTAGTTTTTCTTGAACAGTTGGTGGTTTCTTTCCCATTTTCTGTTCATAAACTGCCCCATCTGTTTATCTCCCCCCTCCCTCTCCTTGAGTTCTTCTTGGATCGACTCAATTTTCTGTATCTGGGTTATCTAGGGAGTTCTTATGTTTTGGGGCTCGTTGACAGGTTGCCCGTAGCATCGCAGTCACGTGCCCATCTATCACCTAGTGTTTCTCCGGTTATGGAGAACATACAACACTGCAGGGGGTTAACTTTGTAATTAAGAGCCTTCCCTCGTTTTTTTTTAATAGTTGGTGGTATCTTTCCCATCTTCTGGTCTTAAACTTTTTGGGGCTCGTTTTATTTCATCCTTTAATTGAATATGTAATTAGTTGGACCTCAAAGATAAGTTGTCTCTTTATATCTCGTCTTGTACACCAATTATTTCTGTTGGACCTCGAAGTCCCTCCTCTGTAATTTTACTTTCATCAATGAAAAAGAATTTGTTTCTCTATATCTCATCTTGTACACCATTTATTTTCTCTTGTTTATGTTGTAAGAATGCTTGTTTTTGGGTTATTGTTGATTTGTGGCAAATTGATGGAATTTGAAAATCTACTTGTTCAGCTATTATAAACATGAACTGAATGATTACTGGGTCCAGTAATCCTTATTATGTGGGCCTGTATTAGGATTACTGAGGGCAGTATTTAGAATTACCGGCACTAGTAATGGATTACTGGTGCTAGTAATCTATTACTGGTGCCGGTAATTCCGTTTCATCATTTCGAGTAGTCAGGTTATTAATTACTGGAACCAGTAATTACCATTACTGGGTCCAGTAATCCACTGATGGGTCCGGTAATTGAAGTTTTTAGTTTGGCTTTACACGCTAGTATCATCATTCGGGTAGACAGGTTATTAATTAGAAGCAGGGGCGGTTGCCACGTGGCAGATCTGCACGGGCGGTAACGTCTACGAAAAAAATCATGTTTTTTCAAAATTAACTGGGGTGTACCCGTGCAAATTAAATAATAACCGATAATAAGGTAATATAAAGGAGTAGCGTGTGATGAATTTAACTTAGCTTAGCTTCAATTTATCTTCATGCTAGAAAAAAAAATTATATATGTAAATCGGATTGGACCGACATTTTTTTTAATTTTTAAAATAATTTTTAGATTACTAGTGACAGTAAAATTAATTACTGCGGCCAGTAATAAATTACTGGATCCAGTAATGACCATTACTGGGGCCAGTAATCCACTGATGGGTCTAGTAATCGAAGTTTCTAATGTGGCTTTACACGTCCGTATCATCATTTCAGGTAGACAGGTTATTAATTAGCGGTAAAGGGGGGTTGCCACGTGGCATATCTGGACGGGCGGGTAACATCTACGAAAAAAATCACGTCTTTTCAAAATTAACTGGGGTGTACCCGTGCAAATTAAATAAGAACCGATAATAAGATAATATAAAGGAGAAGCGTGTGATGAATCTAACTTAGCTTAGCTTCAATTTATCTTCATGCTAGAAAAAAATAAAATTATATATGTAAATCAAACTGGACCGATATTTTTTTAATTTTTAAAACAATTTTTAGATTACTGGTGGCAGTAAAATTAATTACTGCGGCCAGTAATAAATTACTGGCGCTAGTAATTACCATTACTGGGGCCAGTAATCCACTGATAGGTTCAGTAATCGAAGTTTCTAGTGTGCCATTACACGTCCATATCATCATTTTGGGTAGTCAGGTTATTAATTAGCCCGGTAGTTGTATCATCTTGTCATTTCAAAATTAATAACTTCCCTCGAAAACCAAAGCGCTATAATTAGTATCCCATTCCATCACTTTTCTAATACCATTACCGATGGATGATGTTTCAGAGGCTAACTGTTCTTATAGTCTTCCGGTGACCCCTACTGCAATTGGAAGAGAGGTTCGGATGTTGGAAAATTTGACTCGAAGCATTAGAGACCTGGAGCAACGTCTGACCACCGTCTTGAAAGAGAGATTCGGAGTTGGAAAATTCGACTCAAATCATTAGAAACCTGGAGCAACGTCTGGCCTCCGTGACCGCAGTGAAGGACCGACTATGTGAGCTGTTACGTTAAGGGGAGAGGAGGAAGGTCCGACGGGAAAGATTACCTTGATCAATCGGAATTACATGTTTACCCATGTATTTCTATGTATCAAGGATTTGCCAGCGAAAAAATTAGACTTAGTTCTTTCCCACCGGTCTTGAGATCCCTCTTGTCTTGTGTCTCTTAAATAATTAGCTGTTTCTTTCTCTATATCTCATCTTGTATACCATTTATTTCAGTTAGACCTCGAAGTCTATTCTTTGTAATGTTAATTTAATTAATGGATATGAAGTTGTTTCTCTATATCTCATCTTGTACACAATTTATTTCAGTTGGACCTCGAAGTCCCTCCTTTGTAATTTAACTTTCATCAATATAAAAGAATTTGTTTCTTTATATCTGATATTGTACACCATTAATTTTCATTTGTGGGCTGTTTTATGAATGCTTGTGTTTGGGTCATTGTTGCAAAGTAGTGAAATCTTAAAATCTAAATTGGTCTGCTGTTTTAAATTTTATGTAAAAGATTACTGGGACCAGTAATAAATTACTGGGGGAAGTAATACTAATTACCGCCCAATAATCCAGATTATTGGGTGAAGTAATCAGGATTACTGCGGAAAGTAATCCAGTTGCTGGGTCAGAATTTGGATTACCGAGGTCAGTAGGTTTGGGTCAGTATTTGCATTTTAACACATCCGTAAATGATATATTCCTCTTATTTATACCCGGTACCACTCCTCAACAAAAATTCGCTTTTGAAAAAAACTTTTCGCTCTCCCCACCTTTCTAACAACTACCACCATTTTCGGAGACCACGATTCACAACGAAACACTCGCTCTCTAACTCTATATACTACACACGTAAAGACATCATCTTCGTCATCTCTTTGGCTTATCCAACCATGCAAGTTTTTTTTGAAGTACGTTAATGTCTATTAACAACTTACTTTCATCACCAAGAAGATTTTATATTTGATGAAAGCATCTCGCCATTATGAGTGAATATAGATAGGGTCTAAAAAAACTTGAACCCTTTATATCTGTTTCTATGTGTAATGTTTGAGTAGTATCTTCCCTTGACATGCGGTTTATGTTCATTGTTGAATGTTGATTGCTACAACGATAACCAAAACAAGGATTACTGACCCCAGTAATGACATTTTCTCGAACATGAAATAAATACTGAACCCAGTAATGTGATTACTGTCCTCCGTAATGAATTACTGGCCGCGGTAATCCATGACTGGCCCAAGCTATGGATAATTACCGGAACCGGTAATCCATTACTGGCCTGGCAACTTGGATTACTAGGTTATTAATCTGGATTACCTAATGGATTACTGGCCGCGGTAATCCATTACTGGCCCAAGTGATGGATAATTACTGGCCACGCTAATCCATTAACGTCCCTGATAAGACGCATAATTGTTATTTATCTTGAGATATATTCCCATGATTTATTAGTTTTAAATGCTTAATTTGCGAATATTAATTGCATATCGTGTTTATGTAGGAAAGATGATGGATATAAAGATAAATGAGCTAAAAGCCCAAGTTTAAGATGAAAGAAGCCAAGTTGGAAAAAGTGAAAAACCAGAAGAAGTAATTGCGTAAGCCGTGGGCACGCCAAAGCTAGGAGCTGTGTCCAAAAGACAGAAGTGCTGTTTTGTTAAGCCGTGGGCGCGCTCCAATTCCGAAATTCAATTCTAATTTCTAGCGTGTTCTCCCAGTTAGCAGAATAACTTAATTAGTTTTTGTAATTGTTTTGGTATCTTATTTATTTCCTCAGTAGCTTTTTATTTTAATTAGGAAACAATATTTAGTTGCTTTCTTTTAGGACTCCTATTTTTAGGAGGAATTAGAGTTTTATTATGGTTCTTGTTTTAGGCCTATAAGTATTAGGTAAGGGTTAGGAGTAGAGACATACACAACAATATATTATTTTCCTTCTCCTTTCTCCAAGTGAGAAGACTTTCTTTGCTCCATGGATTGCTAAGCTATTATTCTAGTTCAAGGTTATTCAAGGTTTTGATTCTTCAAGAATTGTGAGATCTAATTAATTTCTATTACTCTTTTATTCTCTGCTATTTATATATCTTCTATGTTTGATTATATTATTGTTGATTAATTAATACAAAGTGCACGTTGTCTTGATTGATGAAACAATATACTGCCAATTAGAAAATCTAAATCCGTAATTGTTTAGGTGATCTAATATTAGTGGTAAAATAACATAGACAAGGTTTATGTTGTGGGGATATATAATCTAATTTAAATGGATCCTGCTTTTGTATCCACTGATTAGAATTGGGTCTCTCTAGTTAGTAATGCTGTTGGTAAATTAAATCCTATGAGCTTTTCTAGGATTGTTTATTGGTCAGAGAAATAATTAACGGTCGTACCTTGATTATCGACAAAGTAAGGAGAGATTGGTTATTAGATCGTATCAATAACTATAACCAATTTAGTAAAGGATAAAAGATTTATTTTTGCATCGATGATCAATTCAATGAATCAATTCTAAGAATATACCTTGGGCTAGATCTTTCATAAATATTGATATCTCTTTTTAACTGCTTTCAATTGATTTGTTTTAAATTACAAAATTCCAAAACCCCTTTCTTTTATTTGAAGAATTAAGTCTAACCAGTCTCTGTGGATTCGACCTTGCTCGCCGCTATATACCATTTAATTTAAATTTGAGTAGGAATTATTTTTGTTGGATTCGACACCCATCAAATTTTGGCGCCGTTGCCGGGGACTAGTATTAAATAGAATTAATTTTTCTTTATATATTATTTTGTTCCTTTTATGCCCCGTTCTTCTCGTACATGTGAATTGCAGTACGATCCTGAAATTGAGAAAACCGCTCGAAGACTAAGGAAGGAAGCTAAGTTGAGGAACCAAATTTCTTCATCTTCATCTTCATCACCCGGATTAAATTTAGCTGTTGATTTAATTGATTCGTTGTCCAGTGACTCTGAAACTGAACCAGAAATGGCCAACGAGGAAAGAACCTTAAGGGAATTGACTGCACCAAATGTGAATCAACAGCCTCTTTGCATTCAATATCCAGCTTTAGAAGTGGACTTTGAATTAAAATCTGGACTAATCCATTTACTTCCCAAATTCCGTGGCCTCGAGAATGAAGATCCTCACAAACATCTAAAAGAGTTCCATGTAGGGCTGGGATAATAAACCGAAAAACCGAAAACCGAACCAAAAAAACCGAAAAAAAACCGGTTCGGTTCGGTTCTTATTATTAAAGTGAACTTTTTTACCGGTTCGGTTCTTAATTGTTATTAACGGTTCGGTTCTCGGTTCCTTGGTCAATTTAATTAAAGGAACCGTTAGGAACCGTTCTAAGGGTTTTAAACCGGTTTTTTAGCAATTTTAAGGGTTTTAACGGTTCTAACGGTTCTAACGGTTCCCCGAAGAACCGTTAGAACCGCTTTTGGCCGGTTCCTACGATTATTAACGGTTCTAACGGTTCTAACGGTTCCAACGGTTCCCCGAAGAACCGAACCGTTAGAACCGGTTCGGTTCCACTTTCGGTTCTTGAAAAAAAAAGCTAAAAACCGAACCGTTTTTAATTTTCGGTTCTCGGTTCCGGTTCTTATCATTTAGGACAAGAACCGAACCGGTCCCAGCCCTAGTTCCATGTAGTGTGTTCAAGCATGAAGCCGCAAGGCATAACTGAAGAACAAATTAAATTGCGCGCTTTTCCATTCTCATTAGCCGATAGAGCAAAGGATTGGCTATTTTATCTACCTCCAGGCTCTATAACCACATGGACAGGATTGGTAAGGTTGTTTCTTGATAAATTTTTCCCTGCTTCTCGAGCTGCAGGTATTAGAAGGGAAATCTGTGGGATCAAACAGCATGATACTGAAACCCTTCATGAGTATTGGGAAAGATTCAAACAATTATGTGCAAGCTGTCCACAACATGGAATTTCTGAACAATTGCTTATTCAATATTTCTACGAAGGGCTACTAACCTTGGAGAGGAATATGATGGATGCCGCTAGCGGAGGAGCCATAGTGAATAAAACACCCACTGCCGCTAAAGAATTAATCTCCACCATGGCTGCTAATTCACAACAGTTCGGATCTAGACAAAACACCCCCATTAAAAGGGTGAATGAGGTAAATATATCTTCAATTGAGAATCAATTAGCAAATCTAACTTCTCTTGTTCAACAAATGGCTGTAGGGAATATGCAACAGTTGAAAGCGTGTGGAATTTGCGCCGCTACTAATCATCCAACCGACGCATGCCCTACACTTCAAAAAGATTCTTTTGAGCATGCTAATGCAGCTGGAGGATTTCCAGGCCCACCACAAAGGAAGTATGACCCTTATTCAAATTTTTACAACCCAGGGTGGAAGGATCATCCTAATCTTAGCTATGGAGCTCAACCTTCAAATTTCCAACAACACCAATATCGTAGGCAACCAGCTCCAACACAGCCAAATCCCAACTCAGGTATGTCTTTGGAAGAAATTGTTAAATCACTTGCAACTAACACAAAGCAATTTCAACAGGAAACAAGGACGAGCATCCAGAATTTGGAGAATCAAATGAGTCAATTGGCAACTACAGTGAGCCGGTTAGAGTCTCAAGGATCGGGGAAATTACCCTCACAAACCGTGGTTAACCCAAGGCAAAATGCTAGTGCAATCACTTTAAGAAGTGGTACGGAGTTGAAGGAACCTAGTAAGAGGAAGCAAAATGCACCAAAAGAAGAAGCTGAAAAAGAAGTAGTTGTACCACAACTTCACACCAACCTACCTGAAAGCCTTAATATGAAGCAACCCAATGTTTTGGTGACAAGGCCCCCTTTCCCCACTAGATTGAACAAATCCAAAAAAGAAGAAGAGGAGAAAGAAATCCTTGAAACCTTTCGCAAAGTTGAGGTAAATATTCCATTACTAGATGCAATTAAACAGGTGCCTCGGTATGCTAAGTTTCTAAAAGAACTATGCACCAATAAGAGGAAGCTAAAAGGTAATGAAAAAGTAACTGTAGGGGAAAACGTTCCAGCTGTATTACAAAAAAAATTACCTCCTAAGTGCAAGGACCCAGGTATGTTCATTATCCCTTGCAAAATAGGTGATGCTAAGATTGAGAAAGCAATGCTAGACCTAGGAGCCTCAATAAATGTCATGCCTCTATCAATTTACTCATCTTTGAATATAGGTTCACTAAAAGAAACAGGTGTGATTATTCAACTAGCTGATAGGTCTAATGTATACCCTGAAGGAGTTTTAGAAGACGTCTTAGTACAAGTTAATGAATTGGTCTTTCCTGCTGATTTTTATATACTTGATATGGAAGAAGATAATTCTTCTAAATTAGCCCCAATTTTATTAGGGAAACCATTCCTTAAGACAGCTAGAACTAAAATTGATGTGCATGATGGTACTCTTACGATGGAATTCGATGGTGAAACTATTAAATTTAATATTTATGATGCCATGAGATATCCTAGTGATGTGTCCTCCGTTTGTGTTTTAGATGTTATTGACCCCTTGGTACAAGATTCTTTTGAACTTGCTGATGATGATAAACTAAAAGTTGTACTAAGCAGGAGTTTCACTCTTGAAGCATTAAAGGACGTTGTGAGCAATTTTGTTGAAGAATTTGAATTGCAAGATGCAATACATGAATTAGATTCGCTTCATCCGGTAAAGTATAATGTGTCTCAAATTGAATTGCCTATTTCTCACACGAAACTTCTTCCCTCTATTGTGCAGGCACCAAAACTAGAATTAAAACCACTACTTGATCATTTGAAATATGCATTTTTGGGAGAAGAAGAAACACTTCCGGTCATTATTTCGAACAAACTCTCTATTATGGAAGAAGAGAAATTAATTCGGGTGCTTAGAGAGTATAAGGAAGCCCTTGGGTGGACTATCGCTGATATAAAAGGATTAAGCCCTTCAACATGCATGCACAAGATACTATTGGAAGAGGATCGTAAGCCCTCTAGAGAAGCTCAACGTAGATTGAATCCACCTATGATGGAAGTGGTAAAGAAAGAAATCCTTAAACTTTTGGATGCAGGTATGATCTATCCAATTTTAGATAGTAAGTGGGTAAGTCCGATTCAAGTTGTTCCAAAGAAAACAGGTATAACGGTAATTCAAAATTCTGAGGGAGAAATGGTTCCCACTCGTGTTCAAAACGGGTGGCGAGTATGTATTGATTATAGAAAGTTAAATGCCGCAACCAGAAAATATCACTTTCCCCTCCCATTTATTGATCAAATGCTTGAACGTTTAGCAGGTCGTACTCATTATTGTTGTCTCGATGGCTATTCAGGTTTTCATCAAATCCCAGTTGCACCTGAAGATCAAGAGAAAACCACATTCACTTGTCCTTTTGGGACTTTTGCGTATCGGCGAATGCCATTCGGGCTTTGCAATGCTCCTGCTACGTTCCAGAGGTGTATGGTCAGTATATTTTCAGATTATGTGGAGAACATCATAGAGGTATTCATAGATGATTTTACAGTACATGGTGATTCTTTTGATGCATGTTTATCTAACCTTACAAAAGTGCTAGAAAGGTGCATAGAAACAAACTTAGTTTTGAATTATGAGGAATGTCATTTTATGGTAGAGCAAGGCATTATTCTGGGCCATGTAGTATCCGCTAGAGGCATTGAAGTCGATAAAGCTAAAATATATATTATTAAATCTTTGCCTTACCCCGCAACTGTGCGGGAGATTCGCTCTTTTCTTGGGCATGCAGGATTTTATCGGCGTTTTATCAAGGACTTTTCCAAAATCACCCAGCCCCTCTGTAAATTATTGCAAAAAGATGCGATATTTGAATTTGATGAAGCATGTAAAGGTGCATTTGATACATTGAAAGAAATGCTCACGTCAGCACCAATTATTCAGCCGCCAAATTGGAGTCTTCCATTCGAAATAATGTGCGATGCGAGTAATTATGCAGTCGGTGCCGTGCTTGGACAAAAAGTTGGAAAATCCCATCACGCTATCTATTATGCCTCCAGAACACTTGATAGTGCCCAAAGCAACTATTCAACAACGGAAAAAGAACTTTTAGCTGTTGTTTATGCATTGGAAAAATTTCGTTCTTATTTGCTTGGTACTAAAGTGATTATTTACTCTGATCATGCAGCTCTTAAATATTTATTTTTAAAGAAGGAAGCGAAGCCCAGACTTATTCGGTGGATTCTTTTGCTACAAGAATTCAACCTAGAAATACGTGATAAGAAGGGTGCAGAAAACTTAGTCGCTGATCACCTCAGTAGATTAGCCACAAGCGAAGAACCGTCACCATTAAAAGATTCATTCCCAAATGAGTATCTTTTCTCTATTCAAGAGGCAGTCCCCTGGTATGCTGATATAGTTAATTATTTGGTTACTAGGACATTACCAGATGACTTGTCTAAAGCTCAAAAAGATAAAATAAAAAGTGATGCTAAATATTATGTTTGGGATGACCCTTACTTATGGAAACATTGTTCTGATCAAATTATTCGTAGGTGCGTATCTGAAAAAGAAATTCATTCAATTCTAAAATTTTGTCATTCATATGCTTGTGGAGGACATTTTGGTCCCAAGAGAACCGCTCGTAAGGTGCTAGAGTGTGGATTGTTTTGGCCTACTTTATTTCGTGATGCATATATGTTTTTCAAATCTTGCGAACAATGCCAGAAAACTGGAAACATAGGGCGTCGAGACCAATTGCCACTTACCCCTATTCTCGTTTGTGAAATATTTGATGTATGGGGTATTGATTTCATGGGCCCTTTTCCATCTTCATATAATCATGTCTACATTATTCTTGATGTGGATTATGTTTCAAAATGGGTGGAAGCTAAAGCTACTCGTACCGATGATGCTAAAGCAGTTGTAGATTTTGTCAAATCTCATATTTTTTCTAGGTTCGGAACGCCAAGGGCTATCATTAGTGATCGCGGGACTCACTTTTGTAATAGGGTGGTTGAAGCTTTACTAAAAAAATACAATGTTACTCACCGTATCTCTACTGCCTATCACCCACAAACAAATGGACAAGCCGAGGTCTCCAACAGAGAAATTAAAGCCATACTTGAAAAGACCGTTAATCCGAATAGAAAGGATTGGAGTCTAAGACTTGATGATGCACTTTGGGCTTATCGAACAGCCTACAAAACTCCAATAGGAATGTCCCCTTACCGATTGGTGTTTGGTAAACCGTGCCACCTTCCAGTGGAGTTAGAGCACAAGGCATATTGGGCTGTTAAGAACTGTAACATGGAAATAGACGAGTCAGGTAAGCAAAGGAAATTACAATTGCAAGAACTGGAAGAAATTCGTAATGATGCCTATGAGAACTCGAGAACTTATAAAGAAAAGACAAAAGCCTTCCATGATCAAATGATCTCGAGAAAACACTTTTCTGTTGGCCAGAAAGTTCTACTTTATCATTCTAGACTTAAGTTATTTCCTGGCAAGTTGCGTTCTAGGTGGTTAGGACCTTTTATTGTTACTAATGTGTTTCCTTACGGTGCAGTTGAAATAAAAAGCTTGGACACTGATAAATTTTTTAAAGTCAATGGACATCGTCTGAAACCTTTTTACGAAGGATTTCAAGTGTATGATGTTGATCAGCTCTATTTGGATTGTCCTACTTACGCCAATTAAGTGATGGCAACGTCTAGCCAAAGACGTTAAAGAAAAGCGCTCTTGGGAGGCAGCCCAATTTTCTTTAATTTAGCATTTATTTTCCTTATTTTTTGTTTTTATTTTGTGCTTTTATTTACCTTTTGAGCAGAAATAGATATTGCCTAAGCCGTGGGCGTGCCTAGTAGAGTAAAGTAATATATTCCGGCAGAAGAGCTTTTGAAATAAGACGTGCCCACGCCTTAGCCCCCCTTAATTCTTTGCTCAAAAAAAAAAAAAAAAAAAAAAAAAAACCTTAATTAAAGAGAAAACTGCATTAGATCCATTCTTATCCCCAAACAAACAAAGATAGAAAGAGAGAGAGAGAGAAGCTCGTTGCCGCTCAAACTCTCGCCGCCGCCGTCCGTTACCGCCGTCGCCACCCGCCGTCACTGCCATCGCCGATCTTCACTTCCTCTCCGTTGTCTTCACTAAGCCTAGCCACTGCTGCCTACGCCCTCGCCCAGCCACCGCCGCGCGTAACCGCCACCGCCTCCGTCACGCGCCTCTATTCCCACTACTATCCCGTTGGAACCTTCATCTCTCACTCGTACACATGAGGGAAAGTGGATATCATAGCGCCCCTTCAGGTAAGAAAAGGGCCGCTCAACCTAAATCCAACGCCGGAGCCCCGCCGGCGCATAAGAGGGCACGAATTGGTAAAGGATTATGTATTCTCCCACCCTCTGAATCTGATCTGAATGGTCACTTGCGATTTACAACGAAGAAGGAACGAGACAGGTATAAGGGTATTTGTTCAAAGGCTATAATTCCCTGTAAGTATATTCATAAACCCACTTTGAGTGCTTTGAATATTGAAGACAAAGTGTTTGAGTTAATTGAGAATATAGGTTGGCAAAATTATTTCTCTATTCAAACCCCCGCCTATATCGAACTTGTTAGAGAATTTTATACCACGTTTGAGTTCAAGAAGCCTGATGTTTTTTCACTCCATAGTCCTAGTGTAGTACAATTTAGGCTAATGGGGAAGGAATTTAAACTCTCTATCACTAAGTTTAATATTGCCTTTGGTTTTATTACTAAAGAATATGCTAAGTCTGATGACTATTTGAATAGTGCATGCGATTTTAGCGAGAATTTTGAGCCAATAAAGTTGTATAGAACATGGTCAACATCAAAGGTTTCCTATGACCCAAGTAAATCCAAAGATTCCTTCCTTCGAGATCCTGTTTTGAAATATATTCATAGGTTCTTTGCATTTACTTTCTCGGGTAGGAAAGATTCGGCTGGAATATTATCTAAAGTTGAATTTTATTTCTTATGGTGCATGCAAAATAAGATTAAAGTGAATCTTGGTTGTTGGCTAGCTTCCCAATTTGCTAATGTAGTGACAAACAAACGGCCTTTGATCTTAGGTTCTTTGATTACTCACTTAGCCGTTAATGAAAATTTGGTTGAGCTTGATAATAATAACCTCCATATTGCTTCTGAGATTAAACCATTGGACTTACATTGTTTGGAAGTGATGGGTTTAATTGGGAAGAAAGCAGGTGAATACTATTTCTATGGACCAGGGACTATTAACACTCGGACTCAACGTGACTTGTCTCAAGCCGAAGTAGAGGACAGGATATCTGAGCATGTGGATCAACCTTCTACATCACAAGGATCGTTTGAGGATAGGCTAACAAGGATTGAGCTTCAACTTTCGCGGATAGAAAAGTACTTGCAAGTCCTGTTTGACCGCCAGGGACTTCCCGCCCCTTCTCCATGACACTCTATCTCCAGGGGAGTCCTCTAACCCTCTTCTTTTATTGCTTTTGATTAATACATAGAGACTATGTATATTTTAAGTGTGGGGGAGGGCTCTTATTGTACTTTTTATATATATTTCTTATTTTCTTTAAAAAAAAAATATGAAAAATTAAGAATCTGCTCTCTTTTAAATTCCAGATTCTATCGATGCCTTTTCCTATATGATCTGAATCATTATGCATTATTGAGATGAATTGAGGGAAACAAAGGGATTGGCATAAATAGTTAAATTCTCGTTCACAACGCAGTGATTAGTTACTCTTGATTATTGATTGAATGGAGAATGTGTGGGATTTAAAACATATTACCTACCTAGTAAGCTTTTGAGCTTGGAGCACTTATATTATATCATTCTCATTTTCTTTGATTGTGTGATTGTCATGCATGGTTGATTCTTCTAGAACTTGCTTTGTTATGCATGTGGAATGCCCTATGGTTTGGATGCATTAAAAGTAAGGGCATTTAGGTGAAGCCGATTTTAAAACTTTCTAAAAAGCCTACCTTGAATTATTCCCTTAGAGAGCCAATTTTTGAGCCTTAGCCTTTCATTTGTTAACTAGCCACAATACAAGCCTTGAGAATCCTTCTTTGTTAATTTTCCCATGTTTTTGAACCCTGCATTGAAGGAATCTATATACATATATAGACCTGTTCATGAGAAGTCTCGGCTTGTTACTTTAGAAAGGAAGGAAATTTTGAAGATCGAAGAATTGAGTTGCTAAGTTTTTGAATGAAGTGGAAAGTGAAGGCTTGATATTATTATTTCAAAAAAAAAAAAAAAAAAAAAAAGAAAGAAAAAAAGCCTAAGCAATGCCAATGGGTTGTGATTATGAGGAAAGCTTAATCAAAGAAGAAAAGAAAGTGAATGAAAGAGGTGTAGTCTTGGTTATTTAGAAAGTGATTCAAATGAAAGAATATGTGATGCGTCTAAGTCAAGCTGAGATTTTTTGAGAATAAGTTTGTGTAATTCCTTCAATGAAATAGCCTAAATATCCTTTATATCCCACCTTACCCGAAGCCCCGTTACAACCCGTTTAAAGACCCTTACTTTACATTCGAATCATTGTGGTATCGACGTGATATATTAGCAAGCCTATGGTAAGGATCTTCTATGTTTTGACTTGAGAGTATACACTTTAAACCTTAATCACTTTGAGCGTATTGAGAGGTTAACTGCGAGAGTGTTAGGTCCCAACACATTTGAATTTCGAGAAAATTATCGAGGTAATTAATTAGTTGTGTTGGTTTGTGGGATTTACTCTATTTTTGTTGATTTCTTGTTATTTTGAGATTTAAATCTTTAAGGCATGATGTTTTTGGGTTGTAGAGGAGTGCTTAAGGTAGAAGAAGGGGTGGTGATGAAAGTAATTTGAGCTCTTGAATGCTTGAGGACAAGCATTGCTTTAGTGTGGGGGAATTTGATAAGACGCATAATTATTATTTATCTTGAGATATATTCCCATGATTTATTAGTTTTAAATGCTTAATTTGCGAATATTAATTGCATATCGTGTTTATGTAGGAAAGATGATGGATATAAAGATAAATGAGCTAAAAGCCCAAGTTTAAGATGAAAGAAGCTAAGTTAGAAAAAGTGAAAAACCAGAAGAAGTAATTGCGTAAGCCGTGGGCACGCCAAAGCTAGGAGCTGTGTCCAAAAGACAGAAGTGCTGTTTTGTTAAGCCGTGGGCGCGCTCCAATTCCGAAATTCAATTCTAATTTCTAGCGTGTTCTCCCAGTTGGCAGAATAACTTAATTAGTTTTTGTAATTGTTTTGGTATCTTATTTATTTCCTCAGTAGCTTTTTATTTTAATTAGGAAACAATATTTAGTTGCTTTCTTTTAGGACTCCTATTTTTATGAGGAATTAGAGTTTTATTATGGTTCTTGTTTTAGGCCTATAAGTATTAGGTAAGGGTTAGGAGTAGAGACATACACAACAATATATTATTTTCCTTCTCCTTTCTCCAAGTGAGAAGACTTTCTTTGCTCCATGGATTGCTAAGCTATTATTCTAGTTCAAGGTTATTCAAGGTTTTGATTCTTCAAGAATTGTGAGATCTAATTAATTTCTATTACTCTTTTATTCTCTGCTATTTATATATCTTCTATGTTTGATTATATTATTGTTGATTAATTAATACAAAGTGCACGTTGTCTTGATTGATGAAACAATATACTGCCAATTAGAAAATCTAAATTCGTAATTGTTTAGGTGATCTAATATTAGTGGTAAAATAACATAGACAAGGTTTATGTTGTGGGGATATATAATATAATTTAAATGGATCCTGCTTTTATATCCACTGATTAGAATTGGGTCTCTCTAGTTAGTAATGCTGTTGGTAAATTAAATCCTATGAGCTTTTCTAGGGTTGTTTATTGGTCAGAGAAATAATTAACGGTCGTACCTTGATTATCGACAAAGTAAGGAAAGATTGGTTATTAGATCGTATCAATAACTATAACCAATTTAGTAAAGGATAAAAGATTTATTTTTGCATCGATGATCAATTCAATGAATCAATTCTAAGAATATACCTTGGGCTAGATCTTTCATAAATATTGATATCTCTTTTTAACTGCTTTCAATTGATTTGTTTTAAATTACAAAATTCCAAAACCCCTTTCTTTTATTTGAAGAATTAAGTCTAACCAGTCTCTGTGGATTCGACCTTGCTCACCGATATATACCATTTAATTTAAATTTGAGTAGGAATTATTTTTGTTGGATTCGACACCCATCAGTCCCTGCAACTTGGATTACTGGAAGTCTGGAACCAGTGATTGGGATTACTGGACCTAGTAATATATTACTGGGGCCAGTAATCCCAATCAGTAATCTCAATCACTGGTTCCAGTAATCCAAGTAACTGCCTATGTAGCTCCTCTCCTTAATAAACTAATTTATTTTGCTGAAATCAGAATGGCATCACAACTTGATACCTGGTGCGTGGTAGGGAAGAGGTCTCTACAGGCAGCAGTGATGCTGTGCCATTATCTGAATTGAGGAAAAAACGTACACCATTGAGTGAAGCACAGTCGAAGAAGGCCACCAAAAAGACAGCTGAAGAAACGGTAGCAAACCCGAAGGGCAAGCCCACTGGTTCTCCTAAAACTGCCGAATCGAATAAACAAAAAAATAAGGCAAAACCATCAAAGCCAGACGCTGCCAAACCAAAAAGGTCTCTTCCCCAGAGATGCACAATATTGGCCTTTGCCGAATTGGTAAATCAATACTGGGAAGCTATCCAGACTGAAACATGGGATATTCTGAACAGGACAGTCTTCGGCCCTATGATTTGTTGTTTTCGGGATGCGTTAGTCAAGGAAGCCAATTTTAGGAAGACTGAAATTGACTTCGAAATAATAATGAAGTATTTCGACACGGACCGGATGTTGTGGTCCTTTGGCAGTTTACAGTTGGACTTGACCGTAGAGTTTGTGATGATCTTGTTTCACCTCCCCACTAGAGGACAAAAAATTGTACCCATTCCTCGATCAGAGGATAGAAAGGAATAGGCGGCCAACCTGTTCAAAAATTATAAGGAAACAAAAGGGCCTTCTCGTACCGATATAAAGAACTTGCTCGCATCCGAGCTAAACAAAGTAAAAAGAGCCGATCCAAAAAAGGTTGCATCGACTCTGCTGATGTATTTATTCTCAACATTCTTCTTTAGCAGAACGAGGATCAATCTTACTTGGGATCTGGTCAACATATGCATTGACATTGATAATGTTGACAAGTATGACTGGGCGAACTCGACTGTGGACTTCTTGTTCTCTGGCATCAAGAAGTATAACAAGGATAAACCAAGCACACTCAACGGATGCACACTGTTGGTGCAGTATTGGTTTTTGGAGAACACAAAACATAGATTGCCACGGTCAGAGAATCGTTTAATCGGCAGGCCACATTTCGTGGCATGGAACATTAGAGACATATTTGACGTGAAAGCCTTGGAGTCAAACCCCAACCTCTTAGAGGTAACTTTTGCATTTATATAAATACTATACTTTTACGCATTTAAGACAAAAGAACCTATTCGATTGTACTTTGTGATTTAGGAACTTGTACTTAGCGGAGCTAGGCCAATGTCCGCCTTTAATTTGACGCACGAACAATTGGTAGGGGACAAGGAAAAGCAAGGGCAGCAGGGAAAGGAGGAGGAAACTGTTGGGGATAAGAATGATTCCAAAGGTGAAGATAAGAGTGGTGAGGATGGATCCTTAGAGCTTTCAAAATGGGTAAGAATTTTGCATGAAATATAGGATGTTATACTACCAATTACTGGACTACTTCTCCCAGTATTGAAGATTACATGTTCCAGTAATCATAATTACTGGGATTGATAATGGATTATTTCCCCCGGTAATCCTGATCACATGCCCCAGTAATTCGGATTACTGCCTCCAGTAATCATGCTTTACTAAATTACTGCCCCCCGTAATCTAGATTTATTTGGCCATAAATCAATTACTGCCCCAATATTCCAAGTTACTGGCACCAGTAATCATATTACTGCCCCCAGCAATCCATTATTATTGTTATACATAGGCTGGAGATTCTCATTACTTGTCATGTTTTATATACGATTACAGGTCCCATAAAAAAAGAAAAACGAGAATATGACAAAAAGGTGGTCCAAATTGTGGATACTGTTGTCGCCGAGTTATCTCGACTTATCGATAATAACATTAACGTGGACCTACAAAAGCTAGATCTAATGGGCTATCAAGAAACTGTCCATGCCCTCACCAAAAAAATGGTTGACGCTATAGCAGCGTCAGATAAAAGAATCAAGCTGCTAGAGCGCCAACATGAAAGGAGGCAGGCTGAATCGCGGGTCACAACACCTACAACTCCAAGAGACCAAAATGATCTAATACCACACAGTCCAATTCGAGATGATAAGGTTGATGACACAGCAGACGTGGCCGAAGAAAGAAAGGAGAAGGTTGTCACAGAGAGGGTCGAAGACTGGGTAGGGTCTATAAATGAAGAAGCAGCATTGGCCCAGGCCGAGGAAGTGGTTAAACAGATTGCTCAAGAGGTGGCCACCGAACAAAGGGCCATTACGTTGCCGCCCCAACATTCAATCAAGAAAAACGTGAAAGTACACGACAGGGGTGCAACAAGGCAGATGGAAAGCGAGTCGGCCACTTCAGCAATTAGCAGGCCACTTAAGAAAGCAAAGGCCCATGGGACCATACAACCATTGCTTATCAATGAGATCGACTGCACAAAGGAACCCTGGCAGACCCTCAACATGACGATTCAGGAGCATTACCACAGTTTCTGGGAGTCGAACGAGTAAGTACATATTTTTGTCCACAAGTTGTAATTGTAAAACTAATTTAAAAAAGACATACTAATTGATTTTAATTTGTTATCTTAACAGAGAAATCTACTACCAGGATCTTGAGAACCCGTTTGGCCCCATTATAGAAAAAAATATGATAAAAGACATAATTGAGGGGAGAGATTTGGATAAAGATGTAAGAATCAATTGAATAATTTGGATTATTGTCCGTTATCATTTTCGATTACCGTGTGTATTTGGATTGCTTAGGCCAATAATAAATATTACTGTACCCATTAATCACGGTTACTAGAGACAGTAATCATGATTACTGTGTCCAGTAATATTAAACACTGGTTCCAGTACTCAGGATTACTGGATCCAGTAGTATTGATTACTGGCCCAAGCAATCCATTACTATTGCACTTGTAACTTCTCTAACAAGTTAAGTGCATGTGCAAAATGTTGCAGGTTTTGAAGCAGTACATTACCATGATGAAGTAGGAGGTAGAACAAAAAAAATGGACAGATTTGGTTTCATTGACTTAGAAGCTTCAGTAAATAAATTTCCGATAAACCAAAAAATTACAGATCACGAAGATTTACATTCCCGGATCTAATTTTTGTTAACTTTCCTTTTATAGTTTTACTGTATTGCACACCATGAAAAGCTTGCCACGTCCGGCAAAGACTTCAGTGGGAACGAGTATGATGTTGCAAAGCTCCTCACGGAACCTCTATGGGAAATATTCACCCGCAACAGAATCTTGATTCCATTAGATCACTGGACGAGCAGGCATTTCACCCTTCTCCACATAAATAACGATCGGAAGATAATAACCCACATGAACTCCTCTCTACCCGTAAAGGGTAAAAGGTCCGATGATGACAATTGGAGCAAAAATGCAGAGACAGTGGTAAGGCAACAACCAAATATTAAATCTATATATACTGGCTAGATTATGTGTTGTCAATATTAATACCTGACTCCATATATTTACCTTGGCCTTGTTAAAAAAAATAAAGGCAAACCACATTAAGCATTGGATGAATGACATCTGGCTTGGCAGCCAGTTCCAAACTCAAGCGAGCATTGATCCTGAGGTGTACCGAGAGCAGGTGGTTGATCAAGCTCAAAACGGCCCAAAAATTATACATAAAGAGCTGACCGCCAATGAAAAGTGAATGAGGTGGCTAATCATGAACAAAAATTTGAAATTTGAGTCATACACCTTTGTCAAAGATGTCGACTACCCACAACAAATACCAGGATCATAAGTAGCTCGGATATTCATAACTTATTTATTAGTAATTTTTTTGGTAAATAATATTGTGGCACAATAAACCAAAAATTGGTGTTCATTTTCAGGTCAGATTGTGGTGGGTTTATGCTTCACTTCATGGAATGCTTGGTTAATGGGAAGAAGTCATCCCAAAAGGGAGAGACATTTTTCAGGCAGAACATACTCGACAAATTCAGAACCCTTAAACCATCGGAGTGAACCATGCTGTTCAGTAATCATGATTGTGGTATGTTGATTATGGTGTAAATGATTGCAGAAAATAATTTAATCTTTTAACAATTTTCTCTTTTTGTAGTCTAATTTTTTTTCTATTTTTGTGTGGATTACTTCCCTAGTAATGGATTACTCGGTCCAGTAATATTTATTACCGGATCCAGTAATCATTATTACTGGGTTCGGTAATAAATATTACTGGACCCAGTAATAATGAGTATTGGTGCCAGTAATTACGATTACTAGATCCAGTAATCATTATTACTGGTTTATGTTCATGATTACTGGTTAAGGAAAATAAATTTTCACAATCAACTTGGAAAGATTACTCGCCAAGGTAATCCAGTAGACATGTTTTCACTAGATGATTGTGGTCTGTTGATTATGGTTTCAATGATTGTGGATAATTATTGTAATATTCTAACAATTCCCTATTTTTGTAGTTTAGTTTTTTTTTGTTTTTTTTTGTTTGTACACCAATTATTTCAGTTGGACCTCGAAGTCCATCCTCTGTAATTTTACTTTCATCAATGAAAAAGAATTTGTTTCTCTATATCTCATCTTGTACACCATTTATTTTCGCTTATCTATGCTGTAAGAATGCTTGTGTTTGGGTCATTGTGGCAAATTATTTGGGCCAGTAATTGGGATTACTTGCCCCAGTAATACTTATTACTGGGTGTAGACACCCCGATCCGTGACCCCCGCAAGAACCCCAACGACTATCAAGAAGTATAGTTCTTGGAGCCCGAGACCCACCCGAGCATCCGAAACTGCCCCGAAAAGGTTTTGTTGGCCAAACAAACCTGTTTTTAAGGGGATTATCGCGCGACAAACCAGTATGTCGCGCGACAATCTCTCTTGTGTCGCACAACAGACCCCTCTGAACCCGACCAACCACTTTCTGACACATCACAGTGTCAGAACCCATCACTTCAGCCGTTTGTCGCGCGACAAACAGATATGTCGCGCGACAAACAGGTACAGTGAAACAGATATGTTGCGCGACAAACAGATACGTCGCGCGACAAACAGATAAAGTTGAGGAATGTCGCGCGACAAACCCTCCGGAGCATTATAAATAAGGCAACACCCCCATGGGTTCTGGACGGCAACTTCTCACCGCAATTTCTATACTAAAATTCCTTATTCTCTCTGATATTTTCTAATCTTTAAGCCTTCTCCGGAAGTATCTGTGATAACATTTATTTTCGCAAGAGTCTCGGATCTAATCTTGGCACCCGGAGTGCCACCTTCTAGAGTCAGACCGCCGGAAATATTTCTAAGAGGAAAGCTGATATCCGTCAGAGGTCTTCTCTGTTGTATTATATTTTCTCTCTTATTCTTATTATTATCGCCGGGAAGGTAACAAAAGTCTCTTCTAGTAATTAAATAAGATATTTGTATATTAGTTTTATTGTAGACTTGTTTAAAACTCGATTTTTCTAACGGGGCGCTGCCCTGCACCCCGCGACCTGACCGGGCAAGTCGATCCCCGTCCTAGTAAGCGAAGTGGCGACATAGTTGTGGTAGATTCCTAACGCGCTCGAAAAGCAGGTTTTCATTAGTTATTTCCAAAAAACAGTAGAATATTAGTAAAAGCATCCAAGTTTTTCAACATAGAATAAACATATAAGACCACTAGAGACCGAAAGGGCAGAATGGGTGCTTAACACCTTCCCAAACCGTAATATAGTTCCCGAACTCTATAGAATCCTGGTTTCGTAGACAAACGTGTAAAGAAATGCTTATCTGTAGCCTTCCCTCTTACACAATCATTTTGTCCGTTTTCTCGTAAAACGTACTGGCGACTCTGAACGAACCTTCTTGCATCTAGAAATAGGATAGAGGGACTCCCGATATGAATTATCAACACATAGAAGCAAATGGAACAACGGAATCCTTTCCGATGTTTCAGACTCCCACCAACGGGAACGAGACTCGGGGGTCGCATTTGCGGATTCTCACACTGGGGCCAGTAATCAAGCTTACTGGGGCAAGTAATCCTAATTAATAGTGCCAGTAATTCCGTCTCATCATTTCTAGTAGCCAATAATAAGGATTTCTGGAACAGTAATCATGATTATTGGTTTCTCTTCATGATTACTGGGTGAAGGAATCCAATTTTTCACAAGCAACTTGGAAGTATTACTGGCCACTGTTATCCAGTAGACATGTTTTCACAAGATGGTTTGGTTGTGATTGAAATCGGGAAGACGTATTAAAATACTAATAATAATTTTCATTAAAATTAAAAAAAAAAAAAATAACAATGTGTTAAGAAAAAAAAAAGGAACTATGTTAAAAAACACTACAATATCAATTTTTATTTTTCTTCTTCTTCTTCTCCTTCTTCTTCTCTCTCTCCTCCACCTCTACTATCTCACGGTTCCTCTTTGACACTTCCTCAAGCATCACTCGCATCCTCTCCAGGCACTCTTCAACTTTTGCCGATTCAGCTTCCCAAGCCTTTCGCGTTTCATCAGTAAAAATAAGATTCTGAATGCACATCGCGGTGAAGTTGGATGGAGAGTTTGGAGGAGATAACGTGGATGGAGACTTTGGAGGAGTTGACGTGGTGAAGCAAATAAGTGAAAGTTGAAAAAATTGAGATATTTATGGATGTGGTGTTTTGTGAATGACAAATCATGTTTATATAGTAGTCCCTTGGAATATGAAGGCCTGTCACTTTGGATCACATGCGTGCATTAATTCCAATTGTTAAAATGACGGTCGCAGCAACTTTGGAAACCGAATAGATGCATGCATGCTTTCAGAATTTTAAATTACTGCACCAACTTTGGAAAGCGAAGAGATTACATACTGGGGCCTTCTCCAATCCGGTTTACTGGGCACAGTTATCCAAATTGCTGGAGAAGTAATGGATAATTACTGGCCCCAGTAATGGATAATTACTGGCACCAGTAATAGATTACTGATCCAGTGATTCATTACTGCATCAGCAACTAGGATTAGTGGATTACTGGCCCTTGTTATCATGTTCACTGGGCAAGCAACTTGGATTATTGGGGTCAGTAATCTGGATTACTTGTCCCGGAAATGGATTACTGGACATAGATATGGATTAGTGTATCCAGTAATCTAGAATACTGGGGCAAGTAATCTGGATTACTGGACCCAGTAATTATAGAATTGCTTTCTTTCATATTTTAAAAATGAAAAATACCATGCAAATAAACCACAGAGGCATGGAAACAAATACAAACTGCGAACTAAAATTTCAATTTTACCCTTATCTTCGTCTGATTTATAGGAACATATAGAACATCAATTGTAGTCATCATCATCATAATCATCATCATCCTGATCCTCCTCTTCATCTTCGTCCTCATCGCCACATAAGAGATCATTGTTATACCCTTCTACATCGTCTGAGTCGTCATCCTCGTCATAATCGTCATCCTCGTCGGAGTCTTCATCATCGGGAATATCTATTCGCGGTACTGAATTGAAGTCGATATATAAAGTAAATATGGGAATACATATTGCATGAGGTTCTTGATGGGGTTCTTGTACTTCATACAGCTGAGTGGCAGTTGCGTCCCTTGCGAGTGTGGTCTCACTGTACGTACCCCTATGTGACACCAAGTGGACGACTTTCCATCCCTCACCAGTCAACGGATTATCTATATAGAATACTTGGCTTACCGTCTTAGTAAGAATAAATGAAAGGTCGTCGTACCAACTAGTATTCGTGCTGATGGATAAAAGCCCACGGTCATACTTTGTGCTACCGAGAACATCAGGGTCGGTGTTGTACCACTTACACATGAACAACACAACTGGCATGCCTTCCGCATATCTTAGTTCGACAACAGCCTGGAGAATCCCAAAATATGTGATGTCACCGGCCATAACCATCACTCCACTGTTCTGAGTCTTTCAAATCTGGTCTCTTCGATGACACACATACTTGACACCGTTTACGTCACACCGTGAATAAATGGTGCAACGCATAGGCTTAAATGCTAAAATTTGTACCTCCCGGTTATATTTAAGAGCACCTTTACTATGCAAATCGTGCATCTGTATAACAAAATATATGGAACATTAGTCAAATTCATGTGACGTAACAAGTCAGCTAAGGATGAATGTTTACCCATTTAAGAAAATGGTCAAGAAAAGACGCAATACGCTCCTCATCAGTCCCGTTTGGAACTAGATCAGTAAACTGATCTCGGTGAATGTCTATAAACCATTGTGCGTCGGTACAGTTCTCCACCACACACTAGTGAGCCGTCGCCATTTATGCTCTCCTAAGGCCGGCGGTCCTGATGCAACCGCTTGGCTTCAGGAGATCGGAAACAACTGAGATGTTCCACCGAGGTGCCTCTGGAATGATTTCATCACTCGCGTTAGGATCATCGAGATAGTTATTGATGTAAGTCACACACTCGTGCATGATGTTCCGCTCGGCAATACACCCTTCTGGGTAACTCTTGTTTTCGACATCTTTCTTGAATTCACCGAGCTGCCTGTAAAATTGTGTAGTTATATACTAGGGATATAGATAATTATAAACAATAAAAAATAATTCATACCTTTCAGTAGAAAACATCCAGGTATAATGTACGGGACCAGTGAGCAGGACTTGTTCCGGTAGGTGGATGCAGAGATGGACCATGATGGTAAAGAAAGCTGGCGAAAATATCATCTCTAGCTTGCAAAGAATCATGACAATATCACTCTGCATCTGGCAGACATCCGACTTTCTCAACTCTCGAGCGCATATCATCTTGAAGAATCTGGATAACTCTACTAGTGCGTCGGCGACGTGACTTCCCAAATATGGCCGGATGACCACCAGAAGAACACGCTGAAGCATGACATGGCAGTCATGCGTCTTCAGTCCGTAAAGCTTTTTATCAGAGACTTTGACCTTATTCTTTAGGCTTCCCGCATAATCTCTTGGATACTTAACAACAACAATATAATCAAATACAACTCTCTGATCCCTAGGCCAAACTGTGTAATTAGCCTGAGGTAGTAACACTTTGCCTGACGGCCCTTTTTTCGCCTAGAGCTTGCTGCGTATCCTATCTTTTGTAGAGTTGCGCGAGATTTCGCATCATCTTTCGTCTTTTCATCAAGACTTAAAACAATGCCGAAGACGTTGTCGCATAAGTTTTTTTCGATGTGCATGACATCTAATGCATGTCTCACACTAGATGTAGTCCAGTAAGGCAGCTCCCAGAATATACTGACGTGAGTCCAACAGAGTCTCTTTTTATGTGTCTGAAAATGTGGATATAAACTCATTGAAACTTAATCGAAATTACAAACTCAGTACAACATCATGTATTAAGAGGCGTACCCGTTTGAAGTCGTTATGAGGATGCGTCGATTAAAGAGTGTATGAATGCTTAATGGTCGCTTCGTAAACCTGTCTTGTAGACATAATTAGTGGGGCAGTTCTGAACTCTTGTTTACCATTAAACGCTGCAGGCTGCGTCTGATAGTGGTGATCTAAGGGTAGCCATCTACACGCGCCTTGGTACGACATTCTTCCATTATTGTGCACTGCATCAATATCGTCCAAACATATGTGACATGCTTTGTACCCTTTCGTCTGAATACCTCCCAACATCCCTAATCCTGGGAAGTCGCTTATGGTCCACATCACGGCTGCCCTCATGTTGAATGCCTCTTCACCGTATCGATCCCAAGTCAGTACCCCCGTCTCCCACAACATTTTAAGCTCCTCGATCATTGGCCTCATAAACACATTGAGACACTTTCCCAGAGACTTGGGGTCGGATACAACATCACTAGCATGTTAAACTCCTTCTTCATACACAACGATGGAGGCAAATTATAAGGCATCATAATAACAGGCCAAACGCTGTATGGAATGGCCGTAGTCCAATAAGGACTGAACCCGTCGGACGCTAGAGCAAGGCGCACATTTTTTAAGTCGGACGCAAATTACGGATGTAACCTGAAAATGACAAGACAAAATTCAATATTATAATATATAATAAATTATTAATTATTGTATATATACACAAATACAAACTGTAAACATATACTTCACCTGTCGAAATCCTTCCATGCTTCCCCATCCGCTGGGTGTCTCAGAAATTCAGGATCTTTTGTTGTTCTTTCGCCGTGCCACCGCATTTCCTTTGCAGTGCATTCGGACATGTATAGACGCTGCAACCTCGGTGCCAAAGGGAAGTACCGAACAGTCTTTCGGGCAATCCGCTTACCACCGCTTGTATCATTTTCTTCCCATCTAGACTCACCGAAAACGAGATATTGATCTATATGTGCACCCTCTTTGTAAAACAAGAAGCAACCGTAGTAACAAGCGTGGATCACCTCATAACCTATGCCAATCTTCTTCAAGGTCTTCTTTGTAGCTGCGTATGAGTCCGGGTATTTGTTTTCATCGGGTAACAGATAATTCATTTTCGCAACCCACTTGTTGAAGGCCGTGTCCGTCATATTGCAACCCTAATTCAACTGCAACGCTCTAAGCACAGAGCAAAACGCAGTCACTTTACAACCTTCGTACAACGGAGTCATTGCTTCGTCTAATAGACACTGATATAACATCATATTTTTTTTGACAACTGGATTCGCCTGAAATGCAGTGTCAACACTAGGGGGATTGTACGATTCATGGAATGGAAAAGCATCTTGCACGAATGCCACAGTTGGGTTACTATAATGATCGACACTGTTACTCGAAGAAGCCGTGTACTGTTGTTTTTCTCGCACTTCACCGTGTAAGTACCATAAGGTATACAATCCCGTTTGCAAGGACATGGATACAATCCCGTCGCAATGTTGCCATTCTCTCATACAAACGTGCAGAAATCCATTACCCCTACAATGAATTGCGTTGAACCTCTTGAGCATTTCATCCAAGATTTATCCATTTTCACTGCCATATAACATATATATTTTAAACAATAAATATATATTTTTAGCAATAAACGTATATTTTTAAATATAGAAATCTACAAATCTATACTAAAATATTAGTATCCACTATTAATAATTCGAACCAAGAGACAAATAATACGAACCAAGCATCAACAACTAATTTATACTAAAATAATATATTCAACAAAAAATATACATTTTCTACACAAATCTCAATGTATTTTAAACAATTAATATATATTCTCAAATCTAGAAATCTACAAATTTATACTAAAATATTTGTCTCCACTATCAAAAATACTAACCAATAGATCAAATAGGGGCAACAACTAACAACAAAATCATATATTCAACAACAAATACACATTTTCTACATAAATCTCAACATTTATATAAATACAAAAATTATTTAAAAAATAATATTAATAAGAGATAAACTAACTAAAGATCAAAAAAACCTTTAACGAGGGGAATGCTGTTGATTTATAGTTTCAAATCGCCAAAATCGCCCAAAAATCAGACCACAACCTTCGGATCCCGAAAATGGAGGAGCTGCGGCTACTTTATGTTTAAAAGAACCTAGGCGACGTAAGTATACATACTTACATCGCCTAATAATAAGGTAATTCCTGGTGGACCTCCACTTAGAGATAATGCTCGTGATCAATTAATTTTAGGCGATGTAGGTTATTTCTCACGTCGCCTAAATCAATCTTACACAACCAAAAAGATACCTAGGTCGCATAAGTTATTCTAGGTGACGTATAAAAAAGTTACGTCGTCTAAGAAAATCTTAGGAGATGTATATATTTATACGTCGCCTAATACATATAGGGCGACGTAATATATTGAATACGTCGCCCAATCTACCGACTGGTGTAGTGAAGCTTTGTCTGGTTTGAGAAAGAATAAAAGATAAACTTTAACAGTGTTCTTCTAGATACTGGGAAGTATATCAAAAAAATAAAAAATGGTGATCTAAGGTTTGCATTGAACATTTTTAAAGGAGATTTACTGAGAGATGAAAACGGCATAAACAATTCCCCAACCAGACTTCCCCTATATACGTTTGATGAGCTTTTAGCTTAGATCAATGAATATGCCGTGGTAGAAGACGATGAGGTAGCTGCCGTTTGAGGGGAAGACATGGAGGGAGGAAATGGCAATGGAAAGAATGACAAAAGGAAAAGAAATGAATGAATGGCGCTAGAAAGACCGAAAATCTTTCAGTGGAGGGGTAAGGCAAAGAATTTTTAGATTCAAAATCACAAAACAGAAGTTCCATTCATGGTGGGGCACGAGGATGGTCAAAACAAAAATGCCTAATTCAAGTCCCCGTAGTTAAAAGTGAGGAAGCCAATGAGAGGTTCTTTTTGATTAGAAGTTTATTATATGAATAATGAAAAAAAATGGTGTAATTTATTAGAGCAAACATTGAAGTGTTTGCATAGCAACCTTATGACATCATGTAATAAACGTTGAGGTAATGTGCCATAGGATAAACATTGATCCAAACTACAGGCCGATAAAGCAAAAGTTGAGGAGATCGGCACCTGAAAAGGACAAAGCTGTTGAGGAGGAAGTCCAAAAACTCTTGACAACTAGAGCCATTGAAAAAGCTGAGTCCCCTAAATAGATTTATAGGCATGTTGTGGTGAGGAATAAAAATGAAAAATGGAGGGTTTGTGTGGATTTCATTGATCTAAACAAGTTTTATCCCAAAGATTGCTTTCATTTTTTAAGAATAGACCAATTGGTGGACTCGACTACTGGGCATAAAATAATGAGTTTCTTGGATGCTATTCAGGCTATCACCATTGCCCATATTCGGCACGAATCAAGAGAGCAAAGCCTTTATCACAACCATGGATCTGTATTGTTACAAAGTGATGCATTTTGGTTTAAAAAATGCTAGAGCAACATATCAACGATTAGTCACCAAGATGTTTTGAGATGAAATCGACAAGTCCATAGAAGTTAAAGCAAAAAGATGACCGGCCATATCACTGATCATGGAAAGACATTCCAAATTCTTGGGGGGGGGGGGGCAAGAAGAAGAACAAAAATATCTCTTATATTAACTACTAACCAAAGAAGCCAAGCATCCAAGTTCAACAAAATGGTTGAAGTCCCATGTTTAGGGGCAATTGAAGGAGCCCAAAAATAGAAGTTTATAAATGGGGAAAGTCAAGCCACATGCCTAACTACTCAGGTCATGACCAAGGACTTGGTGATTCACAGTGAAAAGCCCAAACCAAAGGGTTAAGGAAAATTGATTGCTAATGAGATGGATTTTTGCCGAAATGGTCCATAGTAGCTGAGATGGTTTGTGTTGATTTATTATCAAAGCCGAGATGGTTACGTTGACGAGAGAATAACTAAATATAGTCTAAACTTGTAAAATAGTATAGTAATGTCCAGATTTTCTATTTCTGGTCCTTTACTATTAATCCTAAATGTGCAATATAAACCCTAATTCTATACATATAAATAGAAGGGATAAGGCACCTAAAAGGCATCATGAATTTTAGGTAATTAATTACAAAGAGAGAAAAACTAAGCTAGCAGTTTAACTTGTAACTCATTGTTTTATTACTTTGAGCAAATACAACCAACAACACATACAGGGTAGAAGTAATGCCAGACCAATCACCAATTTGGTCGGTTTACGTATCCCTTTTTCTATCTTTTCTCTTTACTACTTTGCTTAAACCATCCTTAGTGGGGAGACCTTAAATTTTTGGCAACACATTTTTCATACTATAACCAAACGGAACCATATGTATTGGCTAGGCCATTTTTCAAAAAAATCCTAAGTCTCGCTTTTAATGGTGTCTTCTGTATGTTATTCAATGGGATTGTTTAATTTTCTATAAACTATTTTGTAAATATTCTATTATCTATTTTTTATAATATGAAGAAACACGAGTATAAAAAAATTAAAATGGGTATAAAACTCTTATGTGATAACGTTTTTTGAGAAAAATTTAGTGAATAATATTTTACTAAACTAAGGGGTTGTTTTTAAAAATTTTATAGAGTAAAATCCCTATTTATAAATTGTATTTTAAAATAAGGGTTTTGACTAAAATTGTCTTTTATGGAAACTTAACTTTGTAAAAACTTTAATACAAATTTCATAGCATGATGTGACTTTATGGTTTAACTAATTTATTTTTATATGTCATTCATGTAATGCTGAAGTTGTGTTTAGAAGTTTATGAGAGAAAGGAAAAGAGGATAAAATATTAATTAGAGGCAAGGCAGAGTAACAAAGACTCCTGAGATTTTGCCTCTTTTTTTTCTTTCCCTTTTTTCAGATTTGATATGTTTAAGGGGTCGAGTGTAATACCCCATACTTTGAATTATTTTAAATTGAATTATATTATCTTATTGATACTCATTTGAGTGATCGTTTGGTGATTCAGGTGATCCGAACCGATTTCGGTTGGTAAATAAGAAGTTTTGCTTCTTCACGATTCATTAATTCTAGCTATCTTTGAGATATCGTAATTTCTTTATTATTTATCAGACTAAGATTCCGTTTGCTTAGGTGTCTATTATTTGTGCCATTCTACAACTTTCTTGTTTTGACCGAAGTCCAATTCACACTCCTCGTGGGTCAAAACACGGCGCAAAGTAAGTCATTGCAAAATTCTAGTCATTCGGTAGCGTTTCGGCAGAGTGCTGTCTTCGGTGAATTTATGGAAAACATATATCCATAATTTGGAAAAACTTCCTCTTAGAAATTTTTAGATCATTGAAATACCTTTCCATGAACATAAAGATCACCTCAATCGGAGTTCCGAGCAAACAGTTATGGCCAAAACAAAAACGGTGCTCTAGGGCCCAAAAATTAAAGTGCAGACCGGTATGACCTTTTTGGCATACCAGCCCGGCACCAAATTTTTGGGAAATTTGTGCTCTGCGGACCAGTATTCTGTATTTGGCATATTGGTCCGCCAGTTAACTATTTCCACGGACTTAAGCACGTTTTTAAGCCATTTTTGATCATTTTTTAACCCAACTTCGACTCAAACACTTTCACACTCCTCTAGAGAGTTCTAGAGGGTTCTAGAGAGAGAAAGAGAAAGACTTCTACGCATCTTTCATCCTCGATCGAAGATTCAAGCTTGAAATCATCCAAACCACTTTTAAGGTACTATTCATCATCTTCTACCTTGATTTTCTTCTATAAAAGCTCAAGTATGAGCTTTGGCTATGCGAGTTGGGGTTTATACATCATTGATTCGTGGGTTTTGCTAGCCTAAGGACTTGGTGACGCGAGAGCTCGAGCATTTCACCGAACGGGGTTTCGGTTTACATCATTCTTCCTTCTTTTGGTCTACAAACTTGAGGTAGGGGGATTTTCTTGGTTTTGAAATTTAATAAACTTGTTTACATGTTTTCAAATGAGTTTATATACATATGTTGGATTCTTGCTCGATTATTAAAATCGCTAGTTTAAATAACTTATATGTGATATATATGGGTGATGTGAAACATGATTGAGGATTTGTTAGTTAAAATAGTTGATTCATGAATATTTGAGTTATGAATACATGAATAGAAGCAAGATATGTCGTCTAAGCTCTATATTCACATATCAACGCTTCATACAGATGTTCTTTGGATGTATATGTGTTGATTTGACAAGAAAATGACTAGTAAAGGATTTCGTATGCACCAAAGAACATGGACATGAATTTGATAGAGTTTATATGGCATATGTAGTTTCTATTTTACATTTAACACATGAATTGAGCGAGATGTGCCGCTTAAACTTAGAATCTATATAATATAGAGATTTGTATGCGATGTTCCTTGGGCATATATGTTTGGTTGTGTTCAAATGGATTGGTAAATAAATTTGGTATATGCCAAGGAACATGGATGCTTGTTGGATGAAGTTTAAGTGGCATATGTTGTCTCTAGTTGTTTTAAGAGCATGATGCATGTTGTGCATCACTATTGTGTCAACTGCAATTTTGAAGATTCTTCAGCGAGCTTGGATTCCCTTATGGCCTATTGAATGGGCGTATATCTCTTATTATGATGCTGAAAGCTTCATTATACATATATCTATTAGAGGCTACATGGAGACTTATTTCTCGTGGCAATTCATGAAAACTTCATTTATATCTTGACATTGTTTTATCGTATATGATTGTTGATTGATTTCTTGGTAATGATTGTACTTGGTCATGGATGACCATGGTGATGTGAATTATGTATAAATATTTGTTTTCATGGTGCTTGCTGGGATGGGAAAATAGGCAGGGCCCGGTGCCCTTGGGTTGAAAAGTCCTAAACCTTTGGGAGATATTGTTTGGCTGCCAATAAGCCACCGGCGAAAGACCCGGGAACCTTGGCATTGACAATGCACCATGAATTCAATTCTTTTTTATGAAAGATGGACGGGATTGTTGTTCCACTTCTTGGGTATAATGATATTGGTATGCCATTTTGAAGCGACAGATTCTATATTATGACACCAGCTCGGATTTTTATTGAAGCAAAATATGGTTATATTATATTCTCTTGGAGCGGATGGATTTCATAAGGCCATGTTGGCTTGGATTCTCACTGGCGGGTATCACCAAGGTTTGAAGATGGGTTGACACAAAGGGAGGTAACCTGCATATGCATGAGCACGCATTATCATGAACTAATGGCGTCTATGATATGTTACAATTAATGTTTAAATTGTACTTTGAAAGAATTTACTTTGTTTACAATAACAAATCAAGTTTTGTTTTCAAAAGTTGCACCCTTTCTTTTTATCCCCTACTGAGCTATATGATCACCCCGTTTTTCTAAAACCTTACAGGTAGCCAGGAGTTCGAAGAGGTCAGGGACGTGACGGGATCGGGAACGAGTTAGTAGCTCTGATACATATGTACTTTTGTCATGTATATGTTCTCACGGGCAGCCACGGCTAGCCCGAAATGATATATATTAGTTTGGACTTACTTGATTGGTTTTGTGTAACGACTATATGCATGTATGCATGTTTATGTACAGTACTATCATCATCATCATGATTATGAAGCTGTTGTTTGACGAGCATGATATTACTTTCTGAATTTCTTTGCGCATTTACATATATACCCATTTTAGTTAATCTAAGATGGGTTAGTAGCACTTCAGGTCTTAATTACGGGTGTTGTCCTGTAGATTAAGGTGGGGGTGTTACATCGAGTGCGATTAATAGCAATAGTACACGGTTAAGCCATGTAATTTTGAAAATGCTTACGAATATCTTCTTGTAAAGAGAGGATTTAAGAGACCTACGCGCGAGCGAATATAAGTACAAGGGTATGTTTTGTATTTGTAAAAGTTGATTCAAATATATATCTACTTCAGTTTATTTCAAGAGTTTTTGTCAAATAAAGATTCGTCTTCAGTTTATTTTGAGGGTTTTTATGGCTGCTGATAATGGAGTTTAAAGCTATGTTCTCAGCTTAAGATATGAAATTTTTCACTCATATCTCAGGAATTGTTGCTTTTTAGGTTAGATTTCTTCCCTAAACTACTTTTATTTTTTATTTTTAATATTCAGATTTAGCTGCTTCTTTTTATTTTATTTTATTTTATTTTATTTTGAGACTTAATAAATTGTTAAATACTAAGATTAAGATGTTAAGTATTTTAATATATTATTTTGATTTCAACCTTATTTTATTATATGCAAAATAATTCTAAAAGCTTATTATTCTCGCTTCCCCTGAATTAAATTCTTGGGACAGCCCCTAATTAGGTGAAGAGAAAGAGAAGGTAAGTAATTTCTCTCAATCGTTTGGAAATTTAAGAAGGAAAGGAATATCACAATCTATCCTCCGTGTTTGTGAGTTGAAAAGAAAATGAGAGAAAATATAATTTTAAAAATTTATTATGTAATTAAAGAATAAAATAGTCCATACAGTAAATTTTCATTAAAAAAACTTTATATTCTCTATGATTCTCTCCGATTTGGAGAATAAATTTTAATTAATTTACCCTCCCTTTCTTTCATATTCTCTCCGTAAAAAATTTAAAACACGAGAAGCGATAAATTTTCTCTCATTTTCTCTCCAAATCGAACCTTTCAAACATAGGATAAAGTAATATCAAATAAATTCCAATATATATGATTATTAAGATCTAATGAAATAATGAGTGCAAACTTGACTTTGCATAACTCAAAAAAAAATATCACGTGTATTTTTTTATCAACAAATGAGTTTATATTTGTAACTTGTTGAAATAACTCTAAAACACTACCAATTAAACACATTTAGACATGGTAATATGCTAAAAAATATAGCGCAAGCTTAATTATCTAAAAATTACAACCGAAAATATATTGCAAAATTAACATTATACCTTTTTAAAAATTTAACTAAATATAGGCCCTTAATTTTTAAATATATTATTTCTTATTTCTTTTGTAATGAACATTTTGAAATAAATCTCATTTTCTAATATCTTAAAAAAAAAAGATCATTATCCCGGGTTGACCCTTCTTATTGTTTTTGAAAAATATTAATGGAGTTGGTTGTATATTTTTGCACCATATTATTATTATTTATTATTTATTATTTATAATAAGGGAGCATTTTGTACAATAATTACTATATCATATTGTACTATTATCAAACTGTATCAAAGTTTGAAAATGGTACAGTACTGATTGGTATTGTATTGTACCGTACCAAAATATTATATTATGATAATGGTACTGAAAATTAATACTGATGGTAAACTGTACCGTACCGAAATATTGGTACTACCATGGTATACCAAATTGTACCAATACTATCAAAATACAAAATATGAAATATCCCACAATTAACTTCACATACATGATATAATAGACATGCCAAATTACATAATTTAAGTGATCTTTAATCTTTTTTAACTTTAGGGCATGTTTGACGCGCTAGATTAGAGAGTCGAATAGGATTATTTAATCTCATCCGAACAAGATAAAACAATCACACATTTTATTTGAGATTTGTTAATCTCTCTCAATGGGATAAGAAGCTTTAGTAGGATAAATAATTTCATCATACATTGGATATGATAAAATAATTATCCAATCCCACACTCTTACCCTGTGCATCAAACGCAGTCTTAAGATTTAGTAATCTACCAATTACTATTTACAAAGCCACCCTTCTTTCTTTTCTCTATTCTCTCTGTTCATTACTATAATCTTCGTTTCTTCTCATCTATTTCGACTTTTCACAGTTCTCTTTATTCGTTTCTCGTTAGGTATATGTTATTTGTTTGAATATGAAAAAGGCTAACTGATCTAAATTAATTACTTAATTTGATTACAAAATAACACCTAAGATTCAAATTAAACCATGTTAATTAATGAGTTTAAACGGTGACCTTTTAAGGAGTTAAAAAAAATAATGCTTAAAGACTTGGATCTCGTTTGTCTCTCTGATTTTGAGGTTGAAGTTATAGGTAAACAGTAAACCCTCCCTATAAAGAGAGATATTCTCCATTTTATTCTTCTCACTGAAAAAATCTCAAAATCCAACTACAGAGAATGCGATTTGATGAAAGAGTCAAATTTTTTCGGATTTCGATCGAGGTAGGTTTGATTGTGAAGTAACTGTAAAATATTTGAAATTTGAGAAATTGGAAATGAGAGTTAAGAGAGAGCAGTGTCGTCGGTGGTGGCGGCGATGAGGGGTGGGGACAGAAGAGGAAAAGGAAGAAGAAGAATGGCGGAAGAAGAAGAATGACTTAAATGCTCCTAACATTTCGCACATAACATGGTTCCGTTAAAAGTTATCGGTGGGATTTGACGGAGTGATCACACGCAGTACTTTTTAAAAGTTTAATGGTTCAATTATAACTAAATAAAGTTCACTGGCCATTGATGATATTTACTCTATATAGTTTAAATTATAATCTGAATAGTGAACACATATTTTATTAAAGTGACAGCTATTATGTTATAATCATGAGAAAATGATACAATTTACATTTTATTAAAGTATCAATTTCTAGAATGATATTATGTTGAATTCTTTTTAAAAAAAACTTGATTATTTGTCAAAATATAGTATCATACCATATTGTATCAAAATTTATAGCAAACCAAAAATTTTAATAAAATAATAATAATAAATTTTATTATACTAAATTTTTGTTATAATATATAAAATATACGGTATAATATCGCATTTTACTAAATCCACCCTTAATTCATATCTATATATATATATATATTAATTTGAATGGGTCGGTCCACTCAATATTGAACCGCGTAGCGATGCACATCATCTGCCCCAATCTCGTAGAAAGTGTTGTTGGTAGTTGTGGAGACAATAGTGGACTTTCGCTTCATCCCCACGTTATTGTTAGCTCTCACTCTTTAAAATAAGGGTGATTGATGAATGACAATTATTAAATTTGGGTTAATCGATCAACTAAACTAGGTTGTAGTTATTTAAGGGGAAACAACTATTAAATTTGAAGCAAAAAAGTTTGAATCTTATTATTATTATTATTATTATTATTATTTATGTACAAGAGTCGAGGGTAGATTTTTATATTAATTTATGTCATACTATATTATTATCAAAATGTATCAAAATCTGATAACAGTACAGTATCAATTGATATTTATATCGTATCGAAATATTATAATATGATATTAATTTTAAAGTATTAATTTTCAAAATTAATACCAATAGTATATTGTACCGTATTGAAATATTGGTATATATTATAGTATACCGTAACCATACCATTGTCAATTGTACCATTAATACCAAATACCACAACAATGAAATTTTAGATAAATAAATCAACGTACGGTCTGGATTTAACCTACTTAAAATTTTTAATATTCACACACTCACTTAGACACTTTAGTTTTGAACTTTCATTTTCAATTTTCATAGAAATTTACGATTCTCTCTATTTACCTTTCTATCTATTTACCTCTATCTTCTTCTCCTTGGCACACCCACAAATGATAGATCTGAGAGCAATATACTTGTTTACCTGCCATTGCAGCACCACTACCATCGCCAATGCGCATTCCCACTACCATTCATCGTAGTTGCCACCATCGTCTCACACGTGTCATTTTATCCATGTTTGTTTAAGGATAAAATGTTGTGCTATTGTAATGAATTAGCTCTTTGTGAAGTTACATGATTGGCTTTCTTTATCGCTAGTTGGATTGTGTTTAGAAAAATTTTAAATGATGGGATTTGTTTTGTGGTTCTCAGTTCCATATTTTTACGTTACTCTTTTGTCTGTGTGATCTTCTAAAATCCCAAATTCCCAATTGCTTTGTTTATCCTGCTTGCTTGGAAATAATAATATGCAAGTTTATAATATGCTCCATCAATTCCGCTATTAAGAGTACATATATGACTTTTGATTTTTTAGGAAAAAGTGTGTCAATATTGGAACATTTTGTTTGCCAGTCGAGTAAGAAAAAACTAGTAACAAACACACTCTATATATATATATAGGTTCGAGTTTGTATCCCATATATATGAGGGCACATTATCCAGTTCTGTAATATAGAACACCATCAAGGTTTATATATGTAAAAAAAATATCTCTTTTTTTTCCTAAAAAAAAGATTGTTTAATTCAATTTGAATTGTTTCAATTGTGATCAGGCAAGTTCAATTTGTTTAATTAAAATTCATGATTATAGTTAAATCATTTAAGTAATTCGATTGCAATTTTAATTTTTCTCTTTTTTTTTCATGAATATATTTTTTCATTTGAGGCAAGAGTAAGAAGAACAAGCATATAAAGGAAGGATGTTAATAGTGGGTATAACCGTATGTCGTATGAGCTTGTTTTGTGCCACTGTTAGGATATTGCTTTCCTTTTAATTCTTTTGTCATGTTGATGTTATAGTACTTTTTTTTTCTTTATTTAGTTATAGTTTGGAATTTGTTTTGATTTCCAATTTTGCATATATCTACAATTACAAAAGCCCATAGTTTTCCCCCTTCTTTTGTAAGCTTTTTTTTTTTTTTTTTTTGGGGGGGTGGGGGTGGGGGGGAATCTACCATACCATACTGAACCTTATCAAATTTTTTGGTATACCGAATTTTATATACTGAAAATTTTGGTACGGCAGTGATAATAGATTTTGGCGTTCCAAATTTTTTGCACGGTACATGATACATTCGGTATGGTATGGTAAAGTATGGTACCAAATCCACCTCTAACAAGAGTAAAGTGAAAGTAAACATTATAAATTGTTTACGACAATGTTAGTTAATTAGTAGTGATCATGGCTTGAAACGGATGCAAAACATCAATTATATGGGGTTTTTATTATATATTACCATATATGTAGTACCTTAATAGGGGGGATTCGTAAAAAGAGGTGGATATATATAGGAACACCGAGGTACACAAAGGATTCGTACTAAATATTATGTAAGTTATTTAACAAGATTTTTCTGTGCATAAAAGGAATTCTTGAACTTTAAATTGGCATAAATGATGATGAAATACTCCCCCAATTTCGATCCAGGGTATCGTCTTATCCACCGATTAAGTAAATAACTATCTTGAATGTAGTAATTCTTATACTCTTTTTTTTGTACAAATTAATAACGGAATTGAGAAAGGAGAATATGAAAGAAAAAAAAAATATAAATAATATAATTGCACTATAAAGTAAGAGACCTTTTTTTTTAATTCTTTCCTCTATTTAAAGAAATAGGATTCTTGCCATGATTCACAAACTAATGTGATACCTAACTGTTTTTCATAATCGAAAATGTTAGGTTGAAATATCTATTGATATTGCTACAAGAAAGATTTTATTGAAAGCTGAAGTTATTCATCAATAAAGAAAAATTAAAGTTCTTAAAAGATAAGATCAATTACGAGGCACTTTATTTTAAATATAGTAAACATAATTCCACTGTCTAATTTGGGACACCTTAAGGTAGATTTTGACTCTACATATCCTACAAATATATCAAGATAAATAATAGCAAACTGGTCCTTAGATTTAATTGTGACCTTCGAGGAGACATAAGAGGTGAAAATTTCATGTACTATATTTGTTCAATTTCTTTCAATGAGATTTATTTTCAGAGTTACAAGAATTTTTTTTTTTTTTTTATTAAAATTGGTGAGATAATCATTGTAATAAGTAAATCATTTACAGATAATTTTAATAAGAAATTCAAATCGAAAGTGGGTGTAACATAAATTTGATATAAATGTTTGTTTTCATCAATTAAAATTTTGGATGGCCACCTTGCCCTCTTTAAATTGAATTTTTTGCTAAAATTTTACAAAGATGATTTACTTACTATTGATATTAGCACCATTAAATTTCATAAAAAAGTTATATGTTTAACATTTGAAATAAACCCTGTTATAATAATTTGAATCAAAAGCGTATTGAAAATGAGCCAAGTCACATCTATATTTAGGGGTGTGTCCGGTTCGGTTAACTGGACCGTTCACCTTGTGTTTAGACCGAATTGGTCGATCACTTTGGTCCTACAATATTTTATACCAGACTAGACCGAATAACCAACTAAGATTGGACCAATTTAAATGGTTCGGTTTCAATCGTTTAAAATGGTATGCACTTTTTTAATGGATCCATTTTATTTAAGCTTGTTGGCTATTTTTTCACACCTATTAAACCCATTTTCAATGGCCTATTCATATATATGTTAAGCTCATTTGTCAATGGCTTATTTTTCACAACATTTCATCCCATTTTTCATAAAGCCCATATTCACACTTGTGAGAATCCGCAAATGCGACCCCCGGGTCTCGTCCCCGCTCGTTGGGCGTCTGAAGCGTCGGAACGGATTCCGTTGCTCCATTTGCTTGGAGTTGTTTGATGATTCTTATCATGTGTCCCTACGTCTATTCTAGATGCAAAGGGATTCGTTCAGAGTCGTCAGTACGTTTTACGAGAAAACGGACAAAAAGGGTTGTGTAAGGGGAAAGGCTACAGATAAGCCTTTCTTTACACATTTGTCTGCGAAACCAGGATTCTATAGGGTTCGGGAACTATATTACAGTTTGGGAAGGTGTTAAGCACCCATTCCGCCCTTTCGGTCTCTAGTGGTCTTTATATGTTTATTCTATATTGAAAAACTTGGATGCTTTTACTGACAGTCTACTACTCTTCAAATGAAAACCCTAATTTCTGGGGGAAAACGGGAAAGTGATGAAAATCTTTGTGTTCCGAGATCCGATGTTTTTATTTAAAAAGTGTAAATACAAGTGACAAAACCTTTTATTTTGAAAGAGTATCCCGTATTATTTCCTCAGATAATGACGGTTTTCTCGTGTTGTGTTTACTTTTGTAAAAGTTCGGATCTATGTCGGGACTAATTTAATATGGAACTAGAACTCTTTGGGGAGAGTTATCAATCACGTCGCAGTCTATAGAGAAGACAGGATATGTTGATTCTAATTCCTAGATAAGTCGTATCAGTCTGGGTTTTAAAAACAGAATTTTATTCGGACGATAACATACTTACTCTTCTGGTTTTGCAAATGGTTTTATCAGGGTCTTTTGTTTTGAAAACGGTAGACTATTTATAACTTGGCAATAAGTTTATTCAAATAAAACGTGGACAAGACGACAGAAATAAAACAAGTACACAGATAGACCTATTTTTCGAGCGCGTTAGGAATCTAGCCCAACCATGTTGCCACTTCGCTTACCAGGACGGGACAGCGCCCCGTTAGAAAAAAAACGAATTCTAAAAGTTTACAATAAAACTAACATGCGAATATCTTATTTAATTACGAGAAGAAACTTTATTTACCTTCCTGACGAAAATAATAATAAGAAAGAGAATATAATACGGCAGAGAGATCTCCGGCGATAATAATCTTCTCCTTCTTCAGATATTTCCGAGAATTCGCTTCCAGAGACGGGACACGTCGAGTGTCGGGAATAGATTCGATAATTCTTCAGAGATAAGATGATAATATAAAATGCTTGATAAAATCAGAATAAAACTCAGAATTTCTAGATTCCAGTCCCCTCCCTAACCCTTGGGGGTGTTGGCCTATTTATACTGCTCGGGGAAGATTGTCGCGCGACATTTCCCCAAAAAAGGCAAGTGTCGCGCGACATATCTGTTTGTCGCGCGACAATCGGCTGAAGTGATGGGTCCTGACACTGTGATGTGTCAGAAAGTGGTTGGTCGGGTGCAGAGAGGGATTGTCGCGCGACATAGTGGGATTGTCGCGCGACAAGCGGCTGAAGTGATGGGTCCTGACACTGTGATGTGTCAGAAAGTGGTTGGTCGGGTGCAGAGAGAGATTGTCGCGCGACATAGTGGGATTGTCGCGCGACATTCCAATGATTGTCGCGCGACAATGTGATATGTCGTGCGACAATCCTTCATAAAAAAGGTTTGTCGCGCAACAAACCCCCCCGGGGTAGTTTCGGATGCTCGGGTGGGTCCCGGGCTCCAAAAACAGTAGTCTCGTAGGTCGTTTAGGGTTCTTGCGGGGGTCACGGATCGGGGTGTCTACAGACCCTCTCGACTCAAGCTCCTTGCTTGCAAGGAATTGAGGCGACTGGAAGAGACCATGATCCATGGCTCCCGCATGAACTCTATCGGAGTGTTTATGCAAAAAGTGCTTGTGAGTGCCTCCGGAGAGGGCTTCGTGTTTGGTTTTGCCTCCGGAGAGGGCTTTTGTTACCTCGTTGCCTCTTTCGAGGGCTTTGACTTGCTCCACTTGCCTCAGATGGGAGGACTACCATTGATCTTTTTTGCGCCTCAGGTGGGAGGACTACCATTGCGCCTCAGATGGGAGGACTACCATTGATCTTTTTTGCGCCTCAGGTGGGAGGACTACCATTGCGCCTCAGATGGGAGGACTACCGTTGTGCCTCTCTGGGAGGGCTTCGCCTCAGGTGGGAGGACTACCGTTTGTGCCTCTCTGGGAGGGCTTCGCCTCAGGTGGGAGGACTACCGTTGTGCCGCTCTGGGAGGGCTTCGCCTCAGGTGGGAGGACTACCGTTGTGCCTCTCTGGGAGGGCTTCGCCTCAGGTGGGAGGACTACCGTTGTGCCTCTCTGGGAGGGCTTCGCCTCAGGTGGGAGGACTACCGTTGTGCCTCTCTGGGAGGGCTTCGCCTCAGGTGGGAGGACTACCGTTTGTGCCTCTCTGGGAGGGCTTCGCCTCAGGCGGGAGGACTACCGTTGTGCCTCTCTGGGAGGGCTTCTAGATCTGAAAGAAGAAGGAAAAAATGCCTCTGGGAGGACTTTCATGAGTAACTTTTGCCTCTGGAGAGGGCTTGTGTTTGTGAATTTGCCTCCGGAGAGGGCTTGTGTTGGTGAATGCCTCCGGAGAGGGCTTGTGTTTGTGAATTGCCTCCGGAGAGGGTTTGTGTTGGTGAATTGCCTCTCTTAGACTGCTAGAGTGAGAGAGAGTAGATTTTGCGAAGGTAAAAAGAACTTCTCAGGGTCTATTCGGGATGTCCGTTTCCCTGTATCTTTCTGAACTTTACTCTCATGTTTTCCTCGAGTGAAGATGTTTCACTCCGAAGGCAGTTTTCGGATTTCTTTGCTCTCCGCAGAGTGATGGTCCGAGGTTTTCCAAATCATCTTTTCTGTATCGTGCTGAAAAGAAAATTTGTTTGAAAGTTCAATCTCTGATCTTTATTCTTTTCTTAGTTTTCTCTTTTGGTGGGCCCACATCGTTTTCTGTTTTTTCGATGCCCTTATTTCTCCCTCTTTTGGGAAAGACTTTTCCTGGCCCTCTCTGTTTTTGACCAGGAGTCTTTTCATCCCTTTGTCGTGATCAGGAGCCTTACTCACCCTAAAACGAAGCCCTGAGCCGTTTTTTGGCCTAGCTATCACTTTCAGTGTGGCTCTCCCTGTCACTCTACATGTCTGTTTCTCTCGCTCGCTTTGGGCGCTCATGCGGGTTTCTCCTCTTTTCTACTCTTTTAATTTTTTCTATTCCCGTCTTATCTCGCTATTTTGCTTTTTATTATTTGATGGTCTCGGTCCTTCTGTGAGATCAGAGACTACTTTTAATCGCGGCATTCTGTTTTCGCATTTTTTCGGAGAGATGATTTGGAAGTTTTCTCTTTGAACTTTTTATCATGGGTGTGCGGTTTTTAGCAATTTTCCGAAAACTGCTTCTCCGAAGTGCCTCTGCAGAAGATAAAATGAGACAAAGGTCAAAAAAATCAGGGAGGAGGGGGGATTGTCGCGCGACACTTCGGTGTCTGGCTCTTTGTCGCGCGACAATGTGGCCATTTGTCGCGCGACAAACTGACCCACTATATAAACCCCTTGCTGAGCTCATTCCACCTCATTCTCTCCTTTCTCTTTCTCTCTCTAGCTCTCTTTTTCTCTCTTTTCTTCTCTCCCAAGCGCGGAAGTTCTGCCGTGTTTTTGACTTTTCCGACCTTTTCACATATATTCTACCTATATCGATGGACCCTGCTCATCTCGACCGATTGGAGGGTGACCAGGAGGAGGTCACCTTTACTGACGCTCAGGGCGTTCTTCGCTGCAGCCCTCATCACGACGACTGGGCGGACTTGGACTGGTATGATGAGGATAGGATAGACCGCGGTCGGGCGGTGGTCTATCGGGATGCTATCCGAGCTGCTCCGGTCCCGGACGTCCCGTGGCTTTTGATGGAGCCCGTTTCTCACGAGATTCGTCGTCGATCTCTGGTATGTCTTCTTTCGTGCATTTATCTGTTCTGCTTCTTGTCGTTTCCTGTATTCGTTTTAGATAATGTTAGTATGCATGTCTGACTAGGAATAACGCCCGATTTTTAGCGAACACATACTTTTACCTGTGATACCTCTTAGTTTAGAAAATTACATAATGTACCCCCATAACTCTATAACTCTCATAATTACACCAAAGTACCCTCAGGTTTTGGAAATTACATAATTTACCCTTATAACCCCTATAACTCTCATAATTACACCAAAGTACCCTCAGGTTTTGGAAATTACATATTTTACCCTTATAACCCCATAACTCTCATAATTACACCAAAGTACCCTCAGGTTTTGGAAATTACATAATTTACCCTTATAACCCCTATAACTCTCATAATTACACCAAAGTACCCTCAGGTTTTGGAAATTACATAATTTACCCTTATAACCCCTATAACTCTCATAATTACACCAAAGTACCCTCAGGTTTTGGAAATTACATAATTTACCCTTATAACCCCATAACTCTCATAATTGCACCAAAGTACCCTCAGGTTTTGGAAATTACATAATTTACCCTTATAACCCCTATAACTCTCATAATTACACCAAAGTACCCTCAGGTTTTGAAAATTACATAATTTACCCTTATAACCCCTATAACTCTCATAATTACACCAAAGTACCCTCAGGTTTTGGAAATTACATAATTTACCCTTATAACCCTATAACTCTCATAATTACACCAAAGTACCCTCAGGTTTTGAAAATTACATAATTTACCCTTATAACCCCTATAACTCTCATAATTACACCAAAGTACCCTCAGGTTTTGGAAATTACATAATTTACCCTTATAACCCCATAACTCTCATAATTACACCAAAGTACCCTCAGGTTTTGGAAATTACATAATTTATCCTTATAACCCCATAACTCTCATAATTACACCAAAGTACCCTCAGGTTTTGGAAATTACATAATTTACCCTTATAACCCCATAACTCTCATAATTACACCAAAGTACCCTCAGGTTTTGGAAATTACATAATTTACCCTTATAACCCTATAACTCTCATAATTACACCAAAGTACCCTCAGGTTTTGAAAATTACATAATTTACCCTTATAACCCTATAACTCTCATAATTACACCAAAGTACCCTCAGGTTTTAGAAATTACATAATTTACCCTTATAACCCTATAACTCTCATAATTACACCAAAGTACCCTCAGGTTTTGAAAATTACATAATTTACCCTTATAACCCCTATAACTCTCATAATTACACCAAAGTACCCTCAGGTTTTGGAAATTACATAATTTACCCTTATAAGCCCTTAACTCTCATAATTACACCAAAGTACCCTCAGGTTTTGGAAATTACATAATTTACCCTTATAACCCCATAACTCTCATAATTACACCAAAGTACCCTCAGGTTTTGGAAATTACATAATTTACCCTTATAACCCCATAACTCTCATAATTACACCAAAGTACCCTCAGGTTTTGGAAATTACATAATTTATCCTTATAACCCCATAACTCTCATAATTACACCAAAGTACCCTCAGGTTTTGGAAATTACATAATTTATCCTTATAACCCCATAACTCTCATAATTACACCAAAGTACCCTCAGGTTTTGGAAATTACATAATTTACCCTTATAACCCCATAACCCTCATAATTACACCAAAGTACCCTCAGGTTTTGGAAATTACATAATTTACCCTTATAACCCCATAACCCTCATAATTACACCAAAGTACCCTCAGGTTTTGGAAATTACATAATTTACCCTTATAACCCCATACTCGTTCTTTTGTCTGCAGTGGGTTGGCTGAGGTTGGGGTTCCCCCAACACTATATCCTCGGAGTGGCGACGGGCACCGGCCCCTGTCCAGGAGTTGATCTTCGCGACTCCTTTCGGCTCCCTCTTCGACGCCCTCCCAGAGCGAGTATCTAGGGCGACAGTTTTAGTATCGGCTCTGGCTTGCCACTGGTGGGACACCACCCATACCTTTCACTGGAGCTGGGGGGAGATGACGATGACCCCCCTCGATTTGTTTGCTTTGACCGGGATCCCTTCAGGGGGTGTCCCCATTCAGATCGACGTCCCCTTGCGTCTGACAGCCGAGGGCATCGTTAGTTCATTAGGATGGTTTCCGGAGCGACGGAGTTCCGGTGACACGATTCCTCGGGGCGTCTTGGTTACGCGGTTAGCCACAGAGAGGGCTCGACTAGCTGCTTCAGGGGTTCCTATGACCCGTCAGGAGGCGCGCCAGTATGCCCGCGTCTTTCTTCTATTAACACTCCATGATTTATTCGAGGCTCGTGGTGGGGACACGGCTCATCTTTGGTGGTTGCCCTATCTTCGGGACTTCAGCCTCCTGTTTGACTATGACTGGGGAGGCTTCATTCTTGCAGTCCTTTATGATGCCATGGACCAGGTCTCTCGCCATTTAGCCCTGAATCTCAAGGGCTTTTCTCTGCTGTGGGAGGTACATACTCTTGGTCTTTTCGCTTTTTAGTCCTTCACGTATTACCTGTTTGATTATTGCTGATGTTCTCTATTTTTCCTTTTCAGAGCTGGTTTGTAGCTTACACCCGCCTGGGTCGCGCCCAGGTGGATCTCCTCGTCGAGAACGAGGACCAGTTCCCTTTTCTCCGCCGATTCACTGCGGGGAACTACAGGGCTCCCTATGTATACCGGACTCGGGAGACCGGAGCTGCTGCTGTTCATGATCTGCGGGAGGAGCAGGTAAAATATTTTTAGTTTTCTTGTTCTTCAATAGTTAGATAAGATATATAATTTACTGAGAATAAAAAACTTGTTCTCTTTTCAGGTTGAGTGGGCCCCTTGGGGTGATCTGGGTCCTCATCATGGGTATGGTCGTGCTCTGACCGCCTCGAGGACCAGGCGACTTATCCGGGATGAGTACGGCCTTCTCTTCTACTTGGGTGAGAGGGTCATTCGTCAGCACACGCCATCCTAGTGGCCTCGTGTTCCATTGTTCCTTCCTGTTCTGATGAGGCGGACGGGCGAGATCGACCCGGTGACGGTGCAGGCTTTGGTTGACGGACTCGGCTTCCAGACGTTCGTCGAGGAGGGAGACTATGCTATTTTTGCTGCCCGTTACCTGATGAGGGAGCCGAAGGGGACTCGGGGACGGGTCTTCTATGAGAGGTATCGGGCATTGGGGGGTGATCCTCATTACATACGGGGACAGACCCATTTAGCTAGGGTGGTTCCGGGTCATTTGCCACCTGTCCCCGATCAGAGGGACAACATTCCGGATTCCGATGATGAGGATCCTGAGGGAGAGAGGGATGTTCCTGCTGCGGCTGAGGGCGGTGGTCGGCCAGAGGGCGAGGGAGGTGATGCGACAGCCGTTCCGGAGCCGTCACCTCAGGCGACACCTGTGAGGGAGCAGCGTACTGAGGGTTTCGAGTTTCCGACCGGCCCTTCTGTGTCTCCGGGTGTCCTTTTTGCTGCTGCTGAGGCTGCTGTGGGGAGAGCGGGATTGTCTGAGAGGTCCTGGGAGCCCGCGGACCTCGGGGCAGATTACGAGCAGTTCGGGCGGACTCCCCCAGTTGCGGTGGCTTCTCCTTCTAGTGGGGTACCTCATCTGAGGGCGTCGGCCATAGTGGATCCTCCGGGGGTCCGTACTTACGCCACGTTGACTCCTCTTCCGGCGACTGTCATGGGTCCTCCTACCCGATCTCCAGGTTTCGGGGGTTCTTCATCCCGGCCTCCCTTGTTCCCAATCCGTGAGGAGGGCGGGTCTACTTCCGCTGGTGTTCCGGCGGGGTCGTCTATTCCGTGGGTAGATCTACCCCCACTCCCCAGGGATATTCCTTATGTTGGCGCTGGATTACGTCGATATTCCGTCCCGGAGTTTCCTCTTCCTGAGGATACTTTTGACTTTTTGGGTGGTCGCCCTGATGAGGAGGTACTTTTACTTTTTCCTTTTCTCGATACCCTTATGTCTATCTCCATCTATTTTGACTGTGCTGATTCTCTTTCATGTCCTTTTTACAGAGAGTGAGCGTACGGGTGGCAGATCTTCGGGCTTGGTACGCCCAGTACCTTTACAGCTGGAACCTGCTCCAGTATGTCGGTCGAGACCCTCCAGCCTATATGCGTGACTATCAGAGGGCTATCGACATCTCTTTACGGCCGGACGACCCCCTGACTTCCTCCCATGCCCGGACGGATTCTCGGAGGAGCAGTAGTCGGACTTCCAGGCGTTCCCGATCGTCGGTGATCCGTCCTACGGCACCGGTCCAGTCCACGGGGCCTTCTCAGGCGGCGGTTCCTTCTGTTCCCAGCATCCCAGTTGTTGATCTTACCCCCGAGGAGGGCTCGGGAGATAGTGGGAGCGTGTCAAAACGCGCCCGAGTAGATTAGTTTTCCCTTTTCTGCATTTTAGTGTTAGTTTGGACAGATACATGTTTAGACAGATATTTAAAAACTGTTCTTTTATTGGTTTTATAAAATATCTTTATCTGTGTTTGATTATACTTTTATTCTCTGTCTGTGCAAGATATATACATATATATATAAGAGTCGGTAATTTAAAAGTCATACCTTGTAGTGTAGTGATACTTATGTTTCCTGCAAAAAAGAACAAAGTGAGAACAGAAAAGCATCCAGAAGTGATTCTTTTGGCAAAGATGACCATTATGTATAAGGAAAAAAGTAGGGTGCCCCCCAGATGGGTTTGTCGCGCGACAATCCCTCCTGGTCATGGGTTTGTCGCGCGACACTTCCCCCTGAAAATGGGTTTGTCGCGCGACAAACAGGTACAGGACCCTCTTTTTTGCTATAAATACACCCATCTTCCTTCCTTCATCCCCACACCTCTCCAAAATGTCTTCCTACCGTACCAACTCTGATTTTTCTTATGTTAAAGCTCGAGATGCTCTGATATCTTCTGAAAATGGTTTGAACTTTGGTGCATTCAGTCCTTTGGCGGGCTGGTGCCATCGTCCTGTAGATTTCTCCTTTCTGTTAGGTGCCTTGTATTTCTGGAGTCCTGCGGACCATCTCTTCCGTTTTGGACTAGATGAGCTCTGCCCGACCTATGAGGAGTTCTCCTGGCTGTTACGTTCTGACGTTCGTCTCCCGATGGCAGTTCCTATAGAAGGAATCGGTCCCCGCGACATGCTAATTGCTCTGTTAGCCATTCCCCAAGCGGCCTGCGATGGTTTCATTGTCGACGGGCTCCTTGACCTCCATAAAATGGTGAGGTTCTTTCATCGTTATGAAGATAGGGCCTCTTACGGCGTGGGGCGTACTGCAGCGGCCCTGATTTGCCTGGTTTCTGATATGCTGCTGGTGACGGGTTCTTCCCGTGTTGATCCGACTATCTTGAGTCTGATTTACCAGGCTAGAAATGGGGAGTCTATAGTGCCGATCATTCTTGCAGAGACCCTGAATGGTCTTGATGATGCTCAACGGGGGGCCTCGCCCTTCTTTCGGGGGAGCCCGCGTCTGCTATACATGTGGCTGCTAGAGCGCTTTCGATCGGTGGGTTTCAGCGGAGTTCGGCTCGACAATCCGACTCATTTCTTCTATCGGCCTCTCTTTGGTGCTTTGACCATGTCTTCCTCTGATTGGACGGTGTGGTTTTCGGAGAACTTTCGGGCTATCCGGTGGAACATTCCTTGGTGGAAGCTGAGGAAGATGGTACTTAATACTGGGGGTCAGAACTACGTTCGGCTCCGCGGGCTCTGGTTTACTTCCTTTTATCTCCCTGGGCGTCTTCTTCGACAGTTTAACATTCCTCAGGAGGTTCCCCTTGGTCTGAACAACTTCTCTTCTGAGTCTAAATTTGTGACCCCACATGTTTCTTTATCGGTAGAGAGGATGTGGCGTGCTCGACTGACTTGTCAGTTCAATTATGCCCGTTTTGGTATTACCCGGCCCCTCCGGGCTGATATCATCCGCTCTTGCTGGCAATCTCTGGAAGGAGAACTGATCGACGACCCCTTTCAAATGGAGTGGTTCCGGTTCATGGATACGGAGGCTACTGATGATAATATTGTCTTTGCATATCAGATCTTGGACGAAGCTCGGATCGATTTGGCTATTGAGGACCCAGTGTGGCCAACCCCTAGGGATTAGTTTCTTTCGTATTTGTTATGTCTCCTTTGTAACCTTCGGTGTTCTGAACCACCTTTTAATAATATATGAGGGACTGCTTGTGGGAAATAAATTTATTTACAAAGTTTAAACCGGGCCTGAAGTCACTTCTCAGGTTGCCTACGTTCCCCTTTTTTATTTTTATAAAGAACAAAAAGTTTTGAGTTGGGGCTCAGGTTTACGTAGTTCTTGTTATATGCCACACCTACTGATAATACTTCTTCAGTCGATCCATGTTGACTGGTGAATGTAGTAACTGCCCATCCAAATCAGTGAGTATGGCGGCACCTCCTGTATCGATTTCTTTGACGATGTACGGCCCTGTCCACTTCTGCCCGAACTTACCCCTCGGATCTCTGGCTGGTTCTCGAATTTCTTTCAATACGATATCGTTCTCATTGATACCCCGAGTCCTCACCTTCCGGTTAAATGCTCGAGCGATTCTCTTCTGATACCCCTGATGGTGGTACGTCGCTTTCAACCTCTTTTCATCTAGTAGGGCTAGCTCGTTATAACGTGCCTGGACCCACTCCAGTTCATTGACTTGATTTTCTAGTATTACCCTGAGGGAGGGGACTTCTAACTCAACAGGGAGGACTGCTTCCATCCCGTATGTAAGAGAGAACGGGGTTGCCCCGGTGGAGACCCTCTCGGTGGTGCGATATCCCCACAATGCATAAGGTAATTTTTCTGGCCAGTCTCGACAGGTGTCGGTCATCTTACTTAGGATATTCTTCAGATTTTTATTGGCGGCTTCAACTGCCCCGTTGGTTTGTGGCCTGTATGGCGAAGACCTGTGTCTGGTAATACCGTATTCTTCCATGATGGTATTAGCTTCTCCTTCGAAGTGGGTGCCGTTATCTGAGATGAACTCGTGTGGGACCCCATATCAGCAAACGATATTCCTTTTGATGAATCGGGCTACTCTTTTGGCGTCCAGGGTCTGGTAAGACTCGGCTTCTACCCATTTGGTGAAGTAGTCGATGGCCACTAGTATGAATTCATGGCCGTTGCTGGCTTTGGGCGAGATCTTCCCAATGACGTCGATTCCCCAGGTTGCGAAAGGCCAGGGAGCAGTCATGGTGTACAACTCTTTTGGAGGAAGCTTCTGGGATTTAGCATAAATTTGGCACTTGTGACAACGGCGTACGTGATTAGCGCAGTCAGTTTGCAGAGTAGACCAAAAATAACCTTGTCTGATGATTTTGCGGGCAAGTGTATGTCCGCTCATATGAGGTCCGCAATCGCCCCCATGTATCTGATCCATTACCCTGACTGATTCTCTTTCGGTGAGGCATTGAAGATGAGTCCCGTCGTAGTTCCTTTTATACAATCTTCCGGCACAAAGTATGAACCCTGATGCTAATCTTCTGAGCGTGACCCGTGTTTTCTTGTCTGTTTTCTCAGGATACTGATGGTTCTTCAGCAGGTTCCAGATATCGTAAAACCAAGCGGTTGAATCCCCTTCCCCTTCATTCTCTACCTCCAAAGCCGTGCAGTGTGCTGGTTCTGCCTTCTTCTGCACCGTAAGAGTTATTTCTTCCATTCCTTCCGGGATATCGATCATAGATGCCAGGGTTGCCAGTGCGTCAGCAAAACTGTTCTGAGACCTGGGGAGATAGTAAAACTCCGTATGTTTGAACTTTCCTGCGACATCCTCCAGTCGGGCGAGGTAAGGGACTAATTTCTCATCTCTGATCTTCCATTCTTTCAGAACCTGGTGAACCACTAATGCTGAATCTCCGTATACCTGTATCCTCCTTATACCCCTTTGAAGAGCGATCTCTAACCCGAGTATGCAGGCTTCATATTCAGCCATGTTGTTGGTGCAGAAGAAGTCCAGTCGATATGATACCGGGGAGTGAGTTTGGTCTGGAGAGACTAACAGGATACCTATCCCGTTTCCATTCCGATTGGCGGCCCCGTCAAAGTACAACTTCCAGTCTTCATCAACCTCGACATTCATGATGGTTTCATCTGGGAACTCGGCTTCTTCCAGCACGTCCCCCAATACTGGATTATGGGCCAGGTAATCAGCTATGATCTTGCCTTTGACCGCCTTCTGGGTCATGTAGGTGATGTCGAATTCGAAGAGTAAAAACAGCCATTTTGCCATTCGGTTCGAGAGAGCCGGTTTCTCGAAGAGGTATTTCAACGGATCAATCCGTGATGCCAAGATGACTGAGAAGACTAGCATGTAGTGTCGTAGTTTCTGCGTTACCCAGACGAGAGCGGTACATGATTTCTCCAATGGTGTGTAGTTTATCTCAAATGGGGACAGTTTCTTGCTGAGGAAGTAGATGGCCTGCTCTTTCCGGGTATCAATCAGGTGCTGGGCTAGCATTGCTCCCGCGGCTGAATCAGTGACGGTTAGGTATAAAATTAAGGGTAGTCCGATTTGTGGTGGGGCTAAAACTGGGGGGTTGGAGAGATATTCTTTGATTCTATCAAAAGCTTCTTGGCACTGACCGTCCCACTCTCCTGGTGAAGATTTCCTCAGGAGCTTGAAGATGGGCTCGCAAGTCTGAGTGAGCTGAGAGATGAACCTACTGATGTACTGCAGATTACCCAAAAATCCTCGGACTTCTTTCTCGGTACGAGGTTTAGGCATTTCTTGGATAGCTTGAACCTTGGCAGGGTCTACCTCGATTCCTCTCTTACTAACAACATAACCTAGGAGTTTTCCCTTGGTCACCCCGAACACACATTTCTGCGGATTGAGTCTCATCTGGTACTGGCGGAGCCGGTCGAAGAAGGTTCGCAGGGCTGGTATGTGACCTTCCCTCTCCTTTGATTTGATTATCATGTCGTCCACGTACACCTCTACTTCTTTGTGGATCATATCGTGGAAGATAGCGGTGGCTGCTCTTTGATAGGTTGCCCCAGCGTTCTTCAGCCCAAATGGCATAACGGTGTAGCAGTATGTTCCCCATGGTGTGATGAATGCAGTTTTCTCCTGGTGATCCGGGTGCATTTTGATCTGGTTATACCCGGCAAAACCATCCACAAATGACTTTAGGGCGTGATTTGCAGTGTTATCTATTATCAAATCAATGTTGGGCAATGGAAAATCGTCTTTCGGACAAGCTTTGTTAAGATCCCGGTAATCCACACACATGCGGACCTTCCCATTTGCCTTTGGAACGGGCACAATGTTGGCTAACCATGAAGGGTAATCGATCACTCGTAAAAACCCTACACTCAGTTGTTTCATTACTTCTTCCTTTACTTTCAGGGACCATTCTGGCGTAAGTTTCCTTAACTTTTGCTTGACAGGTCTGAACTCCGGCTTGGTATGTATCTCGTGCATGACTATCTGACTGTTCAATCCTGGCATATCAGCATAAGACCAGGCGAAGACATCCACGTACTCTTTCAGAATTTGTGTGAATTCCTCTTTTTCTGCTTCACTCAGACTTGTCCCGATGCGGACCTCCTTTCTTTCCTCTTCTGTCCCGAGGTTAATTTCAAGAGTGTCTCCTTCCTCGCTCTGTATACGCTGTTCCTCCCGTTCAGGGTGTTCGTTTAGTCTTTCTAACTCCTTATAAGCTATTACAGAATTACAAATAACAGGATAACGTAAAACAGAGTTTTCTTCATTGATAAGAGTGTTTACAGGTATAAGTTTAAAAAGTAAATCTAGGAGTGGCTCTTTCCTAGCCTTTCTTTCACTCTCACCTCTCACCCTTACGATTTCACTCTTTTCCCCTTTTCTTTGGTAGTCTGGATCAGCGTATATCAGGTGTACGGGGTCATCCCTTGGCTCGTCATCCCCTAGTGCCATGATGTCGAAGAGATCTCCGATCATTTCTTCTTCCTTATCTGTCTTGTCTTCATTTTCTTCTTTCAACCCGATTGTTAGTTTGGTGGAGAAACTGTGTTCGATGCTTTCTTTGATATATAGGTCCTCTTCATAGAAGATTTCCCATCCTGGTAGGCTCTCTCCGTCGCTGTTTCTCCAAGGTTCCTGAAAACCGCAAAAGGGGAAGTCCTCTCCTTCTTTGACAAAAAACCCGTTCAAGGAGCTGAAACTCGGATACTGATGCCCCCGACCCCCTTTTTGCTGATTGTCTTCCTCAGTGTGTTGGTACCCCAAACCTTCCCTCTCGTACCTTGCTACTGGTTCCAATGCTTGAAGTAGTCCTGGTTGTCCCATTCCCAGACCGGCTCCAGGCAAGTATTTCATCATTCTCAACATATTTGTAATCTTGGTGCTGAGACCGGGGATATTGTCAGGGGGAAGATACCTGATTGTCTGGGTGCTAAGAGTTTTCACTTGAGGCTCGTAAGAAAAGCCTCCCAACTGTATGCTCTGGCTCCCGATTCCCAAAACTGGTAACTCCATATCCGCCAAGGTCCTTTCAGGATCTCCTTGGATGGTAATTATGTTCCCTTTAAACGGTATCTTGATCTTTTGGTGCAAGGAGGAGGGGAGTGCTCCTATGTCGTGTAGCCACGCTCTTCCCAGCAGGAGGTTAAAACTGGAGGGAATATCTATGATTTGGAAGTCGGCTGGAAAGTTTCCGGGACCAACCATGAGATCGAGCTTCAGAGAACCTAGAACGGCCCTTCTAGTATTATCGTAGGCCCTGACAGTCACGGCGGATGGAGAAAGCTCTGAATCCAAGATACCCAGGCATCTAGCGGTCTTCAAGGGGCAGACGTTTATGGTTGACCCATTGTCGATAAGGACTTGTGGCAAAATCTTTCCTCGGGTTCGGACAGTGATATGGAGAGCCAGGCTGTGTTTCCTCCCCAATGGAGACAGATCCTCATCTGAAAATGACAGACTTCTTTGGATTGTAAGCGACCCGATCATGTTTGGCAGTTGTTCGGGTGTGGAGTCTGGTGATATCACGGCCTCGTCCAGAAGTTTGATGAAAGCGGTCCTGTGGGGTTTGGAGGCAACCAAGAGGCCCCAAATGGTGATGTGTGCCTGGGTCTTCTTCAACTGCTCAAGCACTCTATCTTCTCCCATTTCCTTAGGTGGTAGTGTTTTCTCAGCATCCGTCGGTGGTGGTTGATATACCCTTCCTGAACGGGTGATCTGTTGAATCCAAAGGGATGCCGGGTCTGATTCCTCTGAAGCTTCTGACGATTCCGGCTCTGTCGACCAACTAAAAGTCCCGGGGGAGGTTTCTGTCATACAGATTGTCTCCCTATTTTGGGATTTCCATGACTGTTTCTTCTTATTCTGGGTCCATCCTATCCCAGATTTTCCGGGATTGGTTTTGATTGCAAGCGGCTGTGAGATCCCCTGATTCGTCTTTCCTAAACCCTGCCCGGGTAGGAAGTTCATTTTGGCCATCCATTGGTCAATTATGGGATTGAGGCCCGGGGTAACTTGGGTTTTTGCTGGCAGTACAACGGGTGCCCTGTAGACTGGGTCATCTCGTATGAGCCTTACGGGGTCAAAGCCTTCTTCATCAGTGGTTAAGGCATTGATTCCTACAGGTGGAGCATGGTTAGGGAGTGGATTGTTGACAACATTGGGTCCGCCGGGTGCGGGGATGGTTCCGGCTTCAATGAGGTCTTGAATACGATGACGAAGGGCCAAACAACGCTCCGTGTCATGCCCTGCAGCTTGATGATACGCACAATTCTCATTCATTTTCCAGGTACTTGGAATAGGATTTGGTGGAGGGCGCGGGTTGAGTGGAGTGATTAGTCCGGCCTTTCGAAGCAGCTCCAGACTTTTTACCAGTGTAGTGGGGAGGGTGCAGAAGTTTCTCCTTTTCTTGTCCTCGGTGTTTGAAGGGCCTCCTTGTGCGGGCCAATTCATCAGAGGTGGTTGTTGTGGTTGTTGAAAAGGGTTCTGTTGATAGGGGTATGAGCTTATTTGGTTCACGGCGGTAGTGGCCGTCTTTTTCCCGATGTAAGCGGCTTTCTTGGTATCGATTTCAGCTTTCTTGGCCAATTCTTCCTCTACTTGTGACCCCATACTCAACAGGGCCCTGAAGTGTGGGAATACATGCTTTCCTATGCAACTCAGTACGGCTGGAGTGAAGTTCTTCTGAATGATTTCCATCTGTTCTTCTTCATCGGGTCGTTTGGACATTTGGGAGGCCATCTCCCTCCAGCGAGTGACAAAGTCGCTGAAGCTTTCTTTCTCGCCCTGTTTGGCCATTTCCAGGTGTTTACGGGTAATTTCCAAATCTTCGTTGGACCCGTATTTGGTCATAAATTCCTTGACGATATCTCCCCAAGTCTGCGTGTGATGCCTTTCTAGACCAAAAAACCATCTCAGGGCGGCCCCCGTGAGAGTCATGTGAAAGGCCTGTGCTAATTCCGGCTCTCCACAATCGGACACTTGCATGGATCTGATGTAGGACTGTAGATGGGTTTTAGGGGGCGTGGTTCCAGTGAATTTGGTGATGGAAGGGAGTTTGAATCCCTGGGGTAATCTTGCTTCTGGGTATAGGGAGAAGGCATTCATGTCTGTGATCTCGTCTGCTCCTTTTATCAGGGACACCCCCTTCTGTAGGACTCTCATCTGCTCTTTCAGCTTCTTCATTTCCTCACTCTCTCTTGACACCTCGTCGGGCTGTTCTCGCGCTATTACCGATTCTGCATATACTGCCCGAAGTCGGTTGATGTCTGGGTATTCATTAGGGAGGGCTGCTGGGGCCGGTGGTGGAATGGGTCTTGCAGGAACTTGTGGCCATGGTTGATAGTGGGGGTCAAAGCCGGGTTGTACTTGGGGTTGCGGCCAGACTATGGGTGGCTCTTGCTGTTGGTAAGTGGGGCCTGAATCTGGGGCCCATTGGTTCTGATTGTTGGGGTCGGTTTGAACAGGACCAGCTACGATAGGGCCCGTTTGGGGTGGATTGGTTCCTTGAACTGGGGGGAGTACCTGTGAAGACTGTCCTTGGTTCGGATCACGATTCGGTGGTAGTCGATCAAACCCCGGTGGTGCAGTTCGTTCGGCTGACAATTCTTCTATTCGGATTCGGGTACCCTGTTGCTCGTTCGTGAGATTTGCCAGATCCCTGCTGACGGTCATGAGTAAACGGTGCATTTCGGCTAGGGTTGGCTGAGCTGATGATGCCTCGGCTCGGCTCTGATCTGTCTCTCGATTCTCGCGTTCATCGGCCATTTCAGGTGTGCTTGGTCTTACTAGTCTTCCGGTGTGATCACGGCCGGCCCAACCTTCCAGTCTGTTGTTGCTTCACGACTGTAGACGAAAATCACGTGGCGAAGATGAAGGAAGACTGTGATGCGACTCGATTTTTGCCAAAAGAACCACTATAAATTGCCGAGAAGAGCCTCGAATTTTAAAAAGGGTGTCGAAAAGTAAGCCGTAAAGTGGTACATCCTCTACGGCTGTTTGACAAGTGTTTTAACTCGACTCGATCTTATATGCAGCGCAGGTGTACGAACGGTTAAGGCTTCAGGCTCCCTCCTTTTTGGCAAGGCCTTGCGATATACCCCAGGGGCGGGTACGTGCAAGAATCTTTTGATATACTTCCCGGGTACGTGAGTGTTCTCGTCACTCGATATACCTCGGGGGCGTACTTGGCCAAGGAGAGTGGAAGTAAATGCTTTCGGTTTATGTTGGCCCAAGCAAGCCAACTCCCTACTCACTTATAATACTTCCGAGGGTTTGGGGTAAATTCACACTCGTAGAACCAATGCATGATTTGTGATAGTGCGTGTGAAAAAGGTTGGGTTTACAAATATCATTATCTTGATTACGTATTTTTGAAAAATTCCCTTTTTCTAAAAAAAATGTTTCTTCTCAATCAATTAACATAAGTAGGGAAAGCAGGAAAAGCAAGTGTTCAAATAGATAAACGAAAGTCCACATATAAGAGTCTAGTTCTCTAGTGATCCCCAGCAGAGTCGCCACTGTGAGAATCCGCAAATGCGACCCCCGGGTCTCGTCCCCGCTCGTTGGGCGTCTGAAGCGTCGGAACGGATTTCGTTGCTCCATTTGCTTGGAGTTGTTTGATGATTCTTATCATGTGTCCCTACGTCTATTCTAGATGCAAAGGGATTCGTTCAGAGTCGCCAGTACGTTTTACGAGAAAACGGACAAAAAGGGTTGTGTAAGGGAAAAGGCTACAGATAAGCCTTTCTTTACACATTTGTCTGCGAAACCAGGATTCTATAGGGTTCGGGAACTATATTACGGTTTGGGAAGGTGTTAAGCACCCATTCCGCCCTTTCGGTCTCTAGTGGTCTTTATATGTTTATTCTATATTGAAAAACTTGGATGCTTTTACTGACAGTCTACTACTCTTCAAATGAAAACCCTAATTTCTGGGGGAAAACGGGAAAGTGATGAAAATCTTTGTGTTCCGAGATCCGATGTTTTTATTTAAAAAGTGTAAATACAAGTGACAAAACCTTTTATTTTGAAAGAGTATCCCGTATTATTTCCTCAGATAATGACGGTTTTCTCGTGTTGTGTTTACTTTTGTAAAAGTTCGGATCTATGTCGGGACTAATTTAATATGGAACTAGAACTCTTTGGGGAGAGTTATCAATCACGTCGCAGTCTATAGAGAAGACAGGATATGTTGATTCTAATTCCTAGATAAGTCGTATCAGTCTGGGTTTTGAAAACAGAATTTTATTCGGACGATAACATACTTACTCTTCTGGTTTTGCAAATGGTTTTATCAGGGTCTTTTGTTTTGAAAACGGTAGACTATTTATAACTTGGCAATAAGTTTATTCAAATAAAACGTGGACAAGACGACAGAAATAAAACAAGTACACAGATAGACCTATTTTTCGAGCGCGTTAAGAATCTAGCCCAACCATGTTGCCACTTCGCTTACCAGGACGGGACAGCGCCCCGTTAGAAAAAAAACGAATTCTAAAAGTTTACAATAAAACTAACATGCGAATATCTTATTTAATTACGAGAAGAAACTTTATTTACCTTCCTGACGAAAATAATAATAAGAAAGAGAATATAATACGGCAGAGAGATCTCCGGCGATAATAATCTTCTCCTTCTTCAGATATTTCCGAGAATTCGCTTCCAGAGACGGGACACGTCGAGTGTCAGGAATAGATTCGATAATTCTTCAGAGATAAGATGATAATATAAAATGCTTGATAAAATCAGAATAAAACTCAGAATTTCTAGATTCCAGTCCCCTCCCTAACCCTTGGGGGTGTTGGCCTATTTATACTGCTCGGGGAAGATTGTCGCGCGACATTTCCCCAAAAAAGGCAAGTGTCGCGCGACATATCTGTTTGTCGCGCGACAATCGGCTGAAGTGATGGGTCCTGACACTGTGATGTGTCAGAAAGTGGTTGGTCGGGTGCAGAGAGGGATTGTCGCGCGACATAGTGGGATTGTCGCGCGACAAGCGGCTGAAGTGATGGGTCCTGACACTGTGATGTGTCAGAAAGTGGTTGGTCGGGTGCAGAGAGAGATTGTCGCGAGACATAGTGGGATTGTCGCGCGACATTCCAATGATTGTCGCGCGACAATGTGATATGTCGTGCGACAATCCTTCATAAAAAAGGTTTGTCGCGCAACAAACCCCCCCGGGGTAGTTTCGGATGCTCGGGTGGGTCCCGGGCTCCAAAAATAATAGTCTCGTAGGTCGTTTAGGGTTCTTGCGGGGGTCACGGATCGGGGTGTCTACAACACTATTTTTGGTCCAGTCCGATCGGTTCATTCAGTTTGGTTTCTGAACACCCCTATCTATATTACAATCTGGAGCTTAACTTTGTACTTAAAGTGACCACTAATTTTTGAATCACGTGGTTAGAAATAGTTGCAGCAAATCTAACGGTGGATGGATGGTTTATCTTGGCTCAATAGTTTATTTACTTTTTCTTTTTTTCTTTTTACTCTGCCACAACCCTATTATCTGTCTCTCCACACCATTCTTTTTCTCTATAACTGTAAAATTCTCTTGTGTGTTTTTAAAATTATTTTGTCTATCTCAGTGTAGTACTAGATGGAGGGCCGACTCTAGGAATTTTGGAACTCCAAGCAAAACTTAATATCGACATTGAGGCCCCATATCATTGTTTTTTTCTTCAACAAAACAATCTTAAAATCATAATATTTAATAATTTGAAGCCAAAAAGCTCCAAAACATAGACACAATCAATTACCGAATTTTAAAAAAATAATAATAATTAAGGCAACAATTAACATAAGATTAATAGATAAAATCTTCGAGTTTTTAATAAAAATATACAAAACTATCACATGTACTATCTATGCCAGTATTTATTTGCTTTCAATGAGTTGATTAGAGTATAATACTGTTAAAATGTTAATAAGCTATCGACCTATCATTCCAGTATCATATGATAAGAATATTCATGTAAACGTGCAATCAAAGTATCTTGATCCTACCTACCACCCCCTATTTTAATGCTTTCCTTATAACATAGTATTTTTCTTTCCATTGGCTGAGGATGCTAAGTTGCTAATTAACCCTCTCTTTTCCTTTGTCTAAGATGTAAGATAGTAATATATAATTTTCTTGGAGCAACAACTAACATATTTGGTTTTCATCGTGCTGATATGTGGCATTATTTATCCAATTTACGTAATGTAATGTAGGATCAAAAACATTTCCAATTGTTGCTATGGGATGGGTTAATGTTAAGGGTGTTGCCAATGCACATAATCTAGCATTTGAGGTCCCTTATGCCTCTGGAAGGTATTGTTTGGTTGAAACCATAGCTTTCTATTCAAAACTTGTTCAGCTATTACAATTTTACTGCCTGTAACATTATGTCATCATATGATGCATTTTGCAATAAGTCCATAATTTTTTAAGTTCGAGTATTCAGATATAACTTTTGGTCATTTGTAATGTTTTAATAAGCTAAAGGTGGGTTCGAGGCGTTTTGCCGTGGAAAGGAGAAGGGTAATCCTTGAGGTAGAATTAAACGTAAGCCTTAACATAATAAAAATTTAAAATAAAAGAGTCAGAAAAATTACAGAGGATAAAACACTAATGAATGTACCAAAAATTACATCGAGGGTATTAAATTACTACTCCCTCCGTCTCAAATTGATAGTTCCGTTTTTTTTGGGATATCTCAAATTAACAGTTCCATTTTCCTTTTGGGGACGTAATTAATGTAACAAATCTCATAATACAAAATAAGTTGTATCCTTAGAAATCGGAATACATTTGAACTGAGTAACCTTGTTTTCGGAATTTAATTTAAAGTACTGCAGTTGATAAGCCAAACTTACCCATGTTTTCCTTGTTGAGTTTGTGTTTTATGTTATGATATAAATCTCTGGAGTGAGACGAATATTTATCTCAGTGATCATTCATTTCATTTTTATGGGAGAAACTAAATCATAACTAAACAACTATTAAATCAACAATCAACAAATTAGGGCTTAAATCAACAATCAATAAATATGCAAGCAATATACTCCATAACTCCATAAGTTCATAACTAAATAACTATTAAATCAACAATCAACAACTTAGGGCTTAAATCAAAGGAGTAAACTAAGTAGTTAAGTCAACCACTTAACCTTGGTAGCTTGGTGCCTTGGTCGGTGGTTGGAGGACAGAGGTGAGGACTGAGGAGCCATGGACGGTGGTCGGCGTCGTTGGGAGAGTCAGAGAGCTGGAAGCCGGAAGGGAGAAATGAACGGATAAGAGAGAAAGGGGGGATAAGTGAAAAACTTAAAACAAAAAAAAGAGAGAAAAAGGGAAAGTTAAACTCTCAAGATCTCTTTCCTTTAATTTCATTCTAATTCTCAAAGTGCCCCTTAAGTTTTATTTTTTACAATTAGATATCTTTAATAATAAATTTTTTTGGCGCCCTCTCCCAAAATGGGGCCCTAGGCATTTGCCTAGGTTACCCCCCCTGGCCGGCCCTAACTAGATGGTAGCTTTATTGGAGCTGGATAAGTGGGGGATATGTGCCGGGGGTGATGATTCTTATTTTAGAGTTTAATACTAGGGTTTTTTTTAGTTCCCCCCAAATTCTTGATACTAAATTAGACATATCCCCTAATTCACTGATCTTTTGACTTAGGGGGTGTTTGTTTTTTGCCTCTGAATACTTAATGAGAGAGTTTTAAGCATTTAAAGGTGCTATACGATGTTTGTATTTTAAATCATTAAGAAGTCGACGGCTATATTTTTTTAATGATTAAGCATTCAACATTAAGAGGCATTAGTCTCGCTAAATGCTTAATGCTGAATTTAAATCATTGTTTTATACAAAAACTTAAAATTCAAAACCTCATTTAAAATAAAAAACAAACAGCATTTTTAGAATTTAGATTTAACATCTAGTACTCACTAATTAGTAATTAACATTGAGCAATCAAAGGTTAAAAAAAACAAACACACCCTTAGTCCCCAACTTTTGATGTCCAACTAACTCTGTCCAAGTTTTTCCCATAATGACCATATTGCCGCCTTCTTCCTTGACGTTTCTCCTTAAAACCCTAACTCAAATATTTTCCCTCTCTAAAATTATACAATACTTTCTTTCTCTAAAACTCATTATTAAAAATAGGTACAAATTGGATGTGGAAGACCGATTCCTCTGGACCAAAACCCTAACCAAATTAAAGATAAAAAAATTCAAATTAGAAATAGGAGAGAGAAAGCACTTTCTTCACACACAATCTCATCGGAACGGTGTAGCGGGAATCAGGAGTTGGGGAACTGAACCCATCAGATTTGAAGGGGCTACAATGGTCAGAAACACCACCAAGGAGGCAGCTTTAACACCGAAAATTCCTTTATTACCAAATTGAAACCAGATAATTTATTACCGAATTAAAATCATATCTTCATTTGATGAACTCTTTTAGGTCAGAATTTGATAAACTCTAACCCAAATTAAAAATCAAATCTTCAATGAAATCGCAGTCATATTGCTAGAATTGAGTTTGGTTAGGTGAGAAGAAACAAGAACACACGAATATAGAATCGGGCAATCAATTCTTGTCACCATAATTCAAATCCAAAATCCAAGTTTGAACCAAATATCTCAAGCTATAAACCAACATTTCAAAATTTTCAAAACTAATATATAGATTTTTGAATCAAGTGAGTTTGTCCTGAAGCCATTGTCACCGAAGGCAGAATCGAACGCAGAGTTGCCGGAAACCGCCGCTAGTTATAGGTGAAGTATGTGGGTATTATGTTTCCGTAATTGAACTATAAGCCCCTATTTGGTTCAACTTCAGGACACCACATTTTTTAGGCCATCAAAAGTGAACTTTAATTTCACACTTTCTAAAATTCTATTCACTTTATTTTATTTTTTCTCTAATAAATTTTTTAAAATACCATAACTTTAAATCCAAGAATTAGAATTAGATAAATATATATATATATATATATATATATTTAAAACATACTCGCTGAGATCTATAAAATAAGATGTATTGTGACTATTTTTTGAAATTTTTTCATGAGTTTTTTTGAATTGGTTTAAAAAAACTCTAACAAAAACAAAATTCACTTCTCAACCTAATTTCACACTTTTCAAAAGCACAACTTAAAAATTAAACTAAAAAACTCAACCAAACAGACTCTAAGCGTTTAGAGTTATATATATACTATGTATTGCTCGTGCCATCCAGCACTATTAAAATAATAATATATAAAAAAAAGTTAATTATAGATAATAGTCAAATCAATGAATAGTATTTCTTTGATTTGTATTATAAATATATATTGATTTATACACATGTATATGCACACATATTTGATATTTGCACATAGGTTTAGTCATGAAATAGAATGAGAGGGAGATAATGAATTCACACTTTTAGAATTTGTTCTTGATACTGTTCAAATTTCAAGAGATGATTTTGAAATAGCAACTATATTTACTACAGCTTAAGGGTATTTTTAGTATTAGGAAAATGTTAACATGTGCTCTTAGCACACATGTTAAAGTTACTAAAAATGGAAATAACGAAATCTTATATGAGAATTTGTACCATATTTAATGTACGTCGGGAGTTAATTATTTTCAAAAATGGGTAGTTAGCATGTGCTATTAGGACACACGGTAACATGATCCTTAGTGTTAAAGTAATTATGTCTTTGCTATAATATAATATTAATTTAAAAAGTTATACTACATATATACTTCAAATATTATACACCGCTTTAGCAATACTATTACTCTAGTTCATGACAATCTTCCTCACTTTTCAATGAAAAAGTTGAGTTTCATACCATTCCGTATTGTTTATAGTTATCAAAGGAAAAAGAATTCGAACCCATTTTTTTTTAAGAACTAACTGTGATTTACCAACAATAGTGTTCTCTAGATGCCTACCCGAAAAAAAAGGGACTATTTATAATTCAAGTCACCCAAATAGCATGTGGTGTGCAATAAATTCATGAAAATGGGTGACTTTTTCAGCGGTCGGAATTCACGGTCTTGGTGAGCTAAATTCACGTGGTGATGAATTGACTTTTTAAATAATTGGATTCATTAAGCTGCGCTACCCTTACAAATTAATTGGATCATTAATTGTTAACTTTTTTTTAAGTATGATTATTTAATACTCTATTATCTAATTTGATGCCTCGGATTGTTTTTGAAAATTTTTAATTATGCAGGAGGCAGTACATTTTTACCCCATATTAGAGCATCTCTGAGGACTGTTCAAAATTATTATATAAATTTTACATGACAAGTGAGTTTTATACAAAAAATTTATATAGACCTATTTATTCTCTACAAGCCAATATTAATACTCATGTGTAAAAAGAAGTGGTCAAATAAAAAATAACCACCTAGAAAACAAAAAACTATACATATGAGGAGAGAGAATGAGTGGATGGAGAGAGAATCCTACTTGGCTATGTAAATTGGATGTGCAAAATATATGACCATTATAAACAAGAGCTTAGTTGATATTGATTTTACACAACCATTGAAGTAACAAAAAAATTACAAAATGTGTAAATTTTACACAATGCTGAGTTGGTTATTTTTACATAGTTCCATTGGAGATGCTCTTTCTATTATTTATATCTCTATGTATTTTAAACTAAACGGGTTACATCTGGTCTATATTTAAGTAGGTTGGATTTATGTTAGGTCAATTTCGAGTATCCGACCCATTGCCATCCTTAATCTTTAGGGCTCGTTTGGTTCGAGCTTTTGAGGATTTCTGGAATCCTAAATTCCATTCCGTGAAGATTATTTTGTTTGGTTGAAGTTTTAGGTAAGAATTTAGGATTCCTAGGAATCCTAAATTCCCTCATTTTGCCAAAATCTATTCCCTTATAAATTGGGAGGAATCTTGGATTCCCAATTTGAGGAATCCTTTTTTTTTGTCCAAAAAAAGTTTTTTTTTCCAGAAAATGAAAAAAAAAATCCCAAAAAATGAAAAAAAAATTCCAGAAAATTTTAAAAAATATTTTTTTCCCAGAAAGTGAAAAAAAAAACTCCAGAAAATGAAAAAATTTATTTTTTCCCATGAAAAAAAAAAATTCCCAGAAAATTAAAAATATTATTTTTTCCCCAGAAAGTGAAAAAAATATTTTTTTCCCAAAAAATGAAAAAATTTATTTTTCCCCAGAAAATGAAAAAAAAAAAATTTCCAAGTAAATGAAAAAAAAATTTGCCGAATTCATTCCTAAAACTCCAACCAAACGAGCATTAATGGAATCCAATAAAGGATGCCAGGAATAAAGGTTTCCTGGCATCTAGAATGCTAATTTCATTCCTAAAACTCGAACCAAATGAGTCCTTAGTGTGTTTGATGCACTACAGAGTCGGATAGAATTATTTAATCTAATTTGAATATAATAAATGGGATTTGTTAATCCATCTCTTGGTGGGACAAGAAGATTTAGTGGGATAAATAAATCTCCCCGATATCCAATCCCGACAAACATTGGGATAGGATAATCTTATCCTATTCCGCCTTCTTATCATACCTGTCCAACGCAGCCTATATATTTATTCCTATTCTTTTAAGGGCCTTTTTTGCTTTTAGCCCCAAGAATTGAATTGTTTTGCATTTAGCCCACACATTTTTGAAATTAGTTTCTGACCCAAATTTATGGATAATCGTCTTTTCAAATTTTGAAAAATTATATAAATGTTTTTAAATTATTTTGTGTTTTTCCAAAGTTGACCTTCTGGATTTTATTAATTAAAATGAAGTCCTACAATTAAGGAATCTTAAGATTTCAAAAACACACGTAAGATATAATCCATTTGAAAATTCAAATAATTTGGAATTTAAAATAAAAATTTAAGTCTAAGAAATTAGAGATGAGTTTTGGAATTTAAATCAAACAAATTAGAAATAAACTTAGTTAGAGCATCTCCAATGGTTGTATATTTTTTGTGTAAGATCCTATGTGTAAAGGAGTTTTACACATAAATTATACACATATTCATTTTGCTCTCCAACTGTACTCATGTGTAAAATTTACATGGATCAATGAAAATCACAAAAATAGAAGGTATCATTATATGTAATATTCAATAGTTTTGTATGAAATTTTTTTAGACATAATTTCATAGCTACAATGGATTGTGATAGGGTTAAATACTAATTTTACCATTGGCCTACAAAAGTTATTCAACACTTACATTCAAATTTGGAAGAAAATTCCCATCCAACACCATCCATCTCATCCAACACCACCGATCTCATCCAAGAGATATACAACCATTGGCAATACAATAACAAATACAAGCCAATTAAAGAAAACGATAGAAGAGTCTTATACTCTCTCTTCTCGTACCCAAAAATACCGACAATTCTTATATATTCTCTCTCCTACATAGTGTATTATTCATCATATTAAAAGATTTGTAATCCTAATTCTATACTTATAAATAGAATTAGTGAAATTGTAGGGAGAAAAGTTAGTGACTTGTATTCTCATCCAAGTTGATTGCTTTTGAGCTAATACAAAGTAAGTACACACAAAATGAGGATGTACTACCGGAATAGCATAAGCACTACCAGAGGAACTTACCTTATTAAAAAATGCCATGTGTTCATCATTGTATCGCATTTACTTTTTATTCGCCGATATTCGCTTATTGATTCTTTAATTATCTATTTTTAAATCTTGACACCATCAAATCTTATTTTGTAGATCTTGATAAGTAGATTTCAAATATATAAATTATATTAAAAATTAATTTTTAGATTTTTAGTTATGTCATTTTAAAGTTTTTATAAAAAAATAATGAGAGAAAAATATGATGTGGATATGTAAATTCAGTTTGTATTTTACACGACCCTTTTACAAAAATTATAAGTATCAAAGTTTCTTAAAAGATTGCTGAAGGCCATTTTTTTTATATAAAACTTGTAAATTTTACACAAACTAAAATTATACAAGACGGTTGGAGATGTTTTTAAATCTACTATATAGACATACTAGTTATTGTTATACACATATTTGATCTCGAAAATTGTACAAAACAATCCTATTAATATATTATGGCATGTGACATACATATTACGTGTTTGATGTACTTTAAAAAATGCATGTGATAGATATATGAAATATTTGATTTTTTTTTAAAAAGTGCATGTGATAAACATATTAAGTGTTTGATATTTCTTTAAAAGCAAGAAGTTAGTATAACGTACTTTGTGATATGACTATGGTGTAATTCAAGTGCTTTACAATATATCTGGCAAACAAATTCTCCATGTTTCAATTGATCTTTCAAGTGACATTATAAATATATTATATTAATGTGGGTATTTAATCATCTAGATCGATAAAGTAACTTAATTACTAATAACAACAATATTGACGGTCGATTGATAATCGAAATACATGATTAAAAATATTTTTTTTAGGCCGTGGTATGACTAATTAATTATGTTGAAAGATCTCATACATGTATTGAAACTACTTGGAGAGAGAATCATATGCGCTTATTATATGTAATATATACATATATATATATATATATATATGGGGAGCATTTCCCATAAGGACCTTAACTTAAGGTCCTTATTTACAGACTTGCCCTTTTGGCACACTTCTCGATGGAATTTTTTGATGAAATTTGGTGGGGATGTTCTTCATCGTGTGTAGAACATCTCCACCAAATTTCATCAAAAAATTCAACCGGAAAGTGGGTTAACTACATGATTGAAAAATATTGGACATATATATATCTATTTCTGGATCAATATTTTTTAATCCTGTAGTTAACCCACTTCCCAGTTGAATTTTTTTATGAAATTTGGTGGAGATGTTCTACACACGATGAAGAACATCCCCACCAAATTTCATCAAAAAATTCTATCGGTAAGCGTGTCAAATGGCCAGGTCCGTAAATAAGGACCTTAAGTTAAGGTCCTTACTTGAAATTTTCCATATATATATATAGTCCATTACTGTTCACGGATTGTCCGTACGGATTGGCCCATTTGGCATGCTTCCCGATGAATTTTTTTTATGAAATTTGGTGGGGATGTTCTTCATCATGTGTAGAACATCTCCACCAAATTTAATCAAAAAATTCAACCGGGAAATGGGTTAACTACATGATTGAAAAATATTGGATTTTATATATCTATTTCTGGACCAATATTTTTCAATCATGTAGTTAACCCTCTTTCCGGTTGAATTTTTTGATGAAATTTGGTGGAGATGTTCTACACACAATAAAGAAAACCCACACCAAATTTCATCAAAAAATTCCATCAAAAAGCGTGCCAAATGAACCAATTCGTACGGACAATCCGTGAATAGTAATATGCATAGGAAATTTTCTGATATATATATATATATATATATGTATGCATGTATATATATATATATATATGGGTTAGCATGCACGTGTGAAAATAACAACAAAGAACAAGCTCATAATGCATAAGGGCAGCCTAAGACAACATTGTAGTAGCTTCAGCATATTCCATAAGACAGGCCATCAATTAGCAACTAATAATTCTCCCCTTTAGCATCCTCCTCCCCTTCTTCAACCAATAATAAATCAAGATCGAACCTCTCCTTCAACCCATAATAAATCAACCCCTCTAATTTATCCTCTTCAACAAAGTGATTGTTAATAAATTAACAACCTCTTATTTAAAAGAAGGGACATATTGTAGCCCCCAAATTTGCAAAGGATACTAAATTGATATGCATTGTAAAAGTGGTTACAAGGATAAATGACAATAATTTGCTTAAATCTAATATAGATGAAACACACATTGTAATTGCTAAAGCGGTGCAATCCTAATAACCAAAAAAGGATAAATACATCATTTAAAATGATAAAATAATAAAAATATTAAATTAAAATTATTAAGTCATTTAGAACAAAAACAAAAATATAGACTGTTCACTAATCATACAAATCATGTAGGTCTAAATATACAACTGATCAAAATATTGAGGCATATACTTTGCTCTTGTTTTAGAAACTTTAATTCTTAGCTCATTCTAGTGAATTTTATTTTATGGAATATTTATTATTTAAAAATTTTCTCTGAATACAATGGGATCATGGAGTGAATCACCGGATAACAAATTAAATCGTGAATATCACTAAATAACATATTAGGTCGTATATAAATATTTTATGGCAAAAATTACTCGAGAACGGATACCAACCACCCCGTTGACAAACTTAATTAAAACGAGATTAATTGAGCTGGTACCCTTTTTAACTCCCGCCCTCTCTCTCTCTCTCCTCCGTATTCCGCAGCAGAAATGCGTGTTCAAACTTCGACTTCATTTTGAGCTCCACGGAGGTATTCATCTAGTCTCCCTCCAACAACTCAACAACCCCTTTGTTTTACTGATATATACTAAAATATTCTTCTTTAATGTAGTACTTCGACATATGTTCCGTATACTATAGAAGAGTCGCACGTTAATTTGTGCGATGGACGTGGTTCGCTTAGGGCCGCCGGCGGGAGAATCTTCGTCCTCTAGTTCTCGTCATAAATACGACGTTTTCTTGAGTTTCATAGGCGAACAAGGCCCCGCCAAATTTTTTACTAACAAACTCTATGCAGCTCTGATTCAAGCTGGACTTAACACATTCTTCAAAGAGGAGGTTGTTGATGATGTAGAAACGAGGGGAAGTACTGAAGTTGAGAGAGCAATTGTAGAATCTTGGGTTTCGATAGTCGTCTTCTCCGATCATTTCGCCTCGGCCTCTAACTCATCATCATCCGAATCCAAATGGTGTAGTGTTATGGAAGAGCTTGCGAAGATACTGGAATACAGGGGCACGATTTTTGAGGATTCAGTGTTGCCTGTTTACTATGGGGTTGATCCATCGCAAGTTCATGCGAGTATTAGAAAAGCACTTTATAACTATGAGGAGGAGGAATTTGGGATCGAAAAATTGAGGAAAGCCATAACGTGGAGGGAAGCCCTGAGAGAAACTATGGAGTTGGACTCCCGGGTCTTACTGAACCCATCTGATATGTAAGTTCTCCCCAACTAAACTCTATGGTTGTCTAAATTTTTGTTGTATGCACCATTTATTATGCCGGTTGAGGATTCATGATTTTAATATATATATTAAGACCAAGAATCCCTATTATTTAGCTACTATGTTCGCATAAGTAATAACTATAAATGCAACCGAGCAGTTAGGCAATATTCAAATACCTAAAAAGGCCAGCTATATCAAAGTCATTATGCTGGAGTTAAGTCGTATAGCTTCGCATTTGTTATGGCTCAGCCCTTTTATGGCAGATATCAACAAAATGATAATACTTCGTATCTTTGCTTAGGGCTTGTTGGTTCGGGTTGAAATACTTTCTGATCAGTTATGATTTTTCAAAGTTAATTTTAACTTCTTGTAAAAACCATTTTTGATTATTTTCCAACTTAAGGTGCGTTTGTTTTTTTTAACATTTGATTGCTGAATGTTAATTATTAATGTTGGGTGCTTAATGCTGAATTCAAATTTTTTTTTATTTTTTTTTTAATATTACATTATGGATTCATAACAAAAAGTTGTTTCTTATCATCAGTTTTGATACATTTGATGATGTTTCATAAATAGAAAGTAGATTGAGAATTCAAAAAAAAAAATAGCGGTGCTCTTAATTTAGTATAATTTTGTGCACTCCCACTTAGCTGGAGTTATTATAACTTGCATTTTAGACCAGACAATTTAACGGCCTTTTACACTGCCTTGTTATTTATTTTAATTTCTTTTTAAGATTTAAAATCCTACTATATTTGGTCTTTAGGCCTACTCTAATTAATCTTTTAATTAGCAAGTAACTATAATTATAGTCTACTTTTTTTTTCTAGTTAAATTCTGATACATTAAATCATATATTTCGTCTTAAAGCAATATTAGACATTAAATCTTACTTTATTTGGTCTTTAAAGTAATCACATACTTTTTAAACTTAAAGTACTCCCAATTTCTATTAGAATTTTAATCTAAAACACTATTAATTAACATCTAAAGTCTTCTATTTATATTAGGATTCCTACAAAAGTCTCCATCTTAATTATTTGTGAACCCACTATAATTCTCTTATGAACAATTTTTTATATTTGGACCATAAAGTACTAATTTATTTGATTAGTGTCTTGTCTATTTCAAATGCTTATTGGGGTGCTATTCTTACTAAATTTATAGTTATCTTTTATTTGGATTAGCTTTTAAATTAACAAGTCTGGTTGTTTTGAATTCACTAGGAATTAATGAAGCTTGACTATAAGGGTGGATTTTATAAAAAATGCCATACTGTACCATTATTGATTTGTAACGAACTTGTGATATACCATACTGTGCCAAAATAATTATTATATATATATATATATATATATTTAATTATCAGGTTACCATGTACCAATATGCACCAAATTATACCAAACTATCATAATAATACAAATACCAATGTGTACCAAACTATACCAAATTACTAAATTAATACCAATTACCAATGTGCACCAAACTAACTCAACTAAGTTGGCCCATAATAAATCTGGGGCTTTTATTTCCAACCCAATTGAGTTGCCCCATAAAATTGGCTTGGGCCATATTAGTTGGTCACTAATTACTATTAAAGTCTCTTCATCTTATTATTTTTTTTAAAAAACAATAGGATACAATTTTGGTAATGTATCATAACCATTCCGTACCAAACGGAATTTTTAGGATACCGAACTTTGATATACCAAAATTTTGGTATAGTAATGGTACTAGATTTTGGCATACCAAAATTTCGGTACGGTACTCACGGTACTGAGTAGAGATTTGGTATGGTTATCGTACCAAAGCCACTCCTAGCTTGATTGGGATGGGGTTTGTGTGCTATAAATGGGGCACATCTTTGTGCTTTTGTTTTCAGTTTTGATGTTAATAGATATTTTTTGATTACTCTTTGAGTAAGTTTATTTTTGTGCATTGTGGAAAAAATTCGCCTACAGCAAATGAATAGAGTTTTTTTTTCCTTTTTTGCTATCTTTTTTTTATCCATCTGAAGGCAAAAGAGCAAAACAAAAAAACAACACCAAAAGCAGATGAATATAATCAACCTCCGAAGGAGGGCTATCAAAAATAAATTTCTATGACTAATTTTGTGTCACAAAGGATTAATATGGATTATACTTGCATGTTAATTATTTTTTTATTCTTTCTATGTCATATAACTTTTTGTTGAATGTTATTCCTGTAAAGTATTGCAATAATATATTTTTCTTTTACTTTAATAAGTTGTTTAATCCTCCGGTTATTAATGTGGTTATTGTTTTGTATGGAATTTCAAGTTCCATGCCATAATATGTCATATGTATGTAACATAATTTAACAATAGAGGGTAGTTCTATTGTCACAGCAGTCTTGACCTAAGTTAAAGATATATACAATCACCCGATGCATAATTTTCTTAGGCATAATATTTTTCATATTTTATTATCTTGTTTCGTCAAAACAATTAAACATGATATTCATATATAATTATTTTCCATTACAAGTCAATACCTTTTAGAAAAACAATTTAATTTGCATTTGAAATTGTAATTGTAATTTTTTTTTATTCATAAAATTATTATTAATTTAATTTATAGATTTATAAGTCATCACTTACGGCGCACGTGTACTATGACTAGTATTGTTAGAAGTATGAAAAAAAGGATGACTTAATAATTACTGAGAGGGTCTATGTCAGGGTTGTGCTTTATATCTAGAGGGTCAATCTCATTACTTGTATTTGTATTGGTTATGATTTTTTTTAATAGAAATTTTGAAATAGGTACTTCCTATGCTAACTATTTAGATTATGTCATGGTAAATGTTAGGTATGAGGGTTGAACTCATGATATTTGAGCCGATAAACAAAGTTTTTTCCACTAAATCAACACCATTCTTAGTTATAATTTTTCTTTTCAAATTAGATGGCAAAGGAAATAGACGTGCACACGCATCGTGTCTTCCATATCTAGTATTATTATAACATAAATGATAATTAATGTAACCGTATCTAGGTTTATCTCATACAGAAAAAGCTAGTGCCATTTGTTGTCTCAACAATGTAAATTGTTTTTAAAAATGTGTATTTTATCTTGTATTTTCGTGATTCAACTATAGAGTTTATGTTTTTGATCGTCTATAAATGGATTGCAACTGTGCAGTGAACTGAGTGTACGTAAAACTTCGTTTTTTTTAATGTTACATTATGAATTTATGATTAAGTTATTGTAGCAAAACAATAAATTGAACGAAGTAGTGAGATGATGAATAAATTGATTTGTTGCTTTGTAATTATTTATTTTAGGGGCGCAATAGGAATTGTGAATTTGTCACAGTGGACCTGTTATGTTACAAATTAAAATTGAACCTTGCTATAAACTCTTTTAATGCGTCGATTGGGTTCAAAATAACTTCTATGAGAGGGGGTTTTCTAAATTGTTAGTTTTCAATATTTGGCACGAACACGAATTTTCAAGTCATGTCAATTCTTCTTATATCCTGTCTGTTGAAAATCCTGTACATCACTTCATTTTATGACGCTTTTTTTTTTGTTCTCTCTTGGAGAGAATTGTTAGTTTTCAATATTTGGATAATTATAGCATAAAAAGTTGTCTTGTGTGATGCACATGATCATTTTCCGTCAACTTTAATGTCCAAAACGGACTGAGGGGAGAAAATAAAATGCGGGAGAGAGTTTAGGGGATTAATATGTGTGAGTTTTAGTTTATGCAACTTTTTTATGTAGTAGAGCTCATATTAAATAACAGTTCCCTTTCCTTTTAGAAAAGGTTCAATTGTTTATGTATTGCAATCATTTGCTTACTGCTAGCACTATAATTTGTTACATGTAGAATTGTAGTTATGATATGCCACCTTATTTTTACATTTCATTTTTTGATTGGAATTTCAGTTCTGAGTCAAGCTTCATTCGAGAAATTATCAGAGAGATTCAACATAATATGGAAGATCACCCCAGACCAGAAGAAAGAAAACAGGATGAGATGTGGTTTTGCAAGGAGGTCAACTTGGTGGATAGTACACTCTCGGAGCTTCCGGAAAAACCCTACTGCCCTTCTTTGGAAAAATTGTTCTTACAACAAAACTCAGATTTGGCAGCAATTCCTTTCTCATTCTTTAAGAATATGCCTGCTCTCCAAGTTCTAGATTTATCCAATACAAGCATTAAATTTTTGCCCACATCCATTTCTAGTTTGTTTATGCTCCGGGAATTGTTTATGAGAGATTGCCAACTTCTTATGGAATTACCGCCTGAAATTGGAGCGCTTAGTAATCTCCAGGTACTTGATCTTGAGGGTACCAAGCTGATCTATCTACCCAAAGAAATTAGAATGCTCTCAAACTTGGTATGCATGAAGGTGTCCTTGTACAGATCCTCCGATAAGTACAGACAAAGTCGAGGTATTGAGGCAGTAATCCCGAGGGCAACGTTATCCAAACTCTATTACCTCAAGGAATTGAGTATTGATGTGGATCCGGATTGTGGGTGGTGGGACATAAAGGTGGAAGTTATCATTGAAGAGTTATGTAGGTTAAGAAAGTTGCAGACATTAAAACTGTACTTGCCAAAGCTTGAGTTGCTGCAACAATTGCTTCAAGTTACACGCGGCAGGGCAGTTAAAGGGAGCCTATCGTTGCCTTTGGTATTCCCAACGTTATCAAACTTTAGACTGATTGTTGGTCCTCATGAACAGCGTATCGTATCTTGCCTTCCGATGGACCTTCAAGTTGAGTTCGAGAAACTGGAGAAGTGCCTGAAATATGTAAACGGCGAGGGAAGCACAGATGGGATCGGGCAAGTGCTCAAATGCACCAGCGCTTTGTTCCTCGAGCGACACTGGAGTATCAAGAAGCTCTCTGTATTCAAGATTGATGAGATGGACAAGCTTAAGTTTTGCCTGTTGGTGGAATGCAACGAGATGAACGCCGTTGTGGAGGGAGCCGACTTCTATGATCAACAAGGAGATAAAAGAACTAATAGAGCCGATGGAAAACCCGCGCTCAGGTCGCTACAATACTTGGGCATTCATTACATGAAGAACTTGGAGTGCGTGTGGAGAGGGCCAGTTGTTAGTGGTTGTCTTTCTTCCCTACGAGTTTTGGACCTGCATACATGCCCCAATCTGAGTACCATCTTTAGCCCATTGCTGCTTTGTAATCTGACAAACTTAAAAGAGCTTACACTTGAAGACTGTCCCAAAGTTAAAAGTGTAATTTGTGTAGACTCTTGCAGCTATGAATTTTTACTCCCCAGTTTGGAGAAGATATCACTATTGAACTTGCCTGAATTGGTAAGCATTTTTAGTGGTGCACGCATCGCGCCAAAACTAGAAAGGATGTTGGTTTATAATTGCCCGAAGCTCAAGAGTCTTTCTCCCATGGAAACATCATCTATGAAGGAGATCAAAGGCGAGAGAGAATGGTGGGAAGGATTGGAGTGGCACAAATCGGAGCAGCCCAGCAAGCAAGATATTTATTTGCTTGGTATCTTTGTACCGCTTAAAAGTGATGGTGATTTGGTGGAGGAATTAGTAGAAGCTGAAAATCTACGGCTCAATACCTTACGGATGTTTCAGACCTATACTGAAAGGTAATTATATTGGTACCTCAAGGTTATAATCATTTTTTGTTTTTTTTAAGGAAATTGCTACGCCCTAATGCTAAAATGCTTAATCATTAAAAAAAATAGTTGTTAATCTCTTAATAATTTAAAAAAACAAGCAGCTTATTACATTTCCGAATGCTTAATCCCATTAAGTATTCATAGGCAAAAACAAACATTCCCTTACTCATCAAATATGAGATTTTATATTATATATAGATTTATGACAAAGCTTGTTTCTTAGTGTAAGTTTTGATAAGTTTGATTATGTTTTAAAAAAAGAAATTAAGTAGATTGAGAATTCAAAAGAAAAAATAGTGGTACTCTTAATTGAGTATAAATTTTGTGCACTCCCACTGAACGGGAGTTATTATGACTTGCATTTTAGACCAGACAATTTAACGACCTATTACACCGTTTCGTTATTTTATTTTATTTTATTTTTGTAGATTTAAAATCTTATTCTATTTGGTCTTTAGGCCTACTCTATTTAGTCTTCTAGTTAGCAAGTAACTATAATTATACTCTACTTTTTTTTTCCAGTTAAATTATGATACATTAAATCATATATTTTGTCCTCAAGCAAATATTAGACATTAAATCTTACTTTATTTGGCCTTAAAGGAATCACATACTTTTTAAATCTCAAGTACTCCCAATTTCTATTAGAATTTTAATCTAAAACACTATTAATTAACATTTAAAGTCTTCTATTTATATTAGGATTCTTACAAAAAAATCTCCGTTTTAATTATTTGTGAACCCGCTATAATTCTTTTACGAACAATTTTTTATATTTGGACCATAAAGTACTAAGTTATTTGATTACTGCCTTGTTACACGAATACTTATCGGGGTGCTATTCTTACTAAATTTATGGTTATCTTCTTTTATTTGGATTAGCTTTAAGTTAACAGGTCTGGTTGTTTTGAATCAACTAGGAATTAATGAAGCATGACTTAGTGGTGGATTTTGCACTAGAAATGCCATATGAAACCGATTTGCACCGAATTTCGGTAATGGTACGGTACAGATCGGTAATTATACTGTACCAGCGGCGTATGGTATGATACTAGTAATGATTTTCATTAGTAGTGGTATACCGTATCGTACCAAAATAATTATATTTATATATATATATTTAATTACTAGGTTACCATGCACCAATATGTGCCGAATTATACCAAACTACTAGAGTAATACCAATGCGTACCAAACTTAACCAAACTATCAAATTAATACCAAATACCAATTACCAATGTTCACCAAACTAAACTAAGTTGGCCCATAATTGTTGGGCCCTTCGTTTAAGGCCCATAATAGTTTAGGGCTTTAATTTCTAACCCGATTGAGGTGCCCCATAAAATTGTGTTGGGCTGTAATAGTTGGTCACTAATCACTATTAAAGTCTTTTCATCTTATTAATTTATTTTTTAAAAAAAGGTAGGACAAAATTTTGGTAATGTACCATAAACCATACCGTGCCAAACCAAATTTTTAGTATACTGAATTTCGGTATATCAAAATTTTGGTATGGTAATGGTACTAGATTTTGGTCTACCGAAATTTTTGCACAGTACTCAATAGAAGAGTTTTTGGTACGATAAAGCCACCGTAAGCTTGAGTAGGATAGGATTTGTGTGCTATAAATGGAGCACATATTTGTGCTTTTGTATTCACTTTTAATGTTAATAAATATTCTTCGATTGCTCTGAGTAAGTTTATTTTTGTGCATCGTACAAAAAAATTTCCTACTAAATTATGTTAATTATTAAAATAATGAATTTTGTTACTTCAACTATGGGGTTGTTTGTTTGCACTACTTAAATCTGAAAACTTGGTTTCTAAGTTGTTTGTTAAAACAAAAAAATTAAGTGGCAACTTAATTTTTACTACTTAAAACTGAAAATTTTCATCAAAACTTTTAAGCGGTAAATTTGCCACTTAAAATTGAAAACTTAATTTTTAAAAGTGTAAAATACCTATTTTACCCTCTTCAAAATACACGATAAACACTCTCCTCTTCTCTCTTCTACGCAGCTCCTCTTTCTCTCTTCCATCCATACTCGCAGATCCTCTCTTGCACAGACGCAGGAGCACCAGATGCCGGAGGTACTCTAATTTCTCTCCCTTCATTCTTCTTCTTGCAATATATCTCCCTTCCTCTTTCTTCTTGCAATATCTTTAGGGCTTTTTTCTATCCTCTTTTTTTATGATTCATTTGGGTTTTTTTATTAATCATGGTTTTTAGGGCTTTGTTTATGATTCATTTGGGTGTTTTATTTTCATTTAGAATCATGTGATCTAAATAAACTAATAAGGGCAAAATTGTCATGTTAAAAAATTCAGTTTCCAAATATGTTATATTCAAACAACTAACATTTTTTTAAATACAGTTTTCAGAACTAAAAAAACAGGTTTATCAGTTTTAGTTTTTTTTTACAAATGGCAACTACGTGTATTATCTAAAATATTAAAATCATGTTTGTATATATCATCTTTTTTTCCTTTTTTGGATTATCATTTTTTTTTTATCCATCTGAAGACAAAAGCCCAAAACTTCACCAAAACCAAATGAATATAATCAACCTCCGAAGGAGTTCGAAGGGCTATCAAAAATAAATTTCTATGACTAGTTTTGTGTCACAAAGGATTAAAATGGATTACACTTGCATGTCAAATGACTTTTTTTTGAATATATTTCTGTAAAGTATTGCAATAATATATTATTCTTTTACTTTAATAAGTTGTTTAATCCTCCGGTAATTAATGTGGTTATTGTTTTGTATGGAATTTCAAGGTCCATGCCATAATATGTCATATGCACGTAACGTAATTTAACAATAGAGGGTATTTCTTTTATCAAAACAGTCTTCACCTAAACTAAAGAAATATACAATCACCCAATATATAATTTTCTTTGGCATAATATTTTTCATAATTTTATTATCTTGTTTCTTCAAAACAATGAAACATGATATTCATATATAATTGTTTTTCGTTGCAAGTCAATACTTTTTAGAAAAACAATTTAATTTGTATTTGAATTTGCATTTGCATCTGAAATTGTAATATATTGTAGATTTTTTATTTATAAAATTATTATTAATTTAATTTATATATTTATAAGTCATCACGTACAACGCACATGTACTATGACTAGTATTATTAGAAGTATAAAACAAAAAAGGATGACTTAATAATTATTGAGAAGGTCTATGTCAGGGTGACGCTTTATATCTAGAGGGTTGATCCCATTACTCGCATTTGCATTAGATATGATTACTTGTACTTGCATCGGATATGATTTTTTTAATAGAGATTTTGAAATAGGTACTTCCTATACTAATTATTTAGATTATGATCATGGTAAATGTAAAGTATGAGGGTTGAACTCATGATTTTTGAGTTGATAAACAAAGTTTTTTTCCAGAGTCAACACCATTCTTAGTTATATTTTTTAATTTCAAATTAAATGATGCATGTGCAAAGCAAATAGACATATACACGCATTGTGTCCGCTTCCGTATCTAGTATTATTATAACATCAACGATAATTAATGTAGCCGTATCTAGTATTATCTTATACAGAAAAAGCTATTGTAATTTGTTACATCAATGAATTTAAAATGGTTTTAAAAATGTGTATTTTATCGTGTATTTTTATGATTCAACTATTGATCATTGAGATTTTATGTTTTTTTATTGTTGATAAATGGATTGCAACTGAGCAGTGGCTGAGTGTAACACTTCGTTTAACTGCATGTTACATTATGATTTATTGTAGCAATACAATAAATTGAACGAAGGAGTGATATGATCAATAAATTGACTCGTTGCTTTGTAATTATTTATTTTTGGGGGCGCCATATGAGTTAGGCCTGGCAATGGGTCGTGTACGGGTTGGTTTCGTGTCGGGCTGAAATCGTGTTGGGTGAAAAGTGCCTCAACCCTTACACGACCCGTTTAATAAACGGGTGAAACATTCAAATTCATACATGACTCGTTTAAATAACGAATGATACGATCCGGTTCGTTTAATCCGTTTAAGATAAACGGTTCGATTCGGGTCATATACGAATAACATTTAATGACCCATTAATAATTCAATTAAGTAACTAACCACTAAAATATACTCACATAATAATTTATATATATATAAATTATATATTTGGGTTACTCAGGTTAGAAACGGTTTTACGTACACGACCCGAAATCGACTTATATATATTCTTACCGGGTTAAACGGGTTTTATTCGGGTTTTGCGAATGTACACAAAATCGATTAGTTAAAATAAATGGGTTTGACGGGTCAACCCGATTATGACCCACACCTGTTAAGGGTTCACCCAAATTCGGTAAATTCGTGTCGATTTCGTGTCATGTTATAAATTGTCGGGCCTAATAGGAATTGTGCATTTGCAACAGTTAACCAGTTATGTTACAATTTGAAATTTGGACCTTGTTATGAAGTCTTCTAGCGGGTGGATTGAGTTCAAAATAACTTCAACGAGGAGTTTTTTAAATTGTCCCTATTTTAACTCCTAGTTTACGCATCCTTGTGGCAGTTCAATCTCTTCAATTCATAGTGTATTGAAGATGCTGTAGGTTAAAAAGATAACAAAAAGATAAATTATTGAAGGGGCTATTATGTACTTTTGACCACGGGCTATATACCAGCTGTGATGCCAACAAGGCTATTATGTATGATGTACTTTTGAACTAGGTTTTTTCAACTTGCGCTGAGTGGCAATTGGTATTTTTAGGTCACATTTGGACTTGACATGATATGATAAATAACAGTAAAACATGAACACGACACGTCGCGGCTTCGTGTTACTTTTTTGAAACATGAACACGACACAGTTAAACATTACACGGCACGAGACACCATTGGAAATTTTAAGTCCTAATTATAAATATGCTACAACATAAACAAATTTTTTTTTCTTTTATTTAGATACAATAGGACATGTGATTAACACAATACAACTCTAATTTAGGGTCAATTTATTGTCCAAAATGGACAGAAGGGAGAAAATAAAATACGGGAGAGAGTTTAGGAGATTAATAGGTGTGAGTTTTAGTTTAGGGGGCATTTTGAAACTGTAACAATAATTTAAGAGGCATATGGGTAGCTTATTCAAAATGCAAAGAATGCAATCTATTATCTATTATTATATATATATAATAGTATTATGGAGGAAGTCTTCTTCTCTCTCTTAATTAATGTTATCCAATTAATTATGCATTCATCTTTCTACTTCTTCATCTCAACTTTCCTCTCCTTAGTATCATAATATGTATATACATTCATTCATTTATGCACCTTTGCATAACCTTTCATATCACTTGATTCACTTAGCACAATAATTCATTCATACACTTACAAATCCGCGAGCATGCAGCAAAAAGATTTGTTGCTTCATTCTAATTTCAAGATTCAAAGAAAGATTTTTCTTATAATTTATATATTAATTACTAACTAAATATTAGTTGACTGAGATTCATAGGATTTCTCAAATTTAGTATGTATCATATAAAATAGTTGATGTCCAAAGTGATATGTTGGTAAAAAATTTGTAAAACAAAATTATATAAGAAAGTTTATGTTAAAACACCCACGCATCGCGTGGGTATTAAGCTAAGTTATATAGTAAAATGGAGGAAGTATAGTGATTAATGCAATCTATATAGCAATTAATGCAATCTTTAATTACTTATTAGTGCAATATATATAGCAATTAATGCAATCTTTTAATTACTTTTATGACTATTTTGTCTTCCTTTGGTTATGATAATATATATGTACTTAATTTATCACTTATTATAATTCTATTATTTTTTCTCAACTAGGTATATTAGTTATTTTGCACTAATTCAAAAGCCTTTTTATACATATCATTTTTTTTTTATTTTATATAATTGGGTTTGTTGGATTACTTGCTTAATTGTAATTATTTTACCTTCATATTTTTGTAGTTACATTACATAGGTATTTTTAAATGATTGTTTTTGTTTACCATTATACAATATATTTTATATTTATGTAGTTTGAAGCATTTATATATTCTGTTAATTGAAATGCCCACGCATTGCGTGGGTTACACACTTGTTAATAGAATATTTATGTCATAGATGTATGTTTATGCAACTTTTTTATTTGAAAATGAGGTAAAAGATCTTACATGATAATGTTTTTCACAAAAAACCAACGAATAATATGTTTTAGAAATAAGGGCCTAGATATCATTATCATATTGAAATAAGGGCTTATTTATCAATTGTGTTTTAAAATAAGAGCTTTGACTAAGTGCAAACTTAACTTTGTACAAAATTGTGTTAAGTGCAAACTTAATTTTGTACCAAATTGTGTTTTGTGCAAACTTAACTTTGCAATCAAAAAAATTTAATGCAAATTTGTTTTGCATGATGTATTTATATTTTTTGACAAGTACATTATTATGTTTCTTTCATAAAACTTTAAAACAACGTCAAATTAACACAAATATATAGTAATATTTTAGAACATAAGGAGTGCAAATTTAACTTTGCATTACTCCGAAAAAATTATTATGTGTATTTTATTAATAAATAAGTTTTGAATATGTAATTTGTTAAAATTAGTTTAAAATACCGTAAATTAAACACTTATTTATAATAATATACTAAAAAATATGTAATGCAAACTTTATTTTGCGTGTTTCCATAAAAAAATAAAATTTAAAAATCTACTGCAAAGTTAACTTTGCACTCCTTTTAGAGTTTGGTCAAATATAAGCCCTTAATTTACAAAAATATTATTCCTTAATTCTTTTGAAGAAAACTTTTCCATATAAGTCCTATTTTTAAATATCCCGCTTTTTTTATGTAGTAGGGCACATATATAGTAACAGTTCCCTTTCCTTTTAGAAAAGTTTCAATTATTTGCTTATTACTAGTAGTATTATTTGTTACATGTATGATTGTAGGTATGATATGCTAGCTTATTTTTACACTTCATTTTTGGATTGGAATTTCAGTTCTGAGTCAAGCGTCATTCAAGAAGTTACTAATGAGATTCAACTTAATAAACGTCTGAAATATTTTATGGAAGAGAGCACCAGACCGGAAGAAAGAAAACAGGATGAGTTGTCATTTTGCAAGGAGATCAACTTGGATCCTCTTCTCTCTTCTACGCAGCTCCTCTCTCTCTCTTCCGCCCATACCTCCAGATCCTCTCTCACACAGACGTTGGAACACCAGATGTCGGAGGTACTCTAATTTCTCTCCCTTCATTCTTCTTCTTGCAATATATCTCCCTTCCTCTTTCTTCTTGCAATATCTTTAGGGCTTTTTTATATCCTCATTTTTTTAAATTTTTTTGTGATTCATTTGGGTGTTTTATTAATCATGGTTTTCAGGACTTTGTTTATGTTTCATTGGGTGTTTTATTTTCATTTAGAATATCTAAATAAATTAGTAAGGGCAAAACTGTCATTCAAACAAATAACATTTTTTTTTAAATACAGTTTTCAGAACTAAAAAAATAGCTTTTTCAGTTTCAGTCTTTTTGTCAAACGCCAATTACGTGAATTATGTACAATATTGAAATCCCTTACAATATTAAATTAAAAGCTTGACTTTTAATTTATTTAGGGTGCCTTTGGGAGACCTGGATTTGATTTCGACGTTGAAATCGGATCCTTGAAATTGTTTGGGTATGATGAGTTTGGACTTACTGGGGAAGGATATTAAGAGTACCAATTTTTTTGTTCATCAAATGCGGACCAATCGTATTGACGGGGTACAAATGAATATTTTTTATGAAACTTGGTAAAAATGATCATCTCAACAAAATTTCATCTTTACCAAGTTTTATTTAAAAAATTTATTAGTTTAACCCCTCAAATTGGTTGGTCCACATTTGAGGATCAAAAAATTTGGTCCTCTTAAGATCCTTCTCCTATAATTACTATCTATATTATAAAACACAAAATTTAAGTCAATGTTCATTTTTAAATGTCTCTTAATTTAAAGGCTCACATCGCATATATATAGCTGGGATAATATTAATATTAGCCCTTACATGTTTCTTCTCATATTGAAATATCATATCAATACAATAAATACTCACACGCAAAATATACAGACACGCTATTCTTCTTATTCACTTTCTCTCTCAGTAATTCTTTAAAATGTCATAATTATAAATTTAAAAATTTAATTATAATAAAATTTAAAGTTTTAAAATCTATTAATCAATGTCTATAAAACGAGATACATAATAAACATAAAATTGTAAAAAAAATAAAAAATCGATACTAATATTTGGATATTTTATAGTGTGATTTTTCATAGCAAATGGCCTTCGATATTCGGACTCACAATAATAATAATAACAATAACCCACAGCAAAAAATAGGGATGGGGCAGGGGATTTCTCTGCCCCCCGGTCAGTCATCGCAACTTAGCTCGGTGGAATCTAATTCCGGGGAGTTCTGCACTGGGGATGAGCAGGCGAGGACGCTGAAGAGGCTGAGGCCGGTGTGGACCCCGCAGCTGCACAAGCGGTTTGTGGATGCTGTGGCTCACCTTGGGATCAAGAATGCTGTGCCCAAGACCATAATGCAGCTCATGAATGTTGATGGGTTGACCCGTGAGAATGTTGCCAGTCATTTACAGAAGTACAGGCTTTACCTGAAGCGTATGCAGGGGATTTCGAGTGGTGGCGGTGGAGTCCCCAGAGGAATACTATCCAGCGGTGATGCAGCCACTGATCACTTGTTTGCCAGTTCTCCGGTGCCAGCACACTTCCTCCAACCTGTTCGCCACAATTCAGACCACTTCTTGCCGTTTATGCCAGTGCCGGCACTACAGCACCACCACCACCAGCAGATGTCGGCTGCTGCTGCAGCCAGGGCCGGACATCTGCAACTACAGCCACAGTATCGTCAGATGGGCCATTTTGGGTCGCCACCCAATGGGCAATTCGAGCATCCGTTCCTAGCAAGACAGCATTTGGGTATGCCTGTGAATAACACAGTTCCGACTTATGTGGAGGATTTGGAATCACCTAAAGAAGCCACTGGGAGGAAAGTTCTCACTCTATTTCCAACTGGGGATGATTAGTTTTGGATAATGGAGTAAATGAATGCAACTACTTGGGTGGCTCTAACTTCTTGACCAATCAAACACAATTCGCAAAGTAACCTGTTTTGTAGTCCTTGTGCGACTAGCATTGCTCTTCCTCTTCTATGAACTTCTAGGCATGGAATTAAATTGCTGGTATTTTTCTTAACCATTAGTTGGATTCTAGTGCGGATATTGGTCAAAATCACAATCTTGGTGGCATTGCTGATCAATGGTTTCCGAGTTCATGGGCAAAATGGATTTATACTAGAAGCAATTCTAGTAAGTGGTTGGTTTTTGTATCCTGGGATTATTCTTATCCGGGCAGTAAGTTACTGGTGGTTATATTGATGGTTGACTTGATTGTAACAGTTGATGGTGCCATCCATTTTCTCCAAAAAGAGGCACTCTGTAAGTGTCCATGGCTGCTAATTTGTGCCAGTTTTCTAAGCCTTTTTTGTGTATCTCGTGTAGAGATTTAGTTGTCTTCTTGTTTAGTTTATTACTTGCTGTTGTGTAGAGAAGATTCTTAGTTTCTTGTAAATTGGATGATTTGACGGGGACGTGAACCTGATTTGGGGAAGTTTAAGAAAAAAAATGTTAAGTCTAATGTTATTAGGAACATTGCTTTATTCTAATATTGCACCATAAATATTGTTGGAAATAAAAACAAAAACTTATACAGCATATATTATGGGTAAACTATTTAAGTGTTGGACATATATTTTTGCATTTAGTGTCATATAATAGTTATTAGTTATCTCGAATTAATTTAGATAACACTTTTGTTCTTCAAAATAATGCAATGTTAGTTTTATAGCGAATAAAGTTTTTTTGATTTAATTAAATTCTATTGTGTGCCACTATACTATTTTAGATGATACCCAACCCAAAACCAATTGGTAATGAATAGAGTAACCCTTTCATCTTATATATTGTTATGTTATGATCCATTTTTCCGATGTGGTATTTTTAGTCTTAACAATTGATTATTAATCCCAAGTAATTTTACCATTTTCCAAAACTCACTCTTCGATTTACTCAGTTTTTCTTACTTCGTGTAATATAAGTATTGCCAGTAATATACAGTTGCTTGAAACATTAAAGTTGAAGGCTTAATCAACAATTTGCGAAATTTCTATCTTTGACCTACATATTTAATGCAATGGTTATAACTTTGATCATTGGCAAAGTCAAGGTTTGATATTAAGGTAGGTGAAAAATAAATTTGATGCACAATTAAATACATTCACGACAACATAAAATAAGGTGGGCAAAGTGGAATTTTTCTTATAACTAATATAAAATAAGTTAGACAAAGTGTAAATTTTCTCCTAAATTAAAGTGGATAAAGTCTAACAACTAAGTGTGACCCAGTGGTCACGATACAAAAATTAGCGATGGGTTCGACTATGAGCTCTTTAGATCGAATTGCTAGATGCAAAAACTTTTGGTCACTAGCGGTGTGGTTGCCAGAGATGGACCAAGACCAAGGATTTTGCTCGAATGAGCAAAATGTTATATAAATGTGGTTAGGCGGGGTGGACCAAGACCAAGAATTTTAGTCGAATGAGGGTGAAACTAGTACTACAATCCCATTAAAGTCATCAAAGTTTTTGTTCTATTAAGTTCAAGCACTTCTTAAACATAAAATATATGCATCATGGGTTTTAAAATTTGACGGTATTTAAGACCATAAGCTTGTCACCATGACCATATTACTTAATTGTCAGACCATTTTCATTTTTGCAAAACTTTTCTCCTCAAATTATATATGTGAGTAGTGTACTAATGCGGTGCATGAATAATTAATCCATTATCATATTAGGTAATAAAATCTTAAAACCCCTTTGGCCTTGCATAGGTCCACCCTTGAATGTGGTTAGCACCATAGACATAGTATATAATGTTACTAATCTATAGAAGAAGAAGGAAAAATTAAAAACTTTAGGGTGCTAGGGTACGCAACAATTCTAATAACGTTATTACACCATCTGTCACTTTTTAAGAAGCAAGGTTATCAACTCTAGAACTCATGATACGCTCAATGCGTGCGCAATTAATATTATACTTGATAATTACTGATATTATGTAAATGTTTGAAATATTTACTCTTTAAGAGTAGTGTGCTTGGCTAGTACTGCAAAGGATTGTGGGTTTACTTTTTACACCGTCTTCTTACTTGTTGATTCAAACCAACCAACTGCACTTTAAAAAGTAGCGCAGTTGATTTTCGTTATCTCTGATATCAACAATTTGTAAACACATTTTCATTGCTTATGAAGATTTTATTCATCGCTTTTAGCCTCACTTTTTCATCTATTGTGTCCAATTTCAACACGACTTTTTTCATCATTGCTTATGAGAGTCGCCTCTTGCTTGCCTGGCATTTATGCAATCGCATGGGACAGGAAAGAGAACAAAATGATAGTGATTGGGAATGTAGATCTAGTGAAGTTAGTGGGGAAATTGAGCAAGGTTTGTCGCACAGAAATTCTCACTGTCGATCCAGCAAAATAGCCTGCGAAAAAGAAAGAAGAGCCTGATGCGGATATAAAGAAGAAGATTATTAAATAAGTGCATATGACGTCTAATTGGTGTGTATATTATCCCAGTATAAATTATCCCGTGACCTTCAACATGGAAGAAAATCCGAACTCGTGTTATTTGCCAACTGTATATATGGCGCCCCATCTTAGATTGATAAAAGGTTCTTCAAAACAATTTAAGATACTTGTTATGAGAATAATCGCTATATATATACATGACTAAGTGATTTTTAATGAAAGCGTGACTAATTCGGTTAAACTCCATTTGGATTCCTTTAGCAAATCCAGATAATTTTATTCTTAATTTTCAGGATGTAGGGGCCTCTAGGTGGTTCGTGTCTTGCTGTTTTTTTTTCAATCGAGCAATTCTGTGATTCATTCTCTTTCTTCTTCTTGCTTTTCCTATTGACGGTGAGCAGTCTTGAGGGTCAATTCCAGACCGGCTAGAGTTTATTATTTATTGAATAGCTCATCTATTTGCTTCTGAAAAATGACTATGTTAAATCCTGGTACCTTAATGGGATGTGATACGTCTGTGCTTCTTAATTATAGATTTTGATTTCATTAGTTATGCATTTTTTATTTTTTTTATTGCTATTGGGCTCTATTAGGACTATTTTGTTTTGTTTTTATGGGCTAATTTATAAAGCTCATTGGACTATTGGAGTGTTTCTGTTTCGGCTCTTGCTATTTTTTGAGGGGGTCAAGTCAATGTCGTCTCCCATTTCCTTATATGCCACCGAGTCTAAGCTTTTTAGATTCAACTAGTTTTTGTGCACGTGCATTGCACGTGATTTTGGTATTTGAAAAATGTCATCAAGTCCATTAATAAATACAAACAGACTAAAAATTGAATAATTAGTATAAAATAAAAATAATAATAATGAATAAATAAAACATAGTATCAAGTGTAAAATTCTTTTTTTTTACCGATCTAAAAGGCCTATAATTTTAATACGATCTATTAAATAGCTTCATTGAAAAGTTTGTTATCAAGTTATATAGAAGTCTTATACATAACACATAATTGAACATAAATTCTAACTTATTTAATTATTTTAGCTAAGTAAAGTAAAGTTTAAATTTAAAGATAATGGGTTATAGGGACTCGCTTCGTAATGTTTTATAACTCTAAAGATAGACTCATGTTTAATAAAGGGAAGTAGTACTAATTTCATAATTTGGTTTTACAATAAGAACACTTTTCATAATATTAATTTATTTTAAGCAAAATGATAAATGTTGAAAGACAAAAATACCTTAAACATTGCCCCCTCTCTCTCGCTCACTCATTACTGTCTCTGTCTCTCTCTCTCTGAGCCCCTAAACATTATCCTCTTTCTATGATCTCCTCACCAACAATCTCACATCTTCCACTACCACCACCCTACTCTCCAATTATATCGCCGAGAGGAGTGCCGTTCTCATCATCATCATCATCATCTTCTTCTTTTTTCTGTAGGTGTAATCATAAAATAGATATAACTTTTGATCAAACCATTGGATTAGGCTGATTTTTGGATATGTTGATCGGAAGGCAAAGTTACTATAACTTCATAAAAATCAAGACAATCAGAGGTCGTCTTGCTATCAAAATCGACCAATTTCAACAGCCCAGCAGGATTTGGAAAAAAAAATGATCGCAACTCTTTTTTTTTATGAACCCTTCGTCGATCCATATATATATATACATATAAATAAATTGAGTAGATGATGATCTCATTAATTTTGTTGTTCTTTGTTTTGTATTGGTGCTAAAACTATTTTAGCACCAATTCTGATGAAATGTGAGATATTATAATGGATTGGTGCTAAACAGATTTAGCACCAATGATGCTAAAACCATTTAGCTCCAATTCTGATGAGACGTAAGATGTTATAAAGAATGGTGCTAAACATATTTAGTACTAATTCTGATGAGGCTTGAGATGTTATAAGGAATGGTGCTAAACAGATTTAGCATCAATTCTGATAAGACGTTAAATGTTATAAGGAATGAGTATTATTGTCTTTTTTGTAAAGTATCCTTAATTTTTGCATGTCTAATTTGTAAGTATCTTTATAATTATGTTATTATTGGAATGAGCTCTTATGCCCAATTGCCTTTTAAATTTATTTGGAATACTAATCCTAATATAAAAATATATGGAGTTATACTCTTATAGTCTTATACTATTTTATTTAATGTAAATCTAGCTTAAAATCTTTGTTTAATTATTTTACCAAAACAAAGTAGAGTTTGAATTTATTTAAAATACTAATACTATTATAAAAATAATTAAAAAAGAAAAATCTTAAAATCTTTTGTTTAAAATCAAGAGACATATTTGTCTTCACGAAAAAAAAGGAAAAAAACACTTAAATTATTCGTACTTTCATATATAGTATAGATATATATATATTTTTTGCTATGCTTGTTATGCTTTAGCACCCTAAATTTTTGAGGGTTTTTTCTTAAAAAAAAAATTATATATATACACACTTCACAGGGAGGCCAGCATTATAGAAAGTTGGTCTTGTTTTGTTCACTAACTGCAGGGTTGTATGGAGGCTATTTTTGCATCTTTTTATGTAGTTAGAAAGCCGAAAGCCGAAAGCCTCCTTTTTTTGTAACATAGGAATGTATTTACCATTTGGTACATTATCTCTCCCCATATTCAGTGTAGATGTATAATTTAAATGCATTTAAAATATAACCTTTGGACATTCTTTGAAATAAATCTCACTGTTTTAAAAAGATGGTCCGCTTTGAATTTGGTAAAAAGAATTTATCAAACAATGAATTTTAATCTAATCAATTGTCAAGGCAATTCATTTTCTATTGTAAGATGTATTATATGATTATGTCTCGAAAAAATAAATAGGACTATCAATTTGAGACATACAAAAAAAAATTGGACTATCTTTTTGGAATGGAAAAAGTATCATATCTTTCTTTATGTAGTTTTTTATAACCACCTTTACTAATGTAGATTTGTTACCCCCCATTTATTTGACTTCGTACTTTTAATAAACACCCCTGATTTTAACATAGTTGATGGTAAATAACAAAAATTAGTCATTGTAGTGAGATGTGATATATTGATTATGTACTAGAAAGGAAACTAGGGTGTTTTTGGTTAGTATTTTAAGTTGAGTTTTTTAGTTAAGTTTCTCGGAAGCGTGAAAGTAAGTTGAAAAGTGAATTTGATTTTTATTAGTTTTTTTCAACCAATTCAAAAAAACTCTTGAAAAAAACTCAAAAATATAGTCACAATGAAATCTTATTTTATAGAATCTCGATGAGTAGATTTCAATTATATATATTTATTTTATCTAATTCCAATTTTTTGATTTAAAGTTATAGCGTTTTAAAAATTTTATGAGAGAAAGTAAAGTGAAGTAAAGTAAATAAATTTTGAAAAGTGTCAAGTTAAAGTTGACTTTTGAGTATAAAATAAAAACATAAATTTTAAAACATGAACCAAACATGGGCTAAATGCTTAATTTGAGACATCTCAAAATTGAGAGCTCAAGTTTTCAATGCGTTTGTTATTTCATTTGTGCAAATGTACTAATACTATATATAATAAATAATTGCTTCTTTAGAAGGGCGATATACATCTCAAAGCATTGTTAGAAATTGCCCTGCAAGATGTGTCGAGTCAGAACTTAACGTTAAGTTGAAATTTATTTATTTTCAATATAAAGCATTTCAGGGAAAAAAAAATTCAAATTATCCTCATTAACCATTTGGCATTATCTTTCACTGCAATTTTATGATAATGTTAAATAAGGTAGAAAAAATCAGAGTTCATATGACACAAAAACCTTTTTGTAGCATACAACAACAATCAACTATTGGAGTTATTGAAGATGAATAACAAAATTTCCTTCTTAGAACAAACAACAACAAATATACAGATAATATTTGTGTTCACTATAGACAATCTGCAAACAAAGACATACCAATATGATCAAATAGGAGATTATAAAAGCTGAATATCGTCTTAGTCTTATTCTTCAAGCGCCACATTGAGAACGCGCACGTTTGCCGGTAAATTGCCTGGTTTCCCTATCTGTTAGTGCCATGTGAAGCAAAGTTATATTAGATTTTTAAGAAAGTAGCTATATAGTAATTGAAATTTGCATAACACCATGCAAGGCCTCATTTGGTACGGGGTGAGATATTTTTGAACTTGCGCATTTTAGTTGAAAAAATTTCTTTCACCCAGGTGAGAAATGTTATGATCAAAACCAAAAGAGGGCCTAAAAGAAAAGAACTAAGTAGTGGCCTCCAGTTGCTTCTAAGCACAGCTGAAAATTGAACACAATAAGTCGAGAATTTCTCAAAGAAAAATACATTTATGAAATATATAAACGTTACGTTCCTCAAATATATATATACACACATGGAGTTTCTCTCTAGAGGGCATCCTTTGATTCCTTTCTTTAACCAAGGAACATATTACCCTTTTGAGGTGATGCATCAAATATAAATGATTTGAGTATTTTGATGAAATTTGGTGGAGATCATCTCCACCAAATTTCATTAAAAAAATTTGCAGTCAGGAAGTGAGAGATGAAATATTGATTTATGAGCCTTTTAGATGATTCCACCAAATTTCTACTATTGTAAATCAGAATATATACACAGTTGTTTAAGCATGCCTAATACTTCAATTTGCAAAGGTAGAGGAAATTACCCAAGGGAGCAGACGGGCTCAAGTCTTTCCTTGACCTCGGGATCCTGCCATTTCAATGCGTCCCACCAGCTTTGTTCCGCTTGAATGGAATGCAACATCTTAGCGACATCTTTATTGAAAGGCAACTCTTTCAAATTGGGACAGCCATTTATCTGAAGCTTCTCTAAGGCAGGCCACTCAAGTGACCCGTAAGCGCAAATCCTTCTTAAATTTGGCATATCAGCCAATACCAGTGTCTCCAGATTTGGGAGGAAATCGCGATATACTGTGGCATTATTCCCTGGTTCAACAAGTAATTCTTTCATTTGGGAACATTTCTCGATTTTCAGAGTCCTCAGTTTGTATAGGCTCCCAAACGGTACGGGGAGTACCTTCCAAATGCATTTCAATAGTGGCAACATCTTTATGTATAACTCTTCTAGGTTCGGCAGCAATGGGCTATCCACCTTATCCGCAATCGCTCTTATTTGATTGCAACCTTCAATTAGACAACCTCGGACCTTGTCCAGACTAGCATTTTCGAAATCAGATACGTACTCAACCTCAGGGTGGTTAACCAATTCAAATGCTTCAGTTTCAGCAAGCACTTTAAGAATAGTCGAGGTGCTGCCGGAGCCATTGCAATATCTCAAGTACCTGTCGTATTGGAAAAAATTTGGAATTTGAGGCAGTGTTGAGGTCGAGCATCCAATGAAAACTTGGAATGGTTTGGACATGGAGCCGAGGGTGTCTATTCTCCTAACAAAACTCGACAAAACATTGATTCTGGGAAAACCGAAGGTTGGAATACCGGCCACTAATTTTATGATGTCATCTTCGACACCACCTTCGAAGCAGAACTTAAAAGTTGTCAACTTTGTCAAGGTAGCTGCTATCTTATCTATGACAACATTTTGCATCTCATTGCAAAGATGCTTGTACGATTTCACATCAATGATCAACTCTTCCAATGAAGAAATCTCGGATATAAAATTGCAATTACGCAACACAATTTTAGTATCATTTCTGCAGCCAAAATTAGATAAGGACACGAGCAAACGCCTCAGTTGCAAATTCTTGAATTCCTCTGGTATTTTCTCAACTCCGGTTCCCCGCATATCAATCACTTCAACATTTCGGAGTTCTCCTATTTCAGAAGGAAGCAGCACCAACTCAGTGCAACCATTTAAACAAAGCACCTTAAGACAGATTAGCTTCGATAGGGAGGATGGTAGTGACACGATTCTAGTAGAATCTATGTTCAAGACCCGTAGATTTTCCATATGCTCAAAGAATAAACTAGGTATTGTTCTCAAACACGGATTTTTCTGCAAAAAAAGTGTAGAAAGTATTGAACAATCCGGGCTTTCAGGTAAGGTTTGCAACTCATTGTCAACCAAAGAAATCCACTTCTTCTCTTCCCAATGTTCCGCATTTGGAGGCTCTAGCAATGATTCACCAGTTTTCACCAAATGTTTATGTTCGGTGCCACTAGCTGACAAGTTAAATAAGGCCGCTCGTCGGATCAATTTATGCATCCTAACATATTTCTTGGACACACACTCCTCGAGTAATGAAACCTTCTTAAGATCTTCCAATACCCGAGGCCCATATGCACGCACTTGTTTAGCATCGTCAACCTTGCCATACAAATCTTCAGCAGCCCAACAATCCAATAAACAATCTATATCAATGTCACAGTCTTCTGGATATATCGCACTATGGAAAAAACAATCCTTTTGGGCACCCTTCAATTGACCCGAGCAAAAATTCAACAATTTATATAGCGCCTTCATGGCATCATCTTGCTTTTCGGGCCACAATCTTAAGCTATTAAGTCCATCGCTCCAACTTTGAACACTGTCTCTCATTTTGAAAGCATTTGCAACGGTCTTTATCACAAGAGGAAGGCCGCCACAGTATTTGACTATTTGGTACATAATCCGCTCAATACGTTGGTCAACTCTGCGATTCGAGTTTTGACTTACAACATTTTTGAACATTTTCCATGCTTCCCCGAGAGTTAACCTTTTCACCTCGATCACCCTATCCACTATCGAGTTACAAACACCATCCACCGTAGTCGTCAATACAACTTTGCTACCATTCTCGTTGTTAAGATCGATTCCAATTTGATCCAATTCAAGATCTTCCTTGACATCGTCGAGAAGTAGCAAATACTTCTTGTCCCTCAACTCTTCCCTTATCACACAAGCCACTTCACTAATATCAGTAGAGCCCTCGACGTTAAGTTTTAATCTTCGAACAAGAGCCTGTTGCAGTTGCCCCGTGCTCAAATTCTCCTCGTTTTTGTCAGTAGAAACATTCACCCACAAGACTAAATCGAAAACTTCAGCGAGTTTTTCATGATTATTCAAGTTCTGCATTATTGCCGTCTTTCCTACACCCACCAAGCCACGGACTCTAATACCTTTGACTCTGTCATTCGACAAAAAAGCCAATATATCCTCCATCGGCTTTTGCAGTGTGGAAAATTCTGTGATATCTGGGGCTTTCATCTTGACTATCGGCTCAGGCTCTTTTTCGACTAAAATGTCTGTTAACTGCGTGCCCACCTCGTAGAGCCGAAGCACAGCTGAAGTCTTAATTTCCATCTCTCTTCCCAGTGTCGAACCTTTGTCAAGCTTAAAGTTTATCTTTGATTTTCTGCATTTTTGCTTTACATACTTCTTGTTTATTTCATCCACTTCCACTTCAATCTTCCTTACCCCGTCAATCCAGCTACTATAAGTTTTTGTTCGCCTCTTTCTTGCGCTAAATCTTTTTAACATATCCTCATGATCGTCCCTTTTTGCGCATAGTAGTTTTGTTGCTTCATTCAAATCAGCATGAATGGTCTCCAAGTCCTTTGAAGGTTTACTTTTGTCTTTCTCAGGTGCATTGTTAGCTTGCCAGACAGTGGCAGCTGCAGCCACAACACCAGCACCTGCGGCCACGAATTCAGCCATCAACAAACTCGAGAACCTGTCGAACATAACAGAAAGCAGCAATCAAGGAAAACTCAAATACCATTATGCAAAAGTTATTGGAAATACTAAATACCCAAGTTTAACTAACATTTATATATATATATATATATTCACATTTTTAGTAATAGAAATGTTATTACAGCATCTAGACACGCTTTTGTTTCATAATGACTTTGCATTACGTAATCCTTTGAGATACACTTGCATTATGATACTCATGTAATCCTTTGAGAAACCCTTGCATGAAAAGGACAAAATCAAATAAATGACATGAAAAAGTAGGGGGCAAGTCTAATTTCGCATGAACAAATGATGAAGTCAAAATTTCTTTTTCTAACAAATGATGCACTTAGGTCTCGTTTGATTCACGGATTTGAGCACTCAGGAAAGGATCTTTCCTTTGTTTGGTAAGCACAAAGTCCAGAAACACTTTCTTGACGGAGGAGAAAGTAGGGGTAAAGTCATTCCTCTCAAAACTCATGGGATTGACTTTCCCTTGTGATTTCCTATCATTTATTACACAAAATTTGGACAACAATACCCCTACTTAAGTACTTTCCATGTTTTACCAAACACAAGAAAAGAAATTTAACAAAAACTTTAGTTTCCCACCTCAATGGGAAAGACAAGGGAATTAATTTTCCTTCTGTGAACCAAACGAGGCCTAGAGTATCTCCAATGGTATAATCAAAATAATAATTATAATCGATTTTAACAATGTTGGCTAAAAACACTACTCCAATGGCATGACAAAATGTTAGCAACCTTTTAACCAATAACCAAATCTACTCATTTTATAATCAAAGTTAACAACCTTCTTGAATAACTAAAATGAGAGACCCACTAATTTTATTGGGTAAATGAGAATCTTTTCAAATTTAAATCATCTTTCCCTCCTTTTTTCAAAACAAAATTCAAATTGATTAATTTGTGGCCAATCAATATAATGGACCCCACAAATTTGGTTATTGAGAAAAAATAACTATTTGGGAAGGGGGGAGAGGGGGGGCTACATTGTTAACTTTAACAACTTACTAAATAGATAATCAAAAGTCATTTTGATTATTCAATTTTAGTTATTCCATTAGAGATGCTTTTATAAGGCTCGTTTGGTTCCAGTTTTAAATCATTTTTGAAATGCTACATTCCATTCTAGATGGATTCCAATGTTTGGTTCAAGTTTTGAGCTAGGAATGCATCATTTCAGGAATGGAGTACTCTTTCAAAGTTCTTTCTTTTAAATGGATGGGAATAGAATATTAGACTCTTTTTTATTTTCTCCTAAGATTACCTCTTAGGACCAAAATATCCCTTTTACTTATCGAGACAACTTTTTTTATTTATTTATATTCTTTTTAAATGAAAAAAAATATTTTTTTGTTATTAAACATTTTCTTTTTATTATTAAATGCATACAATGAGTTTTCACAATTCTTAATAATGAAAACTTAAATTTTTCCTTTGTAAAATTGTTAAGACTTGTCTTTTTATTTTATAAAATGAAGAATATTTTGGTAATTTACACGTATTTCACTTATATTCTCGTTTGAACCAAATATAAATAGGTAATTCAACATTATAGAAAAGAAGAATTCCTATCCAAACCAAACATTGGCAAAGCATCCTTGATGTCAGGAGAAAGCTTTCCGAGAATTTAGGATGCCCATTCCATTTCCAAAACTTAAACCAAACCAACCCTATGGTAAGAGATAGGTGACGCCAAGCAAATTGGTCAAAGGGTAACTGTTACATTTGCATATCACCAACAACAGGTTGAAATTAAGAGCCCGCAATAAATAAATAAATAAAAAATAAAAATTGGACCGAATGACTGGTCCGACACACTTTGGCGGTCTTTGTTTAGACCACGGCATGTAACAATATAAGAAAGAAACAAAAACAAAATAAATGATAAGTATAAAAATTTACATGATGCTATATTCTTTTAGTACAAGTGATGAAACTAGCCTACTCCTACTGGGCACAGGACAATAGCCATAAACCCGGCTTAGTGGGGGCTAAAGTACAAGCTCTTTTGATGTGCCACCACCAATTTATTCCAAACTCACTATAGCGAACCATGGTGGCTAACTTGACTAACCCAATAAAATACTCCATTGTCCCAAATTAAGAGACTATCCTACCACTAGAGCCATTAATCAGCTAATTGGGACTAAAGTACAAACTAAATTCTGACTTGACTCGACAAGTCAATTTCAAACACACTAACAGTGGGATTGGAACCCATGACCAACCTGGCTAGCCAAACCTGGTTTATGTACTCTCTCTTTTACCAACCACAAAATGAGAACATAATTTTTTTTTTAGTACGAATCTCAGGAGTTGACGAACATCATCACCATAACAGGATATACCAACACTGATTTACAAATATCAGATAAACAAAATAGGTAAGTGACACTGCAAGATTAAGGAAAAGTAACAATTGCGCAAGAAATAAGCTCACCACAGTCAGAATGAAATGTTCTTGGAGCTTAAGTAGTCTTCATCTATGCATTTGGCTCCGGAATTTCACCTAGTAGGAAGCCAATTATCACCACGTTTAGCTTAATCACAAAACCAGATGTACGGAATATGAATCAATACAATGAACTAATGAAGTAGATCGTATATTAAAAGTGAACTAAGCCAATTATTCACTTAAATCTGTTGAAGATTACAATTGTTTACATTAAGTATTTACAGAAGTTAATTAGAGATTAAAACAGCAAATATAACAATAAAAAATCAATATATTTCAAAATAACTCTTTCAACTGAGTGTATCATTTTCCAATGTTTATATGTTAGAAATAGGCACGTTCAACTGTTTATGCATATCCTTTGTATTCATACAACTCCATTGAAGATAAATAAATCAAAAGGAATTTTTTCAACAGAAGCTCTATATTATAATCTCATTACCGTAATAAAATTAGTTTAGGTGACGTTTGATAAAACAACTAAAAACTGAAAACTAAAACTAAAAAAACTGTTTGTTCAGTTCTAAAAACTGTATCTGAAAAAATGTTGTTTGTTTGAATATAACACATCTAAAAACTGAAAAAAATTTAACATCACAATTTTGCCTCATTAATTTATTAGATCACGTGATTCTCATTTTAAAGAGGGTAAAATAGGGTGTTTTAAATTTTCGAATTTAAGTGACTATCTTACCGCTTCAAATTTCTTATACAAATTTTCAGTTTTAATTGGCAAACTGTTTAATAATTTTTGACAAACATACAACTTTAAAACTATTTAAATCTGAAAACTTAAAGTTTTCAAATTTAAGTGGTTGAAGTTTTCAGATTTAAGTGGTTGAATCAAACAGCCCCGTAGTCTCAATATTATTTACTATTTCAAAAAAAAAAGGCCGGGGAGAGAATGAAGTAAGTACCTTTGTTCATAGCAAGCCAAACAGCTTTACTATATGTTCGCGAGTGCCGATCGACCAAAGGAATTAAATTTGTTTCTAAAGAAATTGAATTTGAATTGATGATTCATCAGTAAAATCCCCTTCTTTATGCTTATATATATATAACCTCCGAAAGTTTCTAATCAAGAAAATATTTATGAGAAGAAAAAGAGAGAGAGAGAGAGAGAGAGAGAGAGAGAGAGAGAGAGAGAGAAATTTCAAGTAGAAGGTTATCGGAGAAGATGAAGCTTTTTCATCTACACTTCCTGCTGAACAGTACACGGATCCCGATCCCCATTGACAAGAAGAAAAGCGATGCGGGTCCCACATCGAGAAATTATTCATTTCATTACTGATATTTTCATTATAAAAGATAGTAACAACATTTCCCATTATAAATGTGTAAATTAATTGTGCTAAAATATATAAACTAATAAAAAAATAGATATTTTGAGGATAAAAATTAATTTATACAAATATTTTACACATTTTTATTTGTGCTTCAATAGTACACTTTAAGATTGGTGTGTAAAATTTGAATGAACCAATAATATTGTACCACATGAAATATATATATTCATATGTAATATTCAATATTTTTTATGAATATTTTTTATTTATAATTTAATAGTTAATATGGGTATTATTTTAAAGTTTTTGATGAGTAGAATTCAAATATAAAAATATCATAATAAAATCATATTTTGATTTTTACTTATATTACATTTAATATTTTGCAAAAAGTTGGAGAGAGAAAATGATGATGTGGATGTGGATGTGTAAAATACACACCCATTTTACACAAGTGATGATGTGGCATGTTTTAACAACACCATTGGAGCACTAAAAATTATACATATTGTGTAAATTTTACACAATCCTATGTGCCATAATTTACACATGCCCATTGTAGATGCTCTAAGTTATAAGGTAAAAAACACTAAATCCTTTTAAATTATCATTTTTTGGTATTAAATTTTTCACTAAATTTTTTTTGATCTAATTGTTACTAACATTTAATCTTTCAAGTTGACAGATTTATTAAAATACTATCGAGAAAATGATTGTTATGTGCCTCTCATGTGAGCATTAACGGACAAAAATACACCAATCTATCCATTTAAACATAAATTTGTTGAATTACCTTCATTTATTTTATAAAAACACCCGTTAATCCTCTTTCATGTTCAATTACATAATAGATGTTTTATAAAATAGGTGAGGGTAATTCGAAAATTTTATGTTTAAATTGATAGATTGGTGTGTTTTTTTCCATTACTGCACCACATAGAAGGCACATGACAACTATCGTGTTAGTGTTTTAACAGATCTGCCAACTTTGGGGGTAAAGTGTCAATAACTGTTAGATCAGTGGGATTTAGTGTCACTTTTAGAAGATATGGGATGGTTAGTGCCAAAAAATGATAGTTTTATGGGGTTTAGTGTTTTGTACCCTAAGTTATTTTAAGACTACGTTAGATGGGTATGATAATACGGTGGAATATTCTATGTCTGGTGTTTATTGAGATTGGATATCCGGACAAATTATTTATTCTACTAAAATTTTTTATCCTATCAACAAGGGGATTAACGAATCTCACCCAAGAGGTGAGATTGTTTTATCCTATCGGGATGTGATTAAATAATCATATCCGACTCTTTAATCCGATGCGTCAAATACACTGTATTTTTTATTCGTCTAATAACAAGTGAGTAACTATGTATTATTTATTTGATGACAATTGAGTATATATATATAGATCTATATATTCGATACTTATGGGCCAAGTAAAGCATTTTTAACTTTATACTCGCTTGTCATCGAATAAATGAAAAATGGAATAAAATCAAATATAAAATAGTGTGCAAATAGCGAAAGTCAAAAAGATAAAAGAAATAAACATTGCATTTAAAGGATACAGATTCATTGTGCATGCTAAAAGTATCCCGTAAAAGTGTGTATTTGAGTTTATTGAATGGAACCCAAAAATCGAAGGATTTAACTGTATTAATCTGTTGAAAACCAAACTGAAGATTGAAACTGAAACAATGATAATCGAATAAAAACTAAATATTTTTGGTTTGGGTTTGGGTTTGGGTTTGGAGTGTCCTAATGCAAAACATAACTAAATGAAACCGGATAATTGTATATATGATTCGAAAATAATATTACCTTACTATTTAAAATTTTATATACATGTTCTATTGAGAATCCTACTCTTTAAACTATTATGAATATTGGAGTCATATCATAAATATAAGAATTATTATTTTTATCCAAAATACATAGGAGTAAACATAAAGTTATTATTTTTTTACTAAAATTAGTGTTGCCTTATAATTTATTTAATTTTAAAAAAAATATATGAAAATCGAATAAAATCGAAACGAACCTATACTAAAAAGTTTGGCTCGGGTTTGGATTTGAAAGATTTAGAAAACAAAAACGAACTTTCAAATTTGGTTTGAGTTTTGGTCTCTTAATTTTTACCCCAGCTGAAACCGAAGACACCCATATGGCATATCACTTTGAAAAAATTTATATCACAAAAGTGTAAAAACGACATTAAGCGATAAGCAATGTATCGTATAAAGGGTATTCCAATATGCTGAGTATTGTCCAAAGGATTAAGGATTTGGACAATACACCGTGTATCGTCCGAGCTTTATGGCTCATATGAAACCTAGTGTATCGCCGTATTCTCTCTGATGGTGTCAAAATCTAGAAGTAGATAATTAACCAATCAATAAGCGAATATCGGTTAGTAAAAAGTAAATGCGACGCAATGATGAACATATGACATTTTTTAATAAGGTAAGTTCCTTCAGTAGCGCTTATGCTATTCCGGAAGTACATCCTCCTTTTGTATATGCTTGCTTTGAATTAGCTTAAAAGCAATTAACTTGGATGAGAATACAAGCTACCAACTTTTCTCTCTTCAATTTCATTAATTATATCTATAAGTATAGAATTAGGATTACAAATATTTTAATAGGATGAATAATACAATGTATAGAATAGAGTGTGTATAAAAGTTGTTGGTATTTTTTTGGTATGGAAAGAGAGAGTATAAGACCCTCCTATATTCTTCTTTAATTGAGAGAGATTGAGATAAAGAGAGCCGTAACTTCTCTTTTCTCTTGAAAAAAGAGAGAGTATAAGACCCTTCAATCTTATTTTTGAATTGGCTTGTATTTATATTACCAATGGCTTTGTATCTCTTGAATGAGATGGATGATGTGTTGAATGAATGAATGAGATGAGGTATTTATAGGTAAATGGAGAATGGTAAAAATGTAAATTTGATGAAAATAAGGGGCAAAAAGGTAATTTGGTAAATGTTAGTGGAGGTGAGTGGAATGGAATTTTAGTGAAGATAGTGGAGGTGAGTGGGATTTTCTTCCAAATTTTAAATGAAAGTGTTGAATTACCTTATGGGCCAATGGTAAAATTAGTATTTAACCCCATCAATTACCCCCTATCTTTTACTTTTATACTAAAAGCTGAACATGAAGGATAAATGTCTTTGCTGAGTAAGTGGTCCGGCTCAAAGCTGAGACGTAAGAGCGAGCACTTGTCGAGGAAGATGATCATGGGGAGAGCTTGAATAATCGATGTGTAGGGCTTTATTAGCCCTTGACCGTAAGTTTGTGGAGCATAGAACATTAATGTGTAAAGGTGGCTAGACTTTGATCATTAGTCTTGGAGTTTTAGAATATCATTGTGTAAGGCTGGCTAGACGTTAATCTCGAGTCGTAGTTCAAGGAAGTTAGATCTTGAATGCTAGTCATTGAGCTAAAAACATCAATGTGTAGAGCTCGTTAGACAATAGACGCAAGTCGTAGAGCTTGGAACATTAATGTGTAAAGCTTGCTATATTTTTGGTCATAAGTATAGGAGCTTTGGGTATTACTATAATAGTTTGGTTCTACTTGAACCCTTTCCAATTGTCTTCAAATTCTCGATTTTACTTTAGATTTGTGGAAGTTTGATATCTGCTGAAAATTTCTTTAATTTCCTGTTTTGGTTTGTCATACGAACTTAGAGAAAATTACATTCAATTGTAATTTTTTGGGAGCTTGTCGATTTTACCTACAATAAAGATCATTGATCATAAGAAAATGATACAACTTTAAATATATTAATACAGAGAGAAAAATCATATATGAGTTATTAAAAAGTAACTTATCTCTTCTTTTGGGTTTTACCCCATTGGGTTAACTGTAACCGGATTCTTGAATGATTATTGTCACTATTTGATTCTTCTGTTTTTCTCATGATTTTTCAGAGCGTAAGTGTCGGTGAGGGTTATATACTTTAAACAAGTGTTTCGGAGATATTCCACTTGAATGTTTAAAGTATGCCTATTTTTCTTAGGATTTTTCGAAGTGTAAGTGTCCTTACTAAACTGACCTTTAGTGAGGGTTTTATACTTTAAACAAGTGTTCCAAAGATATTCCACTTGAATGTTTAAAGTATGCGTGTTTTTCTTGGGACTTTCCGGAGTGTAAACGTTCTTTGTAAACCGACCTCTAGGGAGGGTTTTATACTTTAACAAGTGTTCCAGAGATATTCCATTTGAATGTTTAAAATATGCCTATTTTTTTCAAGGCTTTCCGAAGTATAAACGTTCTTACTAAATCGACCTCTAGCGAGGGTTTTGTATTTTAAACAAGTATTCCGGAGATATTCCACTTGAGTTTAAAATATACATGTTTTTCTCAGGGCTTTCCGGAGTGTAAGCGTGCTATTTAGATCCTGGTGCGCCTACTAAACTGAGTTGGACATGGATTCACTTGCGTAGTGCTTGTGAATTTTCGCCTTTTTTGCTACTGGATCTTTGCTTTATATTTTCAGACCATGAGATGGTCGAATTCAAAAAAGTATTAAACTGCAAAGTTGTAATTCTTGAAATTTTCTTCAAAATGGACTCAAGAATCACATAATTTAAAATTATGAGTAAAAAGTTATGCACCCAAGAGTATTGAGTCACTTTAGGCCCGGGGGATTTTGCCTTTTTTATTGCAGAATATTTGTATTGCAATTTCGGACCCCAAAATGGCCGAATTTGAAGGAGTGCTGAACTGGAAAATTGTGGCTCTCAAAATTTTCTTTAAGTTTAACTATAAAATCTCATAATTTAGAATTTTAAGCACAAATTTATGCGCCCAAGAATACTGAACCACTTCAAGCCCGTGGAATTTTCGCCTTCTTTATTGCATAAAATTTGTATCGCAATTTTGGACCCCAAGATGGACGAATTTGGAAAATAGTTAAACTGGAAAGTTGTAGCTCTTGTAATTTTTTCCAAAATGAACTCTAAAATCGCATAATTTAAAGTTTTGAGCACAAAGTTATGTGCCCGAGAATATTCAGCTATTGTAAACCCGTGGGATTTGGGGCTTTTTCACCGAAAATTCACTTGTAATTTTTAAAGAACGAGAGTTTTAGAGAGCATATCGTTCCCACAGACGGAGCCAACTGATGGTGTCAAAATTTAGAAGTAGATAATTAATCAATCAATAAGCAAATATCGGTGAATAAAAAGTAAATGCGACGCAATGATGAACACGTGATATTTTTTAAATAAGGTAAGTTCTTCCGGTAGAACTTATGCTATTCCGGTAGTACGTCCTCCTTTTGTATGTACTTATTTTGTATTAGCTCAAAAGAAATTAACTTGGATGAGAATACAAGCTACCAATTTTTCTCTTTATAATTTCACTAATTCTATCTATAAGTATAGAATTAGGATTACAAATATTTTAATATGATGAATAATACAATGTATAGGAGAGAGAGAGTGTATAAAAGTTGTTGGTATTTTTTTGGTATAAGAAGAGAGAGAATAAGACCTTCATATATTCTTCTTTAATTGAGAGAGATAGAGATAAAAAGAGCCGTAACTTCTCTTTTTTCTTGAAAAGAGAGAGAGTATAAGACCCTTCAATCCTCTTCTTGAATTGGCTTGTATTTATATTACCAATGGCTTTATATCTCTTAGATGAGATGGATAGTGTGTTGAATAAATGAATGAGATGATGTATTCATAGGTAAATAGAGAATGGTAAAAAGGTAAATTTGATGAAGATGAGAGGCAAAAAGGTAATTTGGTAAAGGTTCATAGAGGTGAGTGTAATGGAATTTTAGTGGAGGTGAGTGGGATTTTCTTCCAAATTTTAAATGAAATTGTCGAATTATCTTGTAAGCCAATGGTAAAATTAGTATTTAACCTCATCACCCTCCAATAGCTCTTTCCAAATGTTAAATATTGGCTAAATCTAGCCAACTATGTAACCCCAAACCCCCTTCTCCCATTTATTATTTCTCACCCGGTAGAATATACAATGAAGCAAACTATTCAATCCATTGATATTTTACATCAACCCATTAAAATTTTACACTATTCTATATTATTATTATTTTTGAAACAAATGGTGCAATAATATACTTGGTGGTTGACCATAGGGGAGGGAGAAAGAATACGGGATCCTATAATCCGAACATTGGCGTTAAGTATGGAAACCTTTCTTACTTAAATCATGCATGGCAAATGCATATGCATTTTATGGAAAAAGTTAACTCTGATAAGTTAATTGAGTATTGGGCTTCTATTTATAAGGGACTATTCTTGGCACCTCTTAGTTGTAGGTTAACATTAACGTTGTTGGATATATAGTGGGTGAAATACATGGTGGAAAATGAAATAGTAAGCGGGAATATGTGATATGTGCTGAAAGATAAAGTAGTAAGTGGGACTACTTCATCTTCTACCACATACCACATATCCAACCTATTACTTCATTTTCCACCACATACCAGATATTCCCACCTACTAATCATCTTATATATATACATTGTTCGCTTTAAAGATTGATATACCATTTTACCATTGCAAGATGGTAAGTGCAATATCATTATCTAAACCAAACAATATATATAGGGGGTGTTCACTGGTCGATTGACCGAACCGTTAACCTTCAAGTTGGACTGGACCGAATATTTCAGTCTTATATTTTTCAGGATTGGACTAAATCCATAGTGAAGACAGGATTGGACCATTACTTTTTCACAGGTCGATTTCGGTCCGTCCTAATCGATTTGACAATGTAAATTAGGCAGAGATAGGGCTCTGGTGGTTAACCAAAAGAGGAAGAAAAAAAGATGGGGTGAAGATAATGGGGCTTTGGTTGTGGACTAATTTTGTAAATGTTTTTAAGCAACATCAACATAAATATTATACACATGCAAAATTCTTGTATAGATCTAAACAAAAACAAAAGAAAAATGTGCAGATCCAAACATAAGATCCTTTGTTCATTTTCAATCAAAAACAAATATCAACAAATTTTGGGACTAGATCGAAAGCTTGGATGCATCTATGTTCTGAATGGAGAGGATAAATGGGTTGTTAATGTAAAGCTTGGATGAGATTCTTGAGAGAGATGAAATTTTAGTATGTATTGATGAGAGAAAGGGGACGTGAAGAACGAGTTTTTGGGGAAAGAATAAGAGAGGTTACGGAATACAACCGTACTCTATTAAGTTTTTAGGGTATTTTACATTTCAAATAGGTTGTCCTTGCTCACATGTGGGTGATTTACATAAATAAAAAATATTTAAGAAGACATATGTAACGGTTGGTTCGGTCCTACTCGGGTTTTAACATTGTGAGACCGAGGACCGAACTGAACCCTATCGGTCCACAAGTAAGTAGACCGAACCGAACCAAACTGTAGATAGAAAAAAAAGAAGATAAAAACTCGGCGGTCTGGTCTGGTTCAGTCGGTCTATTCGATTTTCTACACACCCTTATATATATATATATATATATATATTATGATGAATAATATGTGAGAATGTGGAGAAATATTAAGTAGTATGTGAGAATATGTGGTAAAATATTACGAGGTAAAATATTAAGTAGTAAATGGGAATATGTGGTCGAAGATGAAGTAGTCGGTGAGAATATGTCTCATGTGACTGCATATTCCACGACATAACACATATCCAAGCTACTACTACTACTTATCTTCATACATGTGTGTGTGTGTGATGTTATTTTTACCCGTAAAGTTCCTTTTTACTCAGCCACACTCCCATTGACACTTTGTGCCACTCACACTTTAATACCTTGTAATTAAAGATTAATTAATAATTAATTCAGAATCGTATATAATATCAATGGTGGTAATAATAATAATTATCATTATTAATTCAATCAAAATCCTCTATCCATCACTTTGACTTAATTAACTCCATCACAGTCGGCAAGCAAAACCCATCACCGTCAGAGAAAAAGTTACTGGAAAACAAAAAAAAGAAGTCGCCGGGGAACAAAGAAGAAGACGGTAGCGATGGTGGTGGTGAGAGTGAAAGAGAGAGACGAGTTGTGGATTAATTGAGTGATTAGTTTGATGGCTTAGATTAAGGGTGGTGCTATTGCCACCCCCCAAACTTCTCACTTCCACTCCCATTCAAAAAAAGGTTCAAACTTTTATTTCCACCCCACCCAATTAATCATTTTCAACCAACTAATCACCCATTAACATTAATTACTATTCATCATCTTCTTCCTCTTCCTCTTCTCTTTTTCTTCTTTTTTTTTTCTTCTTCTCTATGGTTTTTACTCAATGGTTAATAATTAACAAAAATTCAGATCTAATTAGCCCATTATGTCTTATTCAGTTTATTTTAAAAACCAACAAAAATCCAAAAAGTAACTCAAAAAAACACACAAAATCTCCATTGATGTAACACAAAAAAAAACTTTAAGTTGTAAAGAATGGTAAAGAATAGTGAATCAAGGATTATTAAGGTAGAAAAACCTAATGAATGAGAGATATATTTGTTTTTATTATGTTTAATGTTTATTTTCTTTAGTTAATATCAAAAAAAAAATTATACCAACAAAACGAATTAGAGCATCAGAACAGGTTACCTCGGTTACGGAAAACCGAGCAATATGATGAACTTCGGTCATAGGAAACCAAAATTATCCAAAATACTCAGTTGTTAGAGATCGATGTAAGGTTCTGAGAGCTAAAAATATAATCCAAAATACCTCGGTTGTGAGGGACCGAGGAAGTGGATGAACCCCGGTCATAAGGAACCGAAATTATTCTCAATACTCGGTTGTTAGAGGCTAATGTAAGGTCTCGAAAACTAAAATATGATACGAGAAGGCCTCGGTTGTAAGGGACCGAGGAGTTTGATGAACTTCGGTCAATGGTTGAATAATTTTATTAACTCTCCAACTTGTTAAGAAAATAAAATGATTAAGAACCTTTAATTCTTTATTCTATACCATTCTCTATAACTTAGAATTTCTTTATGTTGCATTAAGTGTGGATGGATGCAAAAATTTAGAAACCATTGTTGAGAAGAGAAGAAGAAGAAGAAGAAGAAGAAGAAGAAGAATTAATGATTAATTATAATTGGTTTGTGTTGCATTAAAGGTAAATGAATGTAAAATTTTAGAAACCATTGTTGAGAAGAAGAAGAAGAAGAAGAAGAAGAAGAAGAAGAAGAAGAAGAAGAATGAGGAGGAGGAGGATGAAGAGGAGGAAGATTAATGATTAATGATTAATTATAATTAATCACTAATCTATGTATATTAAAATGGGAGTGTCAAAAGAAGTAGTGAGAGCGTTGATGAGTAAAAGAAAGTCAGTGGGAGTAGTAATGAGAGTGGGAGTGATACCAAGTATATATTGGGGTGGAAATAGCACCACCCTAGATTTATTGATGGGTGAAAATAGAAAATTTAATGCATTAGTTGGGTGGGAGCGGTACTAAGTAATTTAGGGGGTGGAGATAACACTACTCATATTAGTTTGATTTAGAGTTTGATATTGCACCTACCATTTTGCCATTTTGGTGAAAATATTCATAGGTAGCCAAAATATCCGTATTGAATATTTGTATGGTAAAACTGAAAGGGTTAATTTTGCTTTGTTTCTCCCAACTATGGCCTTATTAGTATTTCACGAAATAAACTACTAATGTTAATAACTAAAACTATAAATTATCCATTTTGTTACAATTGTTCTATTTTAACTGACATTGTTAAAATTCTTAACGGTAGAGAACCTACCTACAAAACAGGAGAACACGTGAAGGGATAAAAGACAATCCAAGTTTTTAGTTTTTTTGGTAAAATTCCAATTTTATTTATATAGAAGCCAAGGTGTGATTCCTTTTACTATAATTTCTGAATTTGTTCCCCTTCTCTTGTTGTTTGTGATAGTTTATATGCTTGAGTGGATTAGAGCTTCATGGTTAAAAGTAATAAGTCGCGTTTTTCCGTAATTGAAAACAAAATGAAGGGAGAAAGCTAGTGAAACGGTTCTTGGCATGGTTCAAAGTATCGGCCAAAATCGATCCGAGATGGCCGATACCGAGTTAGAATAGAGGGTGCCGAACCGCTATTATGACCCGATACGATTAAAATCGCGGTATTTCGAAATATCATCGATATTTTATCGAAATCACGCCGAGTTGCCGATATTTCACCGATATTTCACTGATATTGAATAATTTAATAAAGTGACTAAAGTTTGAGAAAAAAAAAGGTTACTCCATGTTTGAAAAAAAAAATGTTGATATTGTTCCAAAATAATTTGTTAATTTTTATTTAATTAAATTGATAACTATTAAAAAAATGTTAATTTGTTCAATTATTCCAAAATAATTTATTAATTTTTATTTAATTAAATAGGCTTAATGACCTTAATCCTAAAAAAGAAAAGATGATAAGAAGGAAGAAAAGAAACAAGAAAAATAAACGAAAAAGAAAAAAAAGAAAAAAAAGCAAAAGAATGAAAGAAAATACACCAAAAGCCTTCCATGGTTGTGAAAGAAATTGGAGCACGTGGTCAATAATCCATGCAAAACTTCGTAATCGATTAGCAATGACAAAATTGCATAAACTAGTGTATGTGCACTATAATATACGCCTTAAAGTTAGAAATTTAATATATATGAGTGATGCAGACGATTATTATAACCCAGTCGACCTAAAAAATATATTTGATGATGGTGATATATTGGATGAGTGGGTAGGGGAGAATGAGGTAGGGGTTTTAGAATCTGATGATTTAGTATGGTTGGATGAGGGTATTGAAAAGAGCGAAGAAAAGATGGAGGGTGGTCTCCGTCGTAAGCAACCTCAAAAACTTACCGTTTTCTCAAGTGATGACGATGATGACAACGGAGGGGATGATGATGATGATGATGATGATGATGATGCTAATAATGATGGTGGATGTGATCTAGGTAGTGGTGCTATACGAGGTACTAATAGTGGTAGTAAAAGTGGTGCTTATAATCCGGATACTGATAACCAACATGATGGTGGTATGTCATGGCACGTAGATGATAATTATTATGCCACACAAGACACAGATCACGGATATCGACCTTGAATAAGTGAGCAGCGAATGCATATAGCAGATTTAACTAGGTTCCCTAGTTATGATGAGTATTCTAGTGACTATGATCCTCATTCACAAAGTTATCGTCGCATCGATGATCAACAGAGCTTGAACTTAGGCCAACACTATTACAGTGAACATGGATACGACTATGATTATGATAGTCGTAGACATAACATATCCGGAGGTAGAATATCTAGTTATGATTTTGGCACTGCTTATGGAGGTTCTGCACAAGATTATGCTAGTAGTGAGGGATCAAATAATACTATTGTTGCTCGTGGTGGTTATTATGAAAGTGGTCGTGGAACGTATCATGATGGATCTTCAAGTAGCAACGATTATAGGGGATTTGGGTACTATCATCATGACGGTCAACCAAATTTTTCTGATTATGGATCATCTAGCTATTCATCTTATCCCTATGGGTCATCTAGCCATTCATCTCATCCTTACCTCACAAGTGTTAATTCCCAACCTCCTTTATATCCTCATTCCTCATCACTAGAGTTCTTGAGTAATGATGATAATTATAATTTATATCATTATTCTAGGCCTAATTGAACTTATATTTAAGATATTTGTACTTTATAAGATTGTATTGTTATATATTTATTGAATTATGATGTAATATTATATTATCAAATGCGACAGATAATGGTATTTTGATGTAAGATATGTAATTTGTATTAGATAATGTTATTATGCTTATCTAATTGATCCATTTTATTAATCTTATACTTTAAAAAAAATTTATATTTTTTTTGTAATTTTTTAGGCTTTTTAAATAATAAATCGGTCCATATCGCCGAAATCGATATCGATATCCGAGTTAAAAATTGAATGCCCGAATTGCGCATCGAAATCGCGGCTTTGAAGTATGGTTCTTGGCAACATCAAATTAATGCTTTAGAATTCAAAAGTCAAAACAAAAAGTTAATGGAGAAAATATGAACCTCCATTTCAAAATCCAAGTAATTGGTTTCACACTTTCATATTTTTGTTTTATTGCTTGAATGCTTTATATAATGTGTGAAGTCAACTTTGTTCATTTAAAAATATATCTCTGCTATTTCAAAAAAAATAAAAAAATATATATATCTCTGCGTTCTCTCTCCTCGTTTCTCTCACTACACACACATATATATTAAAATACAGCCAGTTGCAAAATTCTTTTTATACCCTCCCTAAACCTCACATGCGATGCATGTGGACATTAAACCGTTTATATTATAACCTCGTCAGCCAAATAATTACTAACATCAATAATTTATATAATAAAATATTAATAAGGTCATAGTTAAAAAGAGCAAAATATAATTAACTCAACCCGAAAATATAAAAATGTTAAAGGGCAATATCAATATATAAACCAAACAATATCTGGTATAATATTAAGTAGTATGTGCGAATATGTGGTATGTGCTTGAAGATGTAGTAGTTGGTGAGAATATAATATGTAGTATGCATGTGACCACTTCCATCTTCCATCACATATGAAGTAGTAGGTGAAAATAAAATATGAATTCATGTGACCACTTCATCTTTCATCACATTGTACATGTATATTTAATCTTTCGATCACCACATACCATATATTCCTGCATATTGTTTATCTTAATATGTATATATATACGAAAAAAAATTTATGCGGATCAATTTGTACAGACCAAGATCTTTAACGGAGGCTTTTTATCGCTAAAAATATATCCCCAATATATTTGGGGCGAAAAGTTGTAGTTAAAAATTCAATTCGTACGGTTTGGTCTGTATATAAAATGTACTCTCTATATAGTTTAGTTTAGAGAATAATTTTTCATCTGCCATGTTTTTGTCATCTGGGCCAAAACATCGGTAGGTGGCCAAAATATCTATATTGAAGATTTGTGTTTTAAAACCGAAAAATTTAGGCCAAAATATCAATTGGTGGTCAAAATATCTATATTGAAGATTTATGTTTTAAAACTAAAAAATATAGGCCAAAATATCCATAGGTGGCCAAAATATATTGAAAATTTGTGTTTTAAAACTGAAAAATTAAAAATGGTAGCTGCAATATCAATATCTAAATCAAATAATATATATATATATATATATATATATATTATGAAAAGATCATAAAAGGGCTAACTTTTTTTATCTTTAAATACGTATCACCTATTTTGACAAGATAAATGAATAATTTTTTTAATAAAATTTAGTAAAAATATGATCTTTCAGTTGGGAATATAAGTTAAAATTTCCACCTACTAATTCTTTATATTTTTAGACATGTCACATGTCAGTAGGTGCCGTGCTACACCAAGTGTTTATCTGGTTGGAGTACTATACTCTAATTGAGTAGTATTATATTATTTTATGAACGTGATATATTATAATAATCTAACATAAGTTAATATAGGTATTATATTATTATATTTTAAAAAATATTGTACGCTTATTTATTTATAATACTATACTGTAAGATGGAAAAATATTTTATTATTATTATTATATATATAGCGTCATTGTATATTATAAAAAATATAGTAAATAATTTGTTTGTAAATAAATATCTTAATATACTATTAAATATTATACTTTCATAATATGATGATATACAAATATTTTTTTATAATATTATAAAAAATATTGTAAATAATTTGTTTGTAAATAAATATCTTAATATACTATTAAATATTATTAACTTTCATAGTATAATAATATACCTAGAGGTGCACACAGTTATGGGTAAACCAAAAAACCAAACCAATCCAGTCTTACTAGATTGGTTTGATTAGGTTTATAAAATTAATTTGATTGGTTTGAATTTATTTTTTCAGAAACCGATTGGATTAGTTTAGTTATGAGTTAAGTCTTTGAATTAACCGAACCAATCCGAAACCGATAGCATTTAATTTAGTAATATATTATTTATATTTAGTATGTGTATTATATATTTTTTTATTTTATTAGTCAACTTGGCCACAAGTATCATACACCAAAACTATATTATAAATGACCTAAATGAGTGATTAATCACAATCAATATTAAAAAGTGGTTTTATTCCCTAGAGACTCTTACATGTTTAAAATTTTACTTTAATTAAATAGTTTTAAAATCATTAGGCATTATTACACGATAAATTAAAAAGTTTAAGCTAAACAATTAGCTTAAAAAATAAATGTGTCAAGTGTTGGCTCGTTAATAATATGTATTCTTTCTCTTAGTTTACATTACTTTAATTTAATTTAATTTTGTTATATTTTATAATCGATAATCCAATCCGAACCAATCCATTGTAGTTTGGTTTGTATTGGTTTGGTTTGAATTGGGTACAAATTTTTTGGAACCGATTATATTAATTTGGTTTATGTTTGAATAGAAAACCGATCAAATTCGAAATGATTATATTAGTTTGGTTTGGTTTTGAATAAGCAAATTTTTCTAAAACATGATTGTGTCATTTAGATTTTGGCATTTATAGTTTTGTTATTCTTAAGTTAGAGTTCATGGTTTTCATTTCTTGGGTTTTGAGGTCCAAAAAAGATGCTTCTATTAGTCAATGTTAAAAAATGTCCAAAATTCCTAAAATACCCCTAACTCTTTCATCATCTTCATTCATTCATCTCCTCCACCCAATCTTTCACCTCCAAAATCTCCGCTTCGTCATCTTCCACCACTACTTCCATTTGCTTGCAAAAAAGAAAGTGACCACAATTTTTTACTCTCTCTGATAAAACAAAATAATTACAACCCCATCTCCATCTCTATTCTCTATCTCCATCTTCGATGCCGTACTTCCGCCGTCGACCACCCTCCACTTGTGATCAAGTTGTGCAAAAACTCTTATTCATCACCATTTCCCTCTTCCACTTCATTTTCATTGTTATTGAATAATGCAAAAAAAACCTAATTTCAACAAAATATACCTTAAAACCAAAAAGCCCTAATTCAAGAACCCTAAAAAATATACAAAACACAATATAAATATATTTATATATACATATACCACTATTCCCTACCCCGGTGAGTAGCAACAGTAGTGTTATGAGTCTAGGATTTGTCGGTGGATCGAGAGAAAGAGCGCGGAGGGAGAGGTCAATCGTGTAACGAGATTTAGGGCTTTTTTTCATCGATTCACTATCTCAAATGAAGAGAGAGAGAGAGAGAGAAGGTGATGGTGGTTTAGTCTCCTTTTATTAATTTTTTTAGCAAATGAAGAGAAAGTGAAGATGACGAATGTGGAGAGAGAAGAAGGTTGGTGGTTTGGTTGCTTTTTTTTGGCGAAGCAAATGAAGAAGATGAAAGAATTAAGGGCATTTTAGGATTTTTTGCTTAAATTTAGTGTTGACTAACGTTTTTTATCCCTTAACTAATATTTCTTGTATATTATACATACACAATTTAATTAGATTGTCACTACCTACGAGAACAAAAAGTATCGCAACAAGGCACAATATTATTTGCTCTCTAACTTTGCATCTTTTAAATTGGGTGGCGCTATTGCCACCCTTCGAATCTCTCTGTAACACTCCTTTAAAAAAATGAAGGCTTTTACTAATGCCAAACACCACCTTTTTTTTTAACCCCAATCATTAACACTTAATATACCATTAATTAATTAATTAACAACTCAATTATAAAGAAGATGCATTAGCCATTTGTACACACAAAAAGTGTGTAAAAACAGGGGAGTGACAACTGACTTTAGTGCTCTACTTTTCCATCCCTCCATTTTCATTCCAACTTATTTTCATTCTCAGCTCATCTCAGCTTATTTTGGCACACTTTTTAAAAATCAGGACTCCATGTAGTTGAAAGAGGAATTATCAGTTAACATGCCAATACTGGAAGCAATTTCCATTTTTTGTGCTGTACTGCCATGGCTTATGGAGAGAGAGAAAGAGAGAGGAAAGAGATAGAGGTGCTTTTGATTGTACTCGGTCTGACGTAACCGAGTACAATGAAACTCCTCAGTTCTTTGTAGCCGAATATACCTTCTTGGAATAAAGGATCGCTCGGTTGAGAAGGGTCGAAATAGGTTGATTCATTTGGTTTTATGAAGCCGAATGATTACAGCTTCTTTAGCTCGGTTGTGAAGGGCCGAGGAAGATGACAAAATTCGGTTTTAAGGGGCCAAGTATGGTTAGTTCATTCAGCTTCACATCATTGAGTCCTTCAAACTAACCCAATTATGTTAAGCCAAGCAAACATTCATCAGTGAGGAAGAACATAAGACTATCTTAAGCAAACATTGATTTTGTATAAACTCCCATGATGTTAGGGCTCAATTGCAGATTCTTGAAGCAGTGAGGGAGAATTTCACTTTAATCTGCAATGGAGTGGGGGAGGAAGGTTCAATCCACAATGGTGTGAGCGTGGAAGAAAAGAGGATGACGAAGAAGAAATGGAAGAGGAAAGGAGTGAGGGGGGAAGGTTCAATCCGCAATGGCGTGAGTGAGGAAAAAGAGAAGAGAAGAAGAAGAAATGGAAGAAGAGCGGAGGAAGAAGAATCTGTGCTCTCTTTTTTTTTTTGGTTAATTATTTCTTTTAATCATTATTACTATTAATATAACTTAAAGGTGGGTGGCTATTAGGAGTGGGAGGAAGAAAATCATTGTACTTTGGGAGTATTATAGAGAAAGTGAGTATTAGAGAGATATTAGGTGGGTGGCAATAGCCACACCCTTTAAATTGAAATAGACATATTTTATTTTATGATAATAATATTAGTATTCTATAAAAGTATTTCAAAATATTCATATAAAGTGTCACAAAAGATGATTTTGAAATGTAATAATACTTTTATAGAGTGTTAATATCATTACATTTATTTTATTTCTTTAACACAAAACGATTAATTTTTAACACCCTTTTTTCTACATCAATACAACAAACTATAAATTCACAACTACTGTAATAAGGTAGAACCTACAACCATCATAATAAGACAAAAAGGATGACCATGAGAATGCTGGGGTTTCACTCACATTTATGTGAGTGAAACCCAAAGCCCCTCTTATGAAACAATAATTCTAGGTAGACATAATCAATTGACATAAAAACTAATATATTAAGTAGAATCACTATGTATAGATTAACAAAAGATAAAAGGATAAAGAAGATGCCATCAAGTTCATTAATTTCAATTTTGCCCCTAATGTTCTAATTTTGGCAATGTGACCCTTGAAGTTGCTATTTTGTTTCAATCATAACTCTAGACAAACAGTGCCCAAAAAAAAAAGAAAAAAAAGAAATAGATGCTGACGTAGAATCCAACATGGTGTGTCATGTCATCTTTCTCCCTCTTAATTTTTTTTATAAAACTTAAAAATGTAAATACTTTTAATACAAAATACAAATTCAAATAAAAATATATATATATATTAAAATCTACTCATCGAGACGAATAAAAGAAGATTCCTTGTTATTAAAAAAATTATTAAATAAAAAGTTATGGAAAATCGCATAAAATGACACATAATATGTATTAATATTTTATTTGTTCTTTTAATAAAAAATTTACAAATATATCATTGGGGTATATCTTTTTTAAAAAAATAGTTTAACATGTAAGATTTACAAAAAAAAAAATTAGATAATTATTAGAGATGCTCTTATGCCCATATATATATACACACAAAAAAGCTGGCCGAAATTGCATGTACAGCAGCTCTCTCTCTCGCAATAAAAATCACATGACAAGAGACGGCAACACCATTAGCTTGTGGTACAATTCTTCACCTGTATGACCAAAATTAGTATATATTGATAAATAAAAAATTTAACAAAAACGAAAAAAATAAAATAAAGAAAGAATTAATTACATTGGCCAAAATATGAATGTTCTGACAGCATTCAAGTACAAACAGGTGGCGAGAGAGTGGCTAGCGCCTAAGCAAGAGAAAAACTTACATGCTCTGGTTCACCACATTAGCATTCCACCTCACTATCCTAAGTCAATAAAATTTTGCCGCTTGTTAATTTTCTTTAAAAAAATAAATTAAACACAACAAATACACAATACACAATACAATTATATAAACATATATATATATATATATATATATATTATATACACCATCCTTTCTCTCTCTATGTCACTCTCTATCTATCTCACCACCATCACCATTATTCTCGCCAACATCACCACCACCAGCCGGAGCCTCCTTCGCTGGAGAGAACGCGTGGCGTGACCGGAATACCTCCAAGCTCTCATAGTCCAACTCAAACCGGAATACCTCCAAGCTCTCCCGGTCCGACTCAAACCGGAATACCTCCAAGCTCTCCCAGTCGGAGCCTCCGTTGCCTGAGAGAGCGCCGGCGGACTCAAACTGGAATACCTCCAAGCTTTCCCAGTCAGAGCTCTACCGCCTGCTCTGACTCTGCCTTCGACCTTTGGCCGGTAGTGGTCGCCGCCTCCGGTGACTATGGTGTTGGTGGTGAGAGAGATAGAGAATGAGAGAGAGAAGAGGGTGTATATATATGTATACATAATTGTATTGTGTATTTGTTATGTTTAAATTTTTTTTAAAGAAGATTGACAAGTGGCAAAATTTTATTGGCCTGGGATAGTGAGGTGGAATGCCAAGGTGGTGAACCAGGGGCATGTAAGTTTTTCTCTTAAGCAGGGGCGAAGTCAGGAATTATACATTAGAAGGCCAAATTAATTGGTTTCTAATAATTTTTTGCATATATTGTTATAAGGTAAAAAAATATATTATATTAAAGTATTTAATATCATAGACTTCAAAAATCAAAATCACATATTTAGTTATAATATTTTCATTCGAGACTTCATATTTTGAAAATATTGAATCATATCTTTATTGTCGATAACTTTAAAAACATCTTCCTCTATATATATTACCGAGCAATCATTCATGAAATCATCTTTCAACCGATTTCGGAGATTTGAATAATTTGATGATTGAGAGCTGTAGACACCCCGATGCGTGACCCCCGCAAGAACCCTAACGACCTACGAGAACTACTGTTTTTGGAGTTCGGGACCCACCCGAGCACCCGAAACTACCCTGAAGGGGTTTGTTGCGCGACAAACCTATTTTTTGTGGGATTGTCGCACGACATATCAGTATGTCGCGCGACAATCATGGGTATGTCGCGCGACAAACACTCCTTTGTCGCACGACAAACACTCCTTTGTCGCACGACAGACCCCTCTGCACTCGACCAACCACTTTCTAACACATCACAGTGTCAGAACCCATCACTTCAGCTATTTGTCGCGCGACAAATAGATATGTCGCGCGACAAACAGGCACAGTGAAATAGGAATGTCGCACGACAAACAGAGATGTCGCGCGACACTTGCCCTTTCTGGAGAAATGTCGCGCGACAATCCTCCCCGAGCAGTATAAATAGGCCAACACCCCCAAGGGTTCTGGACGGCAACTTCTTGCCACGGTTTCTACACCAAAACACCTTATTCTCTCTCATATTTTCTAATTTTTAAGCCTTCTCCGGAAGCATCTGCAATAACATTTATTTTTGCAAGAGTCTCGGATCTAATCTTGGCACCCGGAGTGCCACCTTCTAGAGTCAGACCGCCGGAAATATTTCTAAGAGGAAAGCTGATATCCGTCAGAGGTCTTCTCTGCCGTATTATATTTTCTCTCTCTTATTCTTATATATATCGCCGAGAAGGTAACTAAAGTCTCTTCTAGTAATTAAATAAGATATTTGTATATTAGTTTTATTGTAGACTTGGTAGATTCCTAACGCGCTCGAAGTGGCGACATAGTTGTGGTAGATTCCTAACGTGCTCGAAAAGTAAGTTTTTCCGGAAAGCAGTAGAATATCAGTAAAAGCATCCAAGTTTTTCAACATAGAATAAACATATAAGATCACTAGAGACCGAAAGGGCGGAATGGGTGCTTAACACCTTCCCAAACCGTAATATAGTTCCCGAACCCTATAGAATCATGGTTTCGTAGACAAACGTGTAAAGAAAGGCTTATCTGTAGTATTTCCTCTTACACAACTATTTTGTCCATTTTCTCGTAAAACTTATTGGCGACTCTGAACGAATCCCCTTGCATCTAGAAATAGGATAGAGGGACACCCGATATGAATTATCAACACATAGAAGCAAATGGAACAACGGAATCCTTTCCGATGTTTCAGACTCCCAAACCAGATGCTGAGACCCGAGGGTCGCATTTGCGGATTCTCACAAGAGCCATAAACAAAAATTGAAAAATAAATGAAAAACCATAAATAGAGACTGAAAAACAAATGACAAACAGATCGAATAACAAAATTGAAACACCGTAAATAAATAATAAAAACATAAAGGGGTCTATTGACTTAACCAAAGCTGAAAATCTCGAACATATACATTATATATACACATACATATATATATATATATATACTCACATAAATGTAAAATCCGAACTAACAAAATCGCAGATCTTAGAGGTTGAAGATCAAGACTTCGACTTTTAAGGTTTCGATTTAGCCTTATCAATTATGCTTGAAATTTCCCCAAAAAATGAAATAAAAAATGAAGGTGAAATAAATAATAGAAAATCGAATTGAAAAGTAATTATATATCCTTACAATCATTTATATATAGTAAACACGATATGGCAAAAATTATGGATTTCTTCTTTAGGAATCAGGGGTTTTATGTTTGTGTGTGTAGAATGGTGGTGGTGATGATGATGACGGAATGGTGGCATAGGAAGAAAGGGAGAGAGAGAGAGAGAGAAATGTGGATGGTGATGGGGAAAAAGAGAAAAAAATAGAGGAAACAGGGCGTCGACGCCGGCCACGGCCAGAGGGGTGGTAGGAGATGATGATTGATTTGTGTGTACATATATATAAATATGTATATGTATGTATATAAATGATTAAATGAAGAAGAAGAAGAAGAAGAAGAAGAAGAAGGGCATTTTGGTCCAAAAAAGTCAAAAATTGACAGATTCTTCACGGCGTCAGATTTTAAGGGGTTAAGTCTAATAAAAATCATTTTAGGATGTTTTCTCAAATATGGCTATTAGCGCAGGGGTTTAAGTCTATAAGCCCTAAACATAAAAGGAGCCACACCTAAGTCAATAACCTAAAATTACAAACCTTCACCCTAAACTTTTACTTTCTATTACACATGACTTTTAATATTTCTCTCCCTAATTACAACTTTACCTCTGTACTTACATGCGTAACCCCTTAAAGCCCCCCAACTCCTCGTAACTAATCAAAATGCCCAAATTCTCAAATGGGTTAATGGTAGTGCCACGTTTTTTTGTGGTAGTGCCAGAGAGAAGGATGTTAAGGACAATTCAAAAACTGACTGACCGATTAAACTGATTCGTAAAATCTAGAACTGAAAAAAACTGAAACTGAAAATGAGAATACTGAACCAAAACTAAATAATTTGGTTCGGGGCTAGCTAATCCAAAATCAAAACAAACTGAACCAAATTATGTATAAGAAAATTAAAGATGTTAATATATATACTCTAAGAGCACATGTTAAGTATACTATAATACAAAAAAAATGAGATTTTTATAAAAATATGTTTCTTATTATTGCATGTTGTGATCCCATTAATGCGTACCATTGTTATTGAATTAATTACATGGTGCTAAGACTTTTTTTTTTTATCACATACATGACGGTAAGATATTTCATTATCTTATTTAATGTATTTTATCCTTGTAAATATACAAATAAAAATAGTAACTAAATAAAATATATGATTTTTTTATGTGTTGCTTATTGTTCTTAAAAAAAACATGACTTTAAATTGAATATGAAACAATTTTACATTACTATTAGTATTATATTGTTATGTTAAATTGATTTAGGAAAAAAAATATCAAAACCAAATAAAACTGAACCAAAAAATTTGGTTTGAGTTTGGGTTTAGAAGATTTCGAAACCAAAAATGAACCAAACCAAATCGAAATTGAATTTTTAAATTTGGTTTGAGTTTGGAGTGCCTAAATTTCTATCCCGACCGAAGTCAAAAACACCCCTAAAGAGAGGCACTTTATAATTATGGCACGTTATATACATATATATGTGTGTGTGTGTGTGTGTGTATAAGACCCTTTTTATGGTTAGGTAAAAAATAATTTGTAATTCCCATGTTTCAAACTAACTTCACAAAAGAATTGAAGTTTAAAAAAAAAAAAAATTAAGGTACTTCAATGCATATTTGTAAATCCTGCGTAAAAAATTCAAAGAACCAATACGATAGTAACACAAATTAGATATCATTTTATGTGGTTCTCAACATTTTTTTTCTTGAATTCTTTTATTAATAAATTTGTAATCAAATTAAATTTTAGTTTATTTGTTTCGATGAATAGATTTTAAATATATAATTTTTATTTAAATCTGTATTTTATATTAAAAGTTATTAATTTTAAAATTTTATATAAAAAAAATTGAACAAGGAGAAAGCTGATATAAAAAACCATGTTAGGACGCACCTAACATCAACAATCCATTTCTGTTTTTTTTTTTTGGACGTTTAGGGTTATGATTTCAATGAAATAGCAACTATAAAAATAACATTGTCAAAAATATTAGGGAAAAATTAAAACCAATCTCAAAAATCAAGATTTATTTTAACAATTTTCTTTTAAAATGTCTTATTACAATTTATTATAATTAAGGGGGCTATTATTTACACTCCCAATTTTGTCACAAACATCACCTTTGTCACAAATACCCCCTTCATATTAATTTTTAGTTACTACCACCCTTCACCCAATTAAAAGTTAATACAAATATTAATTAAAAATAAAATTACTTAACATTGAAAAAGAAATAAGTCATTATATTTACTTCTCTCACCTAATAACAAGTGAGTGGATTCACACACTCACTTCACATAAGGTGAATGTGTTGTAAGTGACTCACTTAGTATAAAGCAATGAAGTGCAGAGTGTATTGGAGTATTTCTAAATTAGACTCACATAATAATAAGTGAGTGGATTTACACACACTCACCCTACATCAGGTGAACGTATTGTAAGTAACTTGCCTGATAACACACACTCGTTTCATATGGGGTGAGTGTGTCTGTGCACACTTGCTTTATTTGAGGAGAGTTGTAATTAAATTACTCACCTTATATAAAGTGAGTTAAGCCTGGATAGAACCCGCTTTATATTCTATTTTGGGAATTACATCTTTGTTTCAATTTGAATGTTATAGAATGATGTATGAAAGTTAATATACACATTAATATACAAATAATAACAATTATAATACATCTTTGACTTCATTTTGGAGTGGAATTTTACCACCAAATTTTTCTTGAATTTCTTCTTTCTCCCCCATCTCATGAACAATGCTTCTTATTTATCATAATTCAAGCTTCAAACTTTCCACCAATAATGTTTGTGCTTTGATTTGATTGTGATTTCTTGATTTTGAGAATTCAAATGATAAAGAAGTAAGTATCTTCTCTCTATCATTTTTACTTGAAACAAGGGAATGTGATTGTGAATGGGGAAATGAGAGATTTATGTTTAATTATTTATGTTAATATTAGATTAGTTTATTAAAATGAATAAATAGATAGGTTAACGTTTTAATCATTGGATAAATAAGTTACGTTATAGTTAAAGGGTGGTGATGTTGGCACCACCAAAATCTCTTGAAAACACTCCCACTTTTCATTCTGTTATTAACAACCGAATAATGTATAAGTTATTCGGTTGTGAAGGACCGAATATAAACTTGCAAAAATTTAAAAAAACTTGAAAATACCTTACTCGGTTGTCAAGAACCGAGTATATAGACTTATATTCGGTCATCAACAACCGAATAATAGACACTTTACTCGGTTGCGAATGGCCGAATTAAAGTGGGAGTGTTATCAAATATTTTTGGGGGTGCCAACATCACCACCCTAATTAAGTGAGAGTGTATTTGTGACAAAAAATAAAATAAAATGTTGAAATGATTTTTTTTATCAAATTATAAGTGATGGTATTAGTGATAAAATTGAGGGGTGCTATAAATATCTCAAATTATAGATGGTTGGTAGCCCCTGCTTATCAAATTCACATTTGACCAAATGTCTGTCTCAATTCTTATCTATCCCTTTGCCGTTTGGTTAATTATATTGCTATGGAGGTCGTCTTCATCTAGTTCCCGGCGAGTCCGACCATCTCGATCGCTTTGTTTTACCAATACACGAAACCTATCTACTACGATAATACACAGATAAATAACATAGTTAGTTAGGTTAATTTGTTCGATGGACTTCCTCCTCCGGTTAGGGCCGCCGGCGGGAAAATCTTCCTCCTCCTCTAGTTCTCGTAATTATGATGTTTTCCTGAGTTTCAGAGGTGAAGAACACGCCGCGAAATGTTTTACGAATCATCTCGATATAGCTCTGCTGCGAGCTGGACTTAACACTTTCTTCAGATCGGAGGATGTTGATGATGATACTGAAATTGAGAGAGCAATTGAAAACTCTAGGGTTTCAGTAATAGTCTTCTCGTCGGAGGATTTCGCCCCCTCTGTGGAGGAGCTTGTGAAGATACTAGAATGCAGGAGGAATTTTGGGAATTTAGTGCTGCCTGTTTACTACGGTGTCGATTCATCGCAAGTTGAGGCGAGCATCAGGAAAGCGCTCGAGAAGTATGAGGAGGAATTGAAGGTAGAAATAATGGACGAGGAATTGAGAAAGGCGAAAGTGATAATGTGGAGGAAAGCCTTGAAAGAAACTGAATGTTGGTCAGAATTGGTCCCGCGAATCTTACTTAAACCGGCTGATGATGATAGGTAACGTAACTTCTTCCAAACTATCCTTCCTTTCTTTCTTTGATCAGGGCTCGCCATCATTTATTTTTGGTTCCGATTAGAAATATTTTCTTACCTGTTTTGGGTTTTGTTAGTTAAAAGGAGTGTGCGATTTTGCTTTAATGCGAGAGAGTTTTACTATTTTGAGTTAATTAGAAAGAGACTTAAGAGCTTATTAAATGCAAATTGTTCTCAGCAAGAACATGATTATGTAAACAAGTCTAGAGACATCGTTCTCCTGCAGCACAATTCGATAATCACTTATGCCAGCCATTTTGAGGGGAGAATGTAGGTCTACATATATACATAGTATTAGAGCGGAGCCAAGTCCAATATTATATACATGGGTTGTGTTTGCGTGGCTAACAATAGGGTGGAATCATTTGTGGCAGCCTGACCAGGACGATAGGACTGTAGTGTAATGGGAAGGCTTTTGATATATATGTCGGTGTTACCCATTTTGGGGGAGAACGCTGGTGAGCGAACCTATGGCCACTACTATATGAATGCATCCATATAGTGAGGTATTTGTGCGGTTTTCAACTGAGTCTGAATTTTTGTGGCGGGTAGCAACTATTGTGTACTTTTGAAGAGGGCTATATTAGTATTGATGCAACTTAACAATTTCCTTTCATTTTATAGAATAGGTTCTTGTTTCGTATATATTATAATTGATTGGGTCATTCCCGATATCTTAATTCTTGTTCATTCAAATACGACTTTTGGATGATTTTCTTCATCATCCATACTTGTGACTTACTATTTTGATATAATTACCCCCACTTCTAGCAAACAACTAAATGTTTTTCTTTTTCATTATGAAAAAGTAATATTGAACAATATATTATAACACGGTAACTAGTTTTAATTAAATTATTTTTATATTTACAGTAAAAACTCTGTAAATTAATAAGATCGAAATTGGCTAATTTTATTAATTAAACAAGATTTTAATTTATCGATAAATTAATAATTTCTTAATTAACCAAAAGATTTGTGTTTTTAATATTGTTTTCTTGTTCTTAGATTTTATTTCTTATAAACTTAATTAAGTAAATTATATTATCCTTTGGTAAATAATTTGAAAGATTTATGTTTTCAATATTTGTGATATCGATCTTCCGTAAATTTTTATTTCCTACAAATTTAATTAAGCAATTATATTATCCTTTTGTCTTCCAAAATTAAGTACCCAAAACTAGGGGTGTTAAGGTCATTCCGAAAACTGACTGAAGAACTGAACCGATCTGGTCCAATCCGTAAAACCTTCAATAATAAAAAAAAAAAAACTGAAACAGAAAACGAGAAAACTGAATAATTTGGTCTGGGTTTGGGGTAAGCTAGTTCAAAACTGAACTAAACTGAACTTAACCGAATTATGTATAAGAAAATAAAAAATGTTAATATAGAGCACACGTTAATTATACTATAATACAAAAAGATGGCATTTTATAAGAATATGTTCCTTATTAATTGCATATTGTGACCATCTTACAAAAAAAATTCATTAACGCGTACCCTTATTATTGAATTAACTACATAATGTTAATTTTTCTATTATCACATATGTTAAGATTTTTTTTATCACATGCATGATGGCAAGATAATTCATCATTTTATTTAATGTGTTTTATTTTTGTAAATGTACAAATAAAATATTAACTAAATAGAAAACATGGTATCTATATTTTGCTCTTTGTTTCTAAAAAACGGTGATTTTAATTGGAATGTGAATCAATCTTACATTACTATTAGGGTGCGTTTGATTGCAAGCATGGAATTTACATGGAAAAAAAATAAGTTCCATGTAATTGAATTGCCTAGAATTGAGTTGCATGGAAAATGTAATTAAATGTGTTTGATTGCCTTAATTTTCTACCCGAAAAATATTGGTTGTATTGTGGCATTTTTAATGTAGAAAAAATTATGGGTATTTTTTTTTTACATAATTTTATAGTCATGATGGATCTTGTTTAATTGATCTTGATGAGTATATTTTAAATATAAAATTTTTATTAAATTTTGAATTTTTTAGTTTAAGTTATAGCATTTTTAGTGTAGAAAATGTTGTCTCGAAAACCGTGCAATTGCCTGGAAAATAAAAACTAGCCCCCTCCCCTCCCAAAGAAAATATTTTCCTTGTTTACAAGGAAAATGTAAGGGAGTGTTTGATAGGCCATATTTTCCATAAAAAATATGGCTTTTCCACCCAAATTCTAACTTTTGTAGTGTTTGATTGCATTTATTTTTCATGGAGTCAAACTCCCACTTTTTTTACTATTCATGTAATTTTCCTTGTAAAGGTGGAAAATATTTTCTTTGGGGGGGTTGGTTTTTATTTTCTAAGCAATTCGCACAAGGACCGAGGCAATTAGCACAAGTGTAGTCTAAAAAAAAACTTTTTTTTGATCAAGTAAAATTGTTAGAAAAATAAAAAAAAACTGTTTAAAAAAAAAAACAGTTTTTTGATGAAGTAAACTTGTTAAAAAAAAACTATTTTTTGATGAAGTAAACTTGTTAAAAATAAAAAAACTGTTTTAAAAAAAAAAACAGTTTCTTGATTAAGTAAACTTGTTAAAAATAAAAAAACCGTTTTAAAAAAAAAACTGTTTTTTGATGAAGTAAACTTGTTAAAAATAAAAAAACTGTTTTCAAAAAAGCAGTTTTTTGATGAAGTAAAATTGTTCAAAACAACTGTTTTTTAAAAAAACTGTTTTTCAATGAAGTGTGGTCTAAAAAAAAATTTTGTTTTTTGATGAAGTAAAATTGTTAAAAAAAAAAAAAAAAAAAAAACTGTTTTAAATAAAACTGATTTTTGATGAAGTAAAATTGTTCAAAAATCAAAATACTATTTTTTGATTAAGTAAAATTGGAAAAAAAAAAAAAGAAACTGTTTTTAAAAAATCTGATTATTTAGGTAAGTTCCATGTAAAAAATATACAAGTTCCATGGAAAATAATAGCTATCAAACAACAAAAGTTGGAAAAAGTTACAATTATCATAGAAAATAATGTCTATCAAACACCAAAAGATGGAAAAGTACACTATTTTCCGGGTAGAAAATTAAGGCAATCAAACACATTTAATTGACATTTTCCATACAACTCAATTCTAGGCAATTCAATTACCTGGAACTTATTTCTTTCCATGCAAATTCCATGCTCGCAATCAAACGCACCCTAAGCGTGTGAGCAAAAGTGGGAAAATATTTTCCCTAGAAAAAAAAGCCAATCAAACACCTTAAGTTGTCAAATCAAGTGGAAAATGGGTATTTTCCATGAAAAATACTCCCAATCAAACACACCCTTAGTATTACATTGTTATTAAATTGATTTAGGAAAAAAGATATATATGTCAAAACCGAATAAAACTGAACCGAAACCGAAATTTTACATTTGGTTTGAGTTTGTGGTATCTTAGTTTCTACCCCAATCGAAATCGAAAACACCTCTACTTATGACACTAAATAATTTCCTCTTACAAAATAAGAAATGTTCATTTAACATGCACACGTAACATGCTTAGCGCATTACAAAAGTTTATGAAATTCAAGCAAATATAAATTTCAGCAAAAAGGGGATCTTATAAAAAATTATTATCTTATAAATTTAACAAAAATATTAATTTAGCTCTTCGCCCAAGTTGGGACAGACAAAATTTATTAATTTAGCGAGGTTATTATTTTATTGAGTTTTTATTGTAATAGTATATTTGCAAGTTATTATCAATATAAAGAGAGGAGACTTCTAGTCATAACCAGTGTTTTCAATAGCGCGATGTGGCGTGCTTTTGCGCGTTATTGCTTTTTTCGGAGGTGAAACGCCATGTAGCGTGGCTGTAGTTGTGTTGACGGGGCACGCAATTTTATGCAATAGTGCGCTGAACGCACGCAATTTTATGCTATTTGAAAATTGCTCACGCTATTTGGGACAAGCCCTAGCCTCCTCTTGTCGTTCTTCATTCTTCTTCTCCTCTTCTTCTCAGAAGTGAAACCCTAGCGCGAAAGAAAGGAGGCGTGTTCTTGCTATGCTTTGGGTGGGTGGGTGTGAGCAAAATAGGGTTTTATCTAAGAGAGAAATTGGAGGATAGTCGGTGGTATTGAGTGGGTTAGAGAGAGGACTGTTTTTGAGCTTGAGAAGAAGAAGGAAGGAGAAGAGGAGTGACGACAGAAGAGAGTAGAGAGGAGGCTGCAAAGAGAAGAAGATATGAGATATATTTAGGTTTTTGTAAAGGTGTACAGGTTAAAATGACTTGTGTTCCCTTAGTCATATAAAAAATTGACAATATTTAATCTTTTCTAGTGTTTTTCTATTGTAAAGGCTTTTCTTAATGTATTATTTATTAATATTTTTTTATTATAAATAAATAATAATAATAAATATCTATATATATATAAATAGTTACTTAAAATAATATTGTGTTTTAATGAATTTTTATTATTGTTTTTTAGTATAATATTATTTTTTATTTTTTATTATTACGCTATTATGCAATTTGTGAGTGCTACGCAATTCCGGAACCAAAAATCAACGTGTTACGCTATCGCAATTTAAAACATTGGTCATAACTAAACAATGGCAAGGAATATGAAATGCGCGGAAAAGGGCTTTTGGAATCTCAAATGCCAATTATTTTTTTAAAACTCAAGCCAAACAATCCCTCAAATGTATATGTATTGCAATCATTTGCTAAATATTTACACTGGAAGTTGTTACATTTACATTTTTAGTTATGATATGCTAGCTCATTTTGTTTTTCAATTGCAATTTCAGCTCTGAGTCGAGCTTCATTAGAGAAATTATTGAAGAGATTCGATATTGTAAACTACGTTTGGATCTACCGGATCATCATGCATCTTCATTACATCTTATGGAAGAGCATTCGAAACAGGGAGAAAGAAAACAGGATGAGTCGTGGTTTGGCGTGGAAATGACCCACTTGGAGAATAGTAGACTCTCTGAGCTTCCGGGAAACCCTTCCTGCCGTTCTTTAGAAAAAATGCTCTTACAACATAACTCTGATTTGGCAGCGATTCCCTTCTCATTCTTTTTGAATACGCCTGCTCTTCAAGTTCTTGACTTATCCGGTACAAGCATTAAATCTTTGCCCCCATCCATTTCTAGTTTGGTTACACTGCGGGAATTGTTTGTTAGAGATTGTGAACTTCTTATGGCATTGCCCCCTGAAATTGGAGCACTTAGTAATCTCGAGGGTCTTGATCTTGAAGGTACCAAGCTTATATGTCTACCCAAAGAAATTAGAAGTCTTTTAAAGTTGGTACGCTTGAAGGTGTCCTTGTACAAATGTTCTGATAAATACAGAGAAAGTAGAGGAATTGAGGCAATAATCCCGAGGGTAACATTATCAAAATTCAATCACTTGAGGGAATTGAGTATCAATGTCGATCCCAACTGGAGGTGGTGGGATGTAGAGGTGGAAGCTATCCTTGACGAGTTGTCTAGTCTAAGAAACTTGCAGACACTGAAACTGTACTTGCCCAAGGTTGATTTATTGCAACGGTTCCTTCAAGTTACACGCGGTTCGACTTTGTTGTTCCCAACTCTATCAAACTTTAGACTGATTGTTGGCCGTCATGAACAGCGTATCGTATCTTGCCTTCCGGTTGACTTTCAAGTTGAGTTTGAGAAATTGGAGAAATGCCTGAAATATGTAAATGGCGAGGGAAGCACAGACGAGATCGGACAAGCGCTCAAATACTCCAGCGCTTTGTTCCTCGAGCGCCACTGGAGTATCGAGAAGCTCTCTATATTCAAGACTGATGAGATGGACAGGCTTAAGTTTTGCCTGTTAGTGGAATGCAACGAGATGAGCACCGTTGTGGATGGAGCCGACTTATGCCAACAAGGAGACAAAAGAATTAACAATGCCAATGGAAAACCCTTGCTCAGTTCGCTACAATACTTGGGCATTCATTACATGAAGAATTTGGAGCACATTTGGAAAGGGCCAATCGTTAACGGTTGTCTTTCATCCCTACAAATCTTGGACCTGCATTCATGCCCGAATCTGAGTACCATCTTTAGCCTATTTCTGCTTCGTAACCTGCCGAACTTAAAAGAGCTGACACTTGAAGACTGCTCCAAAGTCAAAAGTGTAGTAAGTGTAGACTTTTGCCCCTATGAATCTTTCCTCCCAAGTTTAGAGAAGATATCACTATTGGACTTGCCTGAATTGGTAAGCATTTTCAGTGTTCCGCGCGTCGCGCCAAAACTTGAAAGGATGTTGGTCTATAATTGCCCCAACCTCAAGACTCTTTCGCCCATGGAAACGTCATTTATGAAGGAGATCAAAGGTGAGAGCGAATGGTGGGAAGCGTTGGAGTGGCACAAAAAATCAGAGCTGGGACAAAATGAAAATTATTTGCTTGGCATCTTCGTCCCACTTAAAAGTGATGGCGAATTGGTGGATGAATTAGCAGAAGCTGAAAACCAACGTCTCAACGACACTTTATCCTTGTTTCTTCAAGCCTCAACACTTTGCCTGAATTCGGAATGCGCCGCCGCCGCCGCCACCACCACCACCAGTGGATCCAGCCTCGGCCATGGGGTGATATCGGATCCAGCTGATGACACTTGTCAGATCGGCAAAATTAGGGGCTCTTTGGGTTGCAAGTTTTCCGGGGGAGAGAAAAAGGAAATTACTACGACTAATGTGATTGAGAAGGAGATCATGTACAGAGGTGTTCGAAAGCGGCCATGGGGGAGATATGCGGCAGAGATTCGGGACCCGGGAAAGAAGAGTAGGGTTTGGCTCGGGACCTTCGATACAGTGGAGGAAGCAGCCAGGGCTTATGACGCCGCAGCTATTCAACTCAGGGGCTCGAAAGCGAAGCTGAATTTTCCGGGAGTGGGAGTGGGAGTGGGAATTGGAAATAAGAGGAAGAGGGATAAGGAAATGAAAGTGGAAACGAGTTACAAGGAGGAGGAGGAAAAAGGAACTGGGGAAGTGGTGGAGCAAGATGAGATTGAAGAACGGATAATGATGGTGGATCTTAATCTCTGACCAAAAAATGGGAAAACTTAATGAGAACTCTGCCAGTGGGAATTTTCTGTATGTGTAGTACTAGTTATTAATGTTATTGTTAGTGCTGTTGTCCAATTCAAAATTTCCCTTTTTTTTTTTTAAATCGTTTTTGGAGACAATAATTAGACTCACAGACGGTTCTTACCGAAATTGCACAAACAGTCTAGATGGATGCCTAGCTGGGTTCTTCTTCATCTGCGTAAGTTCTCTCTGCAATTCCATGACATTAAGTTTTTTTTTTTGGAAAAAAAAGGAAAAAGGAAAAATTAGAGAGAGCCCCACATCAACTCATAGTAAAAAGAAAATAACACTAGAGGAACAAAGCTTCCACACCACCGGTGAAACTTCCGGCGAGTTTGCCGATAGCATTAGAGAGTATATGAAAGAAGCAATATATATAATAGAAGTTCATGTTCATCTTTCATCTCGTTAGAAGTTCCATGCTTAAACGATCATCATATTAATTGTTGAACAATTAGTTGTTTCATTTATAAGGCATAACTTCATGGGTTGGTTGTACGCGCGGTGACAACTTTGTATGTATTGGAACCTCTGTGATCTCTAGATATATTAGATGGGGATATCAAACATCAAACTCTCCGATGAAAATTAATTTGATGTCTTCTCTTAGAAGCAACTAGGGTTTCATTCATTAAAAGAGTAACACAAGGAAATTGGTGGACAACTGATTAACAGATCCCGCGAAGGTCATCGGTGAATGTCCGGTGATTCTACCGGTGCTTTGGAACCACCATATAACTCCGGTGCTTGAAAACCCTTCTATCTGTTTACTTTTTTATCTTTTTATTTTTTTCTCTCTATTTTTATTTTTTATTTTTTTGTAGGTTAACGAGATAAAGAATAAATGTGCTTGAATCATTGCTTATATAAAAATAAATGTGTGGCTCTATTAAATTATTAATTACTAAACAGTAATCTCCTTTGAAAAGTTCTGAGTTTTTTCTGCTTATGATCCAACTTTTTTACTTCTTGACATGAATTATAAAAAGTTTTGGTGTGAATTTACCCATTTGAATTCTGGAAACAAATTTAAATTCGAACCAATAAGACACTAAAGTTAATAAGACGCAATCTAACCACTTGATTAACATTATCACTATCATTTACAAATGTGTCAAAAAAACAGATTTATCACAAAATTATTAGATATAACATGCATTTTTCAATATTTAAAATGTTCTTACTCCTATACAGTAAAACCTTCACATATTAATAACTTTCAGACCAAGTAAAATCTATTAATTTAGCAAGATATTTCGTATTTTCTTAAATATTATATACTGAATTTAGTTTCTTGTTTTTACGAACTAAGGCCATTTAATGACTTTTTCTATAAATTCATTTCCATCATCCTATTTGTCAAGCTACATTGAAATCTTCAATTCTTAATTTGGACCAAAAAAGAAAAAGAAAAAGGACTTCAAACTAAGATCCCCTGTGAATTCAGTGGCAAGTTCTAAGTTATGGCTTCAATCCTTGACCCGAGCTTATTCCATCAAACCAAAAACCAAAAAAAAATCATAAACAAAAATCAAGAAATTCTTCCCTAAGTTGCTAGTCTAAGCCCACATCAAAATGTTCATAGAACTATCCAAGTATCTATCTGATTTATTTCTAAATGGAGAGCCTCCAGCAGCCTGCCTCAAAAGAGCACATTTGAGCACAAACAAAAAAGAAAATTCATACAGAAACACATCTGTTTTAGTATTTGAAAATATACAAAAACTAGTAAGGTTTTCACTATCAACGATGTCGGAGAAAGACAAACGTTGTGTATGATTGTGATTGCATGTATCCAAATTACAAAAACGCCATGCCGCGAGTTTAAGCCCGCAATCCACCTACCCTTTACAAGAAACAAGCCCCTTTTTCCTACAAGAATTCTATTTGATAGAATATGGCTTTTAAACCAACATCATCACTTCATATAAAGATTCCTATGTATGGAATTGATATCTCTCATACCTTGTGGAGGAATTGGCTGCTCTCTAATCTGTGACAAAAGCACAGACACTTGCTCCGTTGCGATATCAAGCCTCTCTTTCGACTTTACGGACTCCGTTATGAGAGTCGATACCATACTCTGCAATAACTGAACTCTTTCAGCATGATCGCTTGTCATCGTTTGAAGGAGCTTAATGGACGGTGTACTAATCCGGCGCCAACGGAGCAGGAGATACCGTTCTGGGATCTGAAAGCAATTTCCCGTCGATAGGACTCGAAGTGCATGCCGGCAAAGGATCCCTGAGAATTCGAAATGGTGGCAGCTGCAGCTTATGATGCCTTCTCGTGGGACCCAGTAGACTTTACGGCCCCCCTCGAGTTTTGTGTGGTGTCTGACTAAAAACCCATCTTCCATTTGAAATGAAGCATAGTGGGCTGATAGAACTAGTTGCTCTTGGAGCTTGGAAAACGCAAAGGGCGTGAGGATTGAGGCGGCGTGGGATTCCATTGGGGCGCCAGTTTTGAGGGAGATGTTTTGGAGATTTTGTTGCATTGTTTGTTGTTCTCCTGCTTGATCTTTGAAATCCACAGCAACAGCCACCTGATTGTGCACAAATTTGTTAGTAATAGTGATTTCTGTCTCAAATTACATGTCTGACTTTCCTTTTTGGAATGTTTCAGTTCCTATTTCCATTTGGGTCAATGAATGTAACATATCTCCCATGGTAAAATATGTTTTATCCCTGACCATTGATTATTTGAAAAAATTAGCATTCGTTACAAATTTCAAAAGACGAAGTGGACTCTTAATTTGTAGGGTGCATTACAAAATTTGGATTTTTTTTCAAAGTTTGTCAAGATTTACTAATGAAACAATTTTAGCTGTAAAAAATATCTATTTTCCACACTTCTGCAAGTATTGTACACGATTAAAATTCATGCAGAACTTATGATCTAATGCAACCCATAAACTTACTTCAAATTACTCCGCTGTCTCAAATTGATGTTCTCCCTTTCTTTTTCAGTATATCTCAAATTAATAGATCCAATTCATTTTTGGGACATAATCAACATGCCAAATCTCACAATAGAAAATAAGTTGTATTGTGGACCACTGATTCTCTTGAAATTAGTGTTTCCTAAGAAAGTATCAAAACAAAGCAACATTATCAATTTGAGACAGAGTGGGTAATAGCGTAGGACTATAGAACTTACTTGTTCTACGAAATGTGCAAGCCGGGTTTGAGCACTCAAAAACCGTTGAATGAAAGCATTAATCGACTTCGAGTGTCCAGCTGTAGTCATCCCAGCAAAGAAATGGCTTCTCAAATACGGCAACGCCCAAAGTGACCTTAAACCAAACAAACTGGCAATATGCCTGTTGGTGTGAAGCCCAAAGGAATTGACCATATCTCTCCAACCCATCTCAAAATCATCAATTGCCTCCATATTATATAGCCGATAAAACTCAGCTTTCCACTCATTATACCTTTCTCCCAAAACAGCATTGAACCAAGACGGGAACTTCGCCACTATCAGCCAAATGCAAAGTGCGTGCTTAGTAGTGGGCATTTCCATCGCTATTGCTTCTTTCAAACACATATTTTGGTCGGTTAATATTGTTTGTGGAGCTTTTCCATTCATGAAACCTAAGAAAGCCTTTTACATTTATAGACGAAAAACCAAAAAAATATATCAAGGATTAGAATCTTTGCGAACGTGTGTCTAATGTGTGAGTTACATTGGCTTTGAAAGAGGAAACAACACGATTAAGTTGAAAATATATAATATAATGACATTGGCTTCCACTATAACAGGTACATCTTTCAGCAGTTGAGTCATTCAAATAATAAATAAATAAAATGGCTTTTTTGCCTTTGCCCCCTTTTCTTAATGCGAAATTAGACTTGCTCAATGTTTTCATAATCATTAGACTTTGGCCCCTGCATGCAGTCAAATCTCAAAGGACAACATACAAATAGGGGGCTGTGTCTAATTTTTTTAATATAACCCTTTCACTTAACCCGCCCTTTTTTACATTATTCTTTGGGATTCCCTGGTAGACAGGCAAAGTCTTAATGATTATGATATCATGGGGATAAATCTACTTTCCATATAAACCAGGATAAGCTAACAAGTGAATTCAAGAATTTTACCTTCAAAGCCCAAGAAAACGACCTCAAGTTCTCCTCTCGTAGAAGCACACAACCAAAGAAGCAAGGCATACCATAGTTATTCATTCCGACCCATATCCCAAGGGGCATGTCAAATGCAGTCAACCGATGTGTCGTATCAAACACCACTGCATCACCAAATATCTCATACGATTGAATCGACGAAGCATATGACCAAGCTATATTCTCCAACCTATTGTTCGAATCAATAACAAACTCAAATTGGAAATTGGGGTCCTTTTCCTTAATATTTCTACACATTCTCAACAAGTCTATGCTCTCATCCTCGGGATCAACTTTCCTAAATGATTGAAGCAAATTCCTCACATCCTTTTCTGTGAACGGCAAATAACCGGGCTCCACGCACTTCTCAAGCTCCATGAGTCTCATCATTTGCTGAACAGAAATACCCGTTTTGGCAAACATGAGGATACGGCTCTTGTCCGTATCCGTTATGGTCCGGTATGCAGGTAGGAACCGAACTTGGTTGGGTTCCAAGAGTTCATGGTTATGGTGGTTCGCGAACCCCGTGACCCGCCATTCTGGTGCACCCAATTCATTCGTTTTACTTATACGCATATACGCTTGACACCCACACCGCGACGACTTTCGATTTCTTTGAGGTTTATTTTCATTTAAGGTTTTGATCGGGGTGTTGCCGGCTCGGTGGCAAACAAAGTAGCGCCTTGTTAGCCCTTTGCCGACGCCGTCTTTGCCTTCAGTGCGATGACGGCGGATGGAGAACCCACAGCGTTTGGCGAATTCGCTATAGTATTCATAAGCGGCATCATGGGTGGTGAATCTTTGGCCCATATAAGGAATGGAATCATTTGTCGTTTCAAGGGAGAGGCGGGTTTCATCTGGAGATTCCTCTGTGCTGCTTGTGTCGTCTAAAGATAAAGATCTCTGGTCTGAGTGATCGTCGTAAAGTACCATCATATGCCCAGATACTTCAGACATAATAGCTGGCTCAGTAACCTCCTCAAGGTTAAGTGAAGATCATTTGGGTCCCTACCAAAATATTCACAAGAAATGAGGAATATTTTTAGTATCTCAATCTTAGTTGATGGATCAATTCTGATAGAATCCAACAGCCAAAAGATTACAGACGCATATATATAGACAGATATTTTTTTGAGTTAACTAAATAGGAAAAAAAGCACTTCATGGCATATCGATCAAAGAATATGATGCGTAAAATACCGGTATCTTCTGCAATAAATACGACAAGAATCATGGCTGTTCTAAATTCAGGCAAAAAATAGGCAAAAAGGGATGAATCGGGCTCCTTTACAGTGATGGAAACCACTCTAGAGGAGAGTTCAAGAAATCTTGACAGTTATTTTAAATGTAGATGGCTTAGATTTCGATAGATAGTTTTTGCCTAAATGAGTCTTCGCCAGAGGTAGAAAATATCTATCAGAATCTGAGCCATCTAATTTTTAACTGACAGTTCAAATTTACTACTCTACTCCAGAGAAGCAAGGTCCAAAAAGGATACATTACATAAATAGTAACAATTAAAGATGGGAGTCATACACACTGCACAAGGCTGTAGCACTCGGAAGGAAAGGTTACAATGGTATATTAGCCTTACTTCCGTTTTCATGGGACTGATTCCAATGGCTTGAAATGTCACATAATATGACATACAATTTTCCATCTCATATTGGTGTAACAAAGTCCATCAAAAGGCTCTATAAAAAAGGAAAATACATCCCCTTGTGCATGAGACGTGTAGTTTATAACCTTTTCAACTTACTCCTCCGTACATATCAACAAATAATTCCAGCCAAGAAGAAAGGACAGATAGCAAGTGCCCAAAAGACACAAACGTAGAAGGAATAGAAGGCAAAGAAAGAGCTTATGTCACTCACCTAGTCTATGGAAGTTCGTTTCCCATGTCTATTCGACCTTTTCTCGGCGTCCTTTTTCTTGGAAAATTAGAACTCTCACTAATCTGTTAGATTGTTAGGACTACAGCAACAAGAACGAGAAAGGGAAAATTTCGTTTACGCCTATCCATGTTTTTCTTCTTAATTATTTTTTCTTTGTTTCGATTCCTTCACAATTTCTTCAACGTTGTAACTTCCTTTTTATCCACCAGGGAATATTCTAACACATATCTTTCAAGGAGTTGACTATGTAAAGAATAGCCTTCATATAGCCAAATTTTGGATACTACCGAACTTTAATAATGAAGTTTAAAACTGCTATCATCTGGTTTGTAGTTTCCAAAAAAGTCAAAGTTTCTGTTCATTAGTTTTAAATTTGTGCAATTATGACATTTTCTCTAGAGATCAACTTGTTATCTGCAAACAAGATTTCTAGTGTCAGCTCTCAGCTAATACTTACGCGCTATAAATTTAGAAATAATTGCAGATTCCAAAAGGGTGATGCTACTATCGTAAAACATGTAGTCAACACCAGCCGGCAGTTAGAAAAACTACAAGTGTTATGATGCCACCGCTGAGTAACCAAACATAACTTACCATGATCTCTTAACCCACCAAATAATGAACAACAATATCCCACATAAGAAGTGGGATAATGATATCCCATGTTAAGTGGGATAAGAGAAAATCACATCAAGACTTTAACCAAGCAAAGTTATCCGAATACAAGGCATATGATCCTATAGACCTATACTCACATTACCACATATACATATATACAGATATGTGTTTATATCTGATATTGACACTCCAACATCATAAACATTAGTTCATTGTTTATATCTGATATTGATATGTGTTTCTTATTCTTGATGAGATTGATGAATATGCAGAACCATTAAACATGTGTATCTTCATAACAACAAATGGTAAAATTTGAGGCTTGTGTTTGAGAAATTCAGAGTTGAAAATTCTATCTTTTTCAATGGGTGAAAAACAGAAGAAGGGATTTTTATGTAGTGATGAAAAAATTAGACAACTGACGGGTACTTTAATGTATTCAATACACAACTCATATCCTGGAGTATTAAATACGCAAACAAGGGTAGTTGCAGAAAATGGGATAAAAACTATCATACCCGCTCACACTGGACTGAATAATTATATCTTATCCAGAATTTTGGTCATTTATGTTCTAAACATATAATTATAATTTTTTTTTGATCAGAAACAAAGCTTATATAATTATAATAAACCTTATTGAACAAGTTCCTATCTTATGCAGTCCTATCATAACTTAGTTTGCCTTTTACGACACAACCCTGGTGGATAGAAAAGTGATATCGATATGAATAAATAATAATTACACAGTTATTTACCTAACATAGTCCCCTACACGAGTAAAATACAAGATTAGCAACACCTTTTTTCAGTTTCCTAAAGAAAACTTTTTTCAAAATTCGAAGGTGACATATAAACCACCACAGAAAATATACTATTAGGGTCAAAATGTGTTCCTGAATTCTCCACCTTTCTACAGATCAATGGAGAAGCGATAATTACCAACCTCTTAACACCAGAATTTAAATCTACACATGCAGATGAAAAACTGCACAGTGTCTTAATGCGTTGTTTTCCAACCACAAACTAGTTTGAGCCTAAGTACCCTAAACCTTTTATATTGAGTGACACACCCACACCAGTACACACTCAATTGTGCTCTGCCCAGAACTCTTAACCTTAAATATCCTCAATGTCAACACTCTTGCACCCACTCCCGCTCTTCAAACTGGTCATTTAGTTTTGAGCTAAATCAAGTCACTCTCGATACAATTAATAACAAAGATACCCATTCACCCACAACCTCTTCTTTCTAGCTCAAAAATGCGAAGACAAGACTATTACAGCTACCAACTCCTTTAGCTTCAAAACTATAGGTCCATTAACATGAAACCACTCTAAGTCCTCGTTTGGTTGGAGTTTTTGTTCGTTCCAGGAGACCAAAATGGTAAATTCACATGGAAAGTTTCAATCTTTATAAAGAGAGTTACCATTTCAGGATTCCAGGAATGAAGCAGAACTCAAACCAAACAAGCAGTACTAAGGATGTGTTTGGAAGCTCCAATTACACGCTTTATAATTGGAATCAGAGCAAAATTAGGCTAAAATTTGGACTAGGTTCTCAAACACACTCGAAGTGCATATGATATCATAATTTTCTTTAAAAATGTACACCCTTTATGATGTCTATCATGAATAAACCATAGCAAATACAGTAAAAAGATTCAACAAAATCCATACTTTATGGAAAGATCAACTAATTCACAATCTACCTACATTATAAGAAATGGATTCAATTGTCAAATGTAATCAAAATTTATAGCTCAGAAAACAAAATTCTTTACCATATATCAAAGATAAACATAACCAAAACAAATTCACAAAAATGCAGGTAACCCATAATCAGAGCTAACAATCATATGTTATTGAGTATATGAAGAGAATAAGGAAAGAGGGTTTTATGGGATTTTACCTAGAGAATCATTCGAGGAATGCTTTCATTTAGGAATCTGTTGAATGTTTTGATTGGTGGCTCAAGATAGCAAATGATGGCTCAAGATAGCAAAATTACGGGGGGAAGAGAGAGAGGGGTGGGTGATTTGCGAGGAGGAGGAGAAAGTGTGAATTGAGGAGGAACCCTAATTTGCGCAGGTATGTGATGGACCCCCTTTTATATAACGTGCGCACTTTCTTATCGAGCGCCTGTTTATGCCATAGAGGGATTAGATTACTCTTGCATCCAAACAACTTTTGTTATTAGAATAGTTAATAGTTTTTGACACATCAATTATCAAGTGCCCAAAATACAACCAAGTTGGGTGATACGTGTATTATTTTTATACTAAAATCGGTGTAATATTTTTATATGAAAATCGGTCGTACACATTCAATGCATGTGTGAAGTTATAAAATAAAATAATTTAATACAATATTAATGTGTATTTTAAAAATACATGTTAAGAATCCAAATAACGAAAGAGTAAAAGTTTAACATGCATTAAATATGATATATATTCTCATGCAATAATTAATTATTTTCACTCATAACATATTTAAATGTGTACTTATAGTATAAATTAATATTTTTTAATAACTGAATATGATATTTAGTCAAGTAGTGATAACTTGTGTTTATTATATTTAAAATTATAAGTTCAAGTCAAATTCCCACATTGAATAAATAATAAGTATAGTTTATTAAGCAGTAACAATGTGAAATTCGTTATTATGCAAAAGTCATAAAAAAAATAATAATAATAATTAAACAGTGGTAGAGGATTCGTACTGACGTGAACAAATCATGACACGATTTCAAACATACATTGAAATTACTTTTATAAAGTTTTGAATCACATTACCTAATGTATATTAACTTTTTATAAAATAAGTAACTCGTCATTAAGATGTTTATAGTTTTAATCATGGCCGGCCCTGGGTATAAGCGGTCCAGGTTGTCGCCTAGGGTCTCCTACGTACTGGGGCTCTCAATTTTTTAGGACCATATATATGTGTTTTAATGTTAAAAATATTTTGTGTTGATTGAAAACAATAGAATAACAAAGTGGCCCAACAAGAATTGGTTGATTGGGCTGAAACATATTCAGCTTGTAGCACAGGGGCTCAAACCCAGAAAAAGAAATTTTTATTGATGCTGCTTCTTCTTTTTTTTTTTTTTTAAATGCTTACTAAGCCTTTCCTAGGTTTGTTTTTTCTTCTTTTTTTCTTTTAAATGCTTACTGAGCTTTTTCGGGGTTTGTTTTTTTTGCTTTTCTTGAACTACTCATCTTTATCTTTTCTTTTTTCTTTTTTTTTTCCCCTTTTAAATGCTTATGAAGTTTAAGTTTGTTTTTCATAAACAAAAAATAAATGTTTTCATTTAAGAACTCCCTAAAACTATATGTTTTTGTTTAAGAACTCCCAAAAATATATGTTTAATTACTCTTTTTATAATTTTTCAAATGTCATTACTATATGTTTATTTTTATTTTTTTTAAGAGTTTATTGTACTTATATACATGAATATATAAAATTACAAAAAGGGCCCAATAATTTTTTTATTAGCTTTCTTAAATGAGGTTTTCAGTTAATTCCTTTTTCTTTTTTCTCAAAAAAGGTCTCATGTTCTTTAACACATCATTATGTATTCACAATACACAACATTTTTCATATTTCTTTCTTAATCTAATTTCTCTAAATCTTTTAGTTGTTTTGGTTCATGATTTCTCTCTATAATGAGTTCATTTGAGGGTGATTTTTTTTTAAAATATAAAACTTTATCTTTTAGTTATTGTTTTGACCAAATGAATTCTATATGACTAAAAAATTTTAAGTACTCTTTTTATAACTTTTCTAATGTCATTACTATATGATTTTTTTGTTATTATCCATTTATTGCTGTACTTATACTATATGAATATACAAAAATACAAGGACCCTAAAATAAAAATTCGCCTAGGGCCCTCAAAACTCAGGGCTTGTCCTGGTTTTAATGACTTTGTTCTAAGATAAAAATCACAAAATCACTTATATCTAAAATTATGTCTAACAAACTCATTTAATGTACTCTTTACTGTTATTATTGTTGTTGCTGCTGAATGCTTATAGTTATTATCAAATGTCGTGATATATTACAATGAAATGCAAGAAATGTAATGTTGTATGAAAGAGTTTTATACTATTTTGAATGGCCGTAATGATGAAATTTGTTGATACCAAGATTTGAATTTACGACTTCTAAAATATTTGAAGTGATCTTAACATTAAAGTACCTTTCTTTCTTTCTTTCTTTCTTTTTCATTTAGTCTTTTTTATTTTAACATAAATTTATTAAGCGTGCACACGTATCATGTTTATTTTGTGTCCGGTGGTAAATATAGGAACCCAATATCTTCTCCTTCAACTATTGAAACTATGAGAAATTATTTAATTACTATTGAACCCCGAACCCCGACTTAGTGTAATTATTTACTACTATTGAGCCCCGACTTAGAGTAATTATTTACTAGTATTGAGCCCCGACTTATCATGTTTGAAATTCTTTTCATTTTAAATTAGTTGATCCAAAAATTTTGAATTTGACAATTAGAGCAAGAGATTAATTTAGCTCACATTAATTTCATAGATAAAGACATCCAGCAGAATGTGCATTGTAAACAAATTTCTTCCAAATAAATTATTTATCAGTCAAGTGTAGCCCAATCCAGGTCCAAGTGGATAGCTTGCATATGAGTTTTGATTAGTTAAGCCCAAAACCTAAGCCGACAAATTGACGTGGGACCAACTTTTATATTGAGCCCACAACTCTTTTTTTCTTCATTACGATGCGATGGTAGATGTGGATGGTCCTTTTGGTGCACCCGAGGTGTAAATGCAACCTTAGTATTAACGTCAAGTATTTTTGTTTTCGTACTAAAGAACGAATGGCAATCTTTACTAATGTGTACGAGTGTATCTATTCTATTGTCTTTTTTACGGGCGTGAAAAATTAAAGTTTTTATCAAATTTTTTTTTTTGTATTTGATAAAGTAAAAAAATATTCATGAAATACCATTTGATTTTTCTTTCGTTATTTGGTTGGTACATGAAAAGAAATAAAAGTAAAAATATATCAATATTTCAATAATACTCTTGTATTTTATTGGGTAAATTTGGCAATAGTATATTTAAATAGGGGTATTGCTATCCAAAACTTTTATAATGAATACTGAAAAATCAATCACATGAGGTTTTAGTGGAATGATTTTCCTCCTACTTTCCTCTCTATCAGAAAAGTGTTTTTGAAATTTGTACTTATCAAACAAAGAAAATTAATAACTTTTCTTTCTTGAGTTTTCAAATCTGCAAACCAAACAAAACCTAAGTGCGAGAGGAGAATGGCAGTTATTTTTTTTTATATATACGCATTTGAAAATATTAAACAAGATATTAAAAAATGTGACTTGTATGAAAAAGTTTTTTACAAAATAATCATGGAATAATATTTTTGTAAATTATGAGCTTATATTTGACTATTTAACCAAACTTTAAAAAGAGTGCAACATTAAATTTGCAATAGGTTTTCGAATTATAATTTTTGATGGGACGCAAAATTAATTTTGCACTATATGTTTTTTGGCATATTATTATATTTAAGTGTTTGATTCACACAGTTTTAGAAATAGTTCAGCAAATTATAAATTTAAAACTAATTTATTAATAAAATACACAAGATAATTTTTTTGGGTTGTGCAAAGTTAGGTTCATTTGACATTTATTTAGAGTTACATAAGTCATACATAAGAATATACTTACTAAAAAAATATAAACACTTCATGCAAACACAAATTTACATTAATTTTTTTTTATTGCATAGTTAACTTTGCACAAAACAAAATTGAGGTCAAATGCCTCATTTTAAAATACAATTGATAAACAAACACTTATTCTAAAAAAATAATAAAAACTAGGACTTTATTTTAAAAAAATTAATATTCTTTCCTTAATTTTTTGTGAGAAGTATTATCACACGACCTTTTTCCCCATTTCCAAAATACTAAATTAACATTTGTTTTCCAAGGAAAGTAAAAAAGGATCTATTAGAATTGGAATTCAATCTATAACTCTGTGAAAAAAAATTATATACAAACATACTCTTGTAAGGGAAACCTTACTTTAAGAATAATATGAACCATTCATTTTAATGAATAAAAAGATGAATTTTTTAATGAAACTTGGTGGGAATGATCTCTACAATGAATAAACTATCTCCCCAAGATTTCATTAAAATATTCAAACAAGAAGGTGGAATGAAAATGTGATATGTTTATTTTCGTCCATTAAAATCTTCTATGGCCATGTTATCAATTTTTAAATTGAGTTGTTTTAATGGAATTTGATAAAGATAATCTAGTTATTACAGAGATTATCTCTAAAAAGTTTCATAAAAAAGTTATTTATTTATCATTAAAAATAAATGGTCCTTATTATTCTTAAAAAAAAGAGTTTTTCTGACAAGAGTATTTCTACATTTAAATATATATACACATATATATATATATTACTCGTATATATTACTCAACCAACACTGTCATATAATTGTATATAAAAATAATAAAAAAATCTACATTGTATAAAAATTATAAATTTTGATATTACACACGTAATAATTGTGTTATAGACTAATTCTAATACAACAAACTTTCAATGTTGAAAAGGTCGTCGCTTTCGCCTTTTGCACAAAAAAAGAAGAAGAAAAGGTAGTCGCTTTCCCAATAGCCGCCTCTATCTTTTATACATAACGATGTGTACGCAAATGGATTTAGAGTAAAATTTTTCAGGGTCTGAACTACAAATTAAAGTTTGGACATTGCAATTTCTTTATGGCCGGGAAAAAAAAAATGAAGTTTGTGAGAAAATGTGCACCAGAATATTTCATGGAAAAGTCAAACGTACATGTACATCCAAAGATTCTCTTAGGATTGCACGCACAAATAACTTGCTATTATTGATGATTCGTGCTGTAACGTGCATCATAAGCAACAAAAAACTATGGGGACTCTTAAATGAAAATGATTCTTTGTAGTTTTGTGTAGTAGTTAATTATTGCTTGTGTTTTTAATTATTTTAAATTTATTTGACACTTCATACATAACTAAGTATTATAAATGCATCTTTACTATTGTACTTCACAAAGTGAAAAGTTTCAAAAATTTTGTGTATTTCATTGTGTTATTAATTATACTATATTTTAACTAAATCTCTTATTACAGTGACATAAGGTTACAATTAAAGCAGTTTTGGAGTTGACTGAATTTGATCTCCAGATTGATTTTTGAGACTATCAAAATAATGTTTGTTCAACGATAGCCACGAATCGTGAGCGGAGATTAGTTGAATTGTATGCAAGCTGGACAAAACACCCCGTGAGTAAGACAAAAAAAAAAGAATTTAAACCATATTTGACCATTTCATTTTTTGAAAGAGAAAATGTTTCAATAATTTTTTTATCCCATTTTTAAGCTATAACAATAATAATTGAACAATTTACCTTTTTATTATTAATTTTTTATGGCAGCTAGTACTAGTATATATTAAACTACAAAGGTTATAAATAACATGTTCCAATAGCGTGAAATAATTTTCTCTATTTTCCAAGAGATATTGTTATGTGAGTAGCATGCCACTTTAAAATTAAATGCATGTAAAAGCCAAATAATTTTTTTTTAAAAAAAAAACACTTTTGTGTTTGTAATAGAAATTTTGGACAAAGTTGATAGAGGACTGAATATTTGCTATACATAAATTGAAAGACAATAATATTTCATATGGACCGGTCGATACAAATTGTGACCAAAATCGTTACTAAAACTACTGACCGGTCCAAATGAGAAATATATTATATATACTAGTCTAAACTCCCTACGGTTTAATTATATTAGGTGGAGAAATATACATTTCATTATTGAGTTCTCTTCAAGTTTTAAATGCCTTTTATTTTAAATTAAACATTTATTAATATAGAAAAAAGAGCATCTATACGCATAGTATGCACGTGTTAACTATGATATTTATTACGATTCTTTCTCCTAATAATTTAAGCTTTTAGAAAACATCGTTCATAACATAGTATTAGAAGTTAATTTTCTAGGAAGTCCAAGGTTCAAGCCTTGGCACCTTGAAAAAGATTCACCGCACCCAATATTTTTCTGAAAAATATATATGTACCATCCCCAAATTAACACTAGAAATTTAAATCACGTAAATTTAGGCCATAGTCAAGTAAATTAAAAAATTTCCCTTTTGATATACAGTTAAATATATTTTTTATATTAATATTAATATATTAAAATCCCAAATCATAATCCTCAAAATGTCAAATCCTTAAAAGATTATTCATATTTGTTCTTATATTCAATTTGATTCTCATTCCGGAAAGCTTAACATTTTCCTGAATTTAAAAATTAGTGATGTGATTGATTATGATAAGATTTGGGATTTTTAAAATGGAAATTTTTTTTGGTGTGCAACTAATTATATGAAACGGTCTTGATCATAATGAATGGTCCATAAAGTAACGAATATTTTCGCCTATGGACAAATTTCTACGTTAGTATAAAATATACGTAAAACTTAAATAATTTTGTACAAAAATTACTCAAAAGAACATGCTAATTAATTTTTTTTTAATTACTAATAGCTACACTAATAAATACCGACCCGTATTTAGAAAAAAGGAAAAGAAAAAAAGAGTTTAGGATTATTTGAATTGAAGGAAAAATAGGTAGGTCAAATTCGAATTTTATTTTTGGAAGATGTAATTCCACCAAAACTATTAATTGAGTTTAAGAAGAGGTATTTTGACACCAATTTTTTACTATTATATTTTTTACAAAAATTTATACAAACTTCTTATTTAGAAATTGCACAAAATTAATCATTAAATATGATCTTAATTAATTAGTTCAATAATTTTTAATTACTTCTAACAAATTTTCAAACGTCACAGGCTTACCTGCTGAATAATGTTTTAACTCAACCTTTCAATATATATATAAATAAATATAACCAGATTTTGTGTACAATAAAATAAATCTAAATTAGTAACAACCATACAAGTGGGACCCGCGAGTTAGCAAACTTGTTGACAGCGACTAGCGTTCTAAATTTTCAACATCCACGACTATAAAAACTTTACATGTTTCTGCACGACACTGCATCCAACCGCAACTACCCCCCCCCCCCCCCCCCCCCCACCACGCCCACACACACACCCCAAACCTCTTCTCTCTCTCCACTAAAATATTAAATTTCTGTACAATAAAATAATTAGCATTTTTTTATATCTATATTATAAAATATTAAATTTGATCAAAATATTTATCTAAAAAGTATAAGAATCTAATAGTTAAAAATACACATGTTATGATATACATTAGTTCTACACCTTTGGATGCGTTTTATACACACATCAAGATGTCATATCAAAGTTAAAACACTCACATCAATATTATATACATAATAAACTCTCACAAACTAATGATTTTATCTATACTAAAAATGCTATAACTTAAAATAAAAAATTCAAAATTTAATAAAAATTTAATTTTTAAAATCAACTAATCAATATCAATTAAACAAGATCCATCATGACTATAAAATTATGTAAAAAAAATCAAGAAAACATATTGAGTAACATTTAAGAATCCATAAATTGTTGGATTATTTTTACATTTTTCGTTGAATTTATTTTATTAAAAAAATTATATTGTCGAGATCAAAATAAGATAAAAAAAATATGATTAATGGATTGAACGAACATTTCAGTTGATGTTTGTCGAAACAAACTAATGATATTTGTCTATTTAGATTTAGAACACGTTACTCTTTTTATTCAATTATTTCACCGTGCCGAATGACACGGGTATACCCTAGTTAAGATATAATATTACAAAGGAATTAAAGTGTATAAGTTTGAATTTTCTTTAAGATACCTATTATTTTCTAATAATTTTCAATGCGAGAGGGTAATTTAATAATTTTGTGTGTATAACGAAATTAAACTCCATTACCACACTTAATATATAATATGAATTTTGATAGTGAGGTTATCTTTTGTATTATTATAATAGGCAGCTTAATAAAATCGTCCATAAATTATTATGTTTTGATTTGGCTAATACGACTCTAAAAACTTGGAGCTCTTTATTCTTAAGATGATTACTTGACATCGTGTTGAATGATATTTAATCGTAGGGCGTAGCCTATTTTCTCCTAAAAAAAATATTTCCTCTTATAAATTTGTCACAAAATTAACTACTAAAGTTAGCTTAGTAGTCAGAACTTTTTTATTTTTAGTAGAGTAATCTTTCAAAGTTATTAGTGGATCCCCCAAAGAAGAAAACAATAATTTTTTTTTCTTTTAAAAATGGGTGGCATTTTTATCAAAATAATTTATTTATCTTACTAGAGTAATGTATAATTTTATAAGTATATTGTACAACTTCTTGAAACAAAACTATATTCTGACAAAAAAAAATATTGTTTATCAATGTAACTACCATGAAAATTAAAAGTACAAACTTAGATAATCAGAATTATTATATACTACTTTTTAACATTTTTTTTGAACTCTTAACATCAATTTAACTTTCAGAGAACTAAAAGAAACAGATTTTTATAATTAAAAACAACTGCGTTAAAAGGACACTCACTGTAACCAAACATTTTGTGACAAATTATTTCTACTTTTACTTTGAGTATTTAAGTTAGTGTATGTATTATTATTAATTTTTAAATAAAATATTTGATCGAGGTTACTCAAAAATTAATTATTGCTAATATTTTATATATCGAACTATTAGACTTGTCTCAAAAAAAATTTCCCGGCAGCCACCATTCACTACCGGCGGCCAACAGAAAAAAAATTTAACGACAAAAGAATATTTTAACATTTAAAAAGGAAACTTGTTTTTCAAAAAACTGGCCTGTACACAGTTTTAAAAAAATTAAATTAAATTATATAGGAACAAATAATTGGAAATTTTTTTGAAAAACAAAAATATTTATTGTTGATTTATATTTTCTTCATTTGCGAATATTTCGTTTTTCTCTCTCTCCTTTAAAATTCGGAGTCTCCGTTTCAAACACGAACAGTAAACACCGAGAAGTGGATACCTGTGCTTATCTGTACCATCCCCTCTCTCTCTAAAAACTCTTTCTCTCTCTACATATACATACATATATATATATATATATCAACAGAATTCCTCATGTTCTTCGGAGTTGTGTTAATGTTTTTGGCTTTTCGAGGAATTATAGTTTTTATTGAAGTTTGTCTCTCTTCATCTTTTGGGTTGACCAAAACAGGACTTATGTTTCACCTTTAAAACAAACTCGACTATATTGCCTTGTTCTAACTTTCTTTCTTTCCATTACCTTTTTTTGTATTTATTCCTTGGGGATTGATTGAATTGAAAAGGCCACTTTGTTTCCCTCTGTCTGTCTCTTGATGTTTTGGAATTTGTTTCTGTTGAAATGAAGGCATTCAATTTTGTAAGTCTTTCTATTTATGATCGCTTATATTAGATTCCTCTCTATATATATAAATATATATATATGTATTTATGTATGTATTTATGTATATGTATTTATATAAATATATGTATTTATGTATATGTATTCCTCTATTTATGTATTTATCTCTATATATATATAAATATATATATATATGTATTTATGTATTGGCCTCCTTCAATTTTGTAAGTCTCCTTATATATAATTGCTTGTTTTGGTAGAGTATATTTTTGGTATGGACCGGTTCGTACCGATCAGGTTTTTTAGCGACGTTTTTTCGTTCCAAAATATTGGAAAGATGTTTTTAGCCATATCTATATATACTTATGTATTGTACTTCTAGAGTGAAATTTATTTGCTGGTTCCTAAGGAACAGGCTTTTTAGCCACGTTTTTTCGTTCCAAAATATTAGAAAGATGTTTTTAGTGATATCTGTATATACTTATGTATTGTACTCCTAATGTGAAATTTGTTTGCTGGTTAAAAGCTGATAGTCAATCTTTCAACTTTCAACTGTTCTGTGGCTATGGGTGCATATTTGAGTGCAATTCGGTCTGTATTTGGGCGCTGAGAAAACAGAGGAGAGGAAAAGAAACGGAAAATGAAAGAAAGGAAATTTAAATTTATGTCTATATATTGGAGTTTTAGCGTTTAATTCTTGAAGAAATGCAAAAATTTATGCTGATCAAGGTGTCATCAGTTGAGTTTTGGGATTTGATAGTTGATGGAATTTTGCTTTTTTCTTTCTTTTCCCCCAAAAGAGTTTAGTTTAAATTTTTACTTTCTCTGCGAACAAACAGAGGATTATATGTCCTGCTGCTGCTCTTTTCATTTGGACTTTGTCCGTGTTTGACTGCAGAATGCAGATAAAACAAAGTAAAAAACTATTCCTCCATAAAAAATTCAGTCCCGCTCATAGTTTCCTTTTCTTGGGATGTTTCTAGTTGACAGTCTCGTTTCTTTTTTGGGACATAAACTAAATTGTGCGATAGAAAGTAAGATCAATTCTTCACCATTGATTACTTTGAAATTGGCATTTCGTATTCGAGAGGGAGAAGTTTAACTTTGTCTTGCTTTTCAGCTTTTTTGTTTTAATTGGTTGACTTGGGTAGTTTATTTTTGTTTTTCTTTTTCACAGTTTTGCGCATAGCACTTCTATGATTATCCTTCTGTTCAGAAAAAAATGGCGCTTTTAAAATTAATGTAAAATTAATGTGCCAAATCTTTGCGATAGTTAATTAAGTCTTGTTACATACCTGATTTGCAGCATGTTTGGATCTTAATAATCACATAAGAATTTGGGGCTTCGACTACATTTATAATGCATTTTTGCATCTGAGTATTCTAGTTATATGCTATAATCTATGCATAACCAATGCTTGATTATTTACTATTTTTCGTCATAGGCCTAGATCATAAACTACAATGGCTCTTTTGGTTATGATCAAATAATATTTATCATAAGTTGAAATCATTAATTTTCTACCATTGAATCTTATCACAAACTTTATGTTATGTTGGTTTATTCCTTATATTTTTCCCTTTTATTTTGTCACATTTCTCAGGTTTCTCTGCTGTCGGATCCTAAGAATAGATCATGTCTATGCAGTATCTTCGTTACTGCATCTTTGTTTTGTTGCATTTACTTAACTGGGAATGCAGTCTTCGTGAAGAATTATGAAGTATGTATTCAGTTTTTGCGTCCATGTTTCATTATGTTTCAATAAACCGAATATCTCATCTTTCCTAAATTAATTGGAATTCAAAAGAAAAAAAATTAGTAAAACCTCAAAAGCACAAATCAAAGTGAACAATATGGAATTGCCGAATTGAGTAGAGCTAGATACTGAATTAGTTGATCCAACTTCAAATTGAATTTCATCCATAACTACTTTGGGAAGCTCTATTTATTCTTATGTGATGGCAAGCACGACAGGTTAGAAATTACGAGTGGTATATCTGATTTTTGTTATTTGATTTGGTGATTAATTTGTAAACGCATTTATACATGCATTTGAAGGGTTTAGTTCAATTAGAAAAATGGATGGTTCATATAATTAACATGATATTATTTACATAATAAATTTTGGCTTGTAAATACCAATTTTTTAAACGCTCAGATGGACATAGATTCAGGAAATTCGGTCAGAGTCCAGAGAAAATTGTAAATGATGGAAATAAAAATGGTTTCAGTTCAGTTCTTGCTAAACTCGGAGAAAAGGGAGTCAAATGTCGTAACTAATAGTTTGTTTGAATTGAAATTTGACAATAGGTGCCAAGACGAAAATCGATTCTTAAAAGTGTTAAGAAAAATATATTCACTAGCAAATTACTCACGCCTAAAACACCATTGGTACCTATGACAAATTATGTGTACCTATGATATTATTAAGGTCAAGGCCAATAACAAATTTTCTGTTCCTTTAAACACTAGCTAGGTACATCACTTTCGTCAAATTACTCGTACATTTAGGATTACTCATGCTTATAGTGAATTATCCATCTCATAGACATTTCAACGAGTGTCCTAGCTTAATATATATATATATACATGCATAATTTATATACCTATTTTTACTTGCCTGTGTGAGAGAGAGGAAATTCCTCTTTTGAACACCATCAGCGTTACCAGTACTTTCGCATAATTGAATCGTAATGTTGTTGGTCGTAATTCATGATCTGATCTTCACCTATCAAGTAATAGTCCTTTGCATTATTGTCAATATCTTTATGACTATAGAATTAATTAAATTTGAATTTCGGAAACAGATATCACCAGGACTTGTGATGAACTATACAATGCATGATCTAAAAGATAGCTATCCAACGCAGAATCTACAAGATAACTGCGAGGTTGTTTAGAATTCTCATTATTTTCCTACATGCTTTGTTTTTCTTGGTAGTGGTGTGTATTAATAGATTATATGCTATGTTGACATCCTCAAAATATTTCATATACTTTAGAAGCAATAAATATTTACCTTGATTCAAATATGTGTACATTGCTTAGTGCACAAAAGTTTGAGCAGTGGAGACGGACAAAAAGGTGAGCTATTTTACAACTTTTGGTTGTTTGATAGCACATATGTTGAAAATTTGTCCCAATTCCCCTTAGACAGATCAATGATACTTTTCTTATTTTCTGGGAAAACCTTTTCCTTGGTAAACCCAAAGAATTTTTTTCCATGTAGTTTTTTTTGGTGTTATAGTTATTAAGAAAGAAAGAGAGGGTATTGGTTTGTACATGTTCAAAAGCAAGGGAATTAGACTCTTTTGGTTCCAAAAGCCAATTTTTACGCTTTCATACAATCGCCAAACCCCACCCAATCATCCAATGTGCTGGATGGCATTGTGCATTTTTAACATCACCGCAAAAGGTGGGTAATTGGTTGCGACTTGCGACATTTTGAAAAATTTTCCAGCGAGAAATGGAATACAATCAAACTCTCAAACACTAAACTAGAGTGAAACATTTTCCATGTAAATTGTTTCCATGTTGAACTGTCAGTGTCTTCTTTTTTATGGTAAGCAATGAAATACACTCTGTTGCCAGACAGAAATATTAGTCATTGAGTTTTTTTCTTCCATTGAAAGTGATTGCGTTGGTCAAATTTTTTATTTGTGTGATTCTCTAAATTTGTCCAAATGCATCCTATTTTGAGAAAAATATGTCCAAAAACTTTGTGGATATCTGATTCTGATATATAATGAATGAATTTGTAGATGCCACAAAGAGCAGAACTGGAAGTGAATGTGAATTCAAAGTCAAGTACACAATCTAATGACTGCCAAGTTTGTCCCTCTTTGAAAAATCCTGGTTATAGAGACATAATTCTTTTGATATGTTCACTGATGTGATAACTGTCTGCTTTTAAGTTTATCATGTTTTATTTTTGTTTTAGAATGAATGCAGGCCTGTGGGTACTGAAGCATTGCCAGAAGGAATCATTGTAAAAACTTCGAACTTGGAAATGCGGCCTATGTGGGGTCCTGTTGGAGAAAAGGTACATATTCCCTAACAATCAACAATTCTTTCATTTACTTACTGTGAGAGCATGGCTTCACTAATGATGACTCGTATAAAAATGGTTAAAATATGCATTCGTAATTGATTCTATTATATACTTATTTTGCAACTTTATGCGAATCAGGGAAACTCAAAGCATTCAGCTAATTTGTTGGCAATTGCAGTCGGAATGAAGCAAAAGGCAATTGTGAACCAAATAGTTGAAAAGGTAATGATTGTGTCCCTTGTGCATATGGTGTATATTTGTAAATATTCGAACCCCATATCAGAAACAAATATAATGCTGTTTATACACACACACATATATATTTATGGCTAGGGTTTACCTTATTTTGCAGTTTCTGGCAAATGACTTTGTTGTAATGCTTTTCCATTATGATGGTGTTGTGGATGGATGGAGTGATCTTGGATGGAATGGACAAGTCATACATATCTCAGCTATGAATCAAACAAAATGGTGATTATACGTTCCATTACAAGTTTTTCTTCCACAAATGGAAGTGTGTATATGTTTCTAATCTGAATATTACTTTCCGACGGGATAGGTGGTTCGCCAAACGGTTCTTACATCCAGATATAGTTGCTGAATACGACTACATTTTTCTATGGGATGAGGACCTTAGAGTTGAAAATTTTCACCCAGGACGGTTAGTATGATTTGAAATTTGACTTCCTGCCTGAATTTGGGAAATATTCAATTTAATTGACGCTGATATCTGTGAAATTGACGAAGAATACCCAAAGCAAGTTAAAAAAGATGCTGGATTTCTATTTTGAATTGCAGATACCTATCGATTGTTAGAAGTGAAGGACTTGAAATATCGCAGCCAGCGCTGGATCCCCGCATCTCAGAAGTACATCATCAAATTACTGCACGTAGACGCAGATCAAGAGTACACAGGTTTGGATTGTACTTTCGAAGAGTGGATGTTTATTTGTATATGTCTAGTTTTAGTTGAACAGCAATTCTTACCTATGTATGGAATCAAAGGCTACTAATGGATGTACCAATAACTTTGTGCACCAACTTCACAATCTCATTAAGTTGTAGAAACCGATTTTGACCACGAAGTACCATATAAACTTAATTTGATATTGATGGAGTACATAAAGAGTTTTCAAGACGAAATGGGCCCAGGACATTCAATTGGTACTTTTCTTTCTTTTGTTTCTTTCCGCATTTTCGATGTCAAAAAACTGCCTCTCCTCTAAATCTTTCTTTTCCAAGTGCACCACTCAAACGGACCCTAGATTTTTTATATCGCATTTTTATATTGCCCTGCTGAAGTGCATTAGGGATTGAAGACTCCTCATAATAAGTTCATAAATGTTTCGTTTACAGTATTCATTTCATTTTGTGTTGAACAGGAGGTATTATAAATTAAGCGGTGGTGGAAGGTGTGATGACAGCAACACAGCTCCACCTTGCGTAGGGTAACGAATTGAACTTCTGTAACTTCTAGTGCTGTTTATCCCCATTTCCTTTCTCTATTTTGATCAATCAATTTCTTTTTATAGAAAACATACTTTTTCATGATTCTCCGGTTACAATAACCCGAAAGTAAGATCATATATATATTTTACATTATATGAGTTGTTTTTCACGCAGTTGGGTGGAAATGATGGCTCCTGTGTTCTCAAGAGCAGCCTGGCAATGTGCCTGGTATATGATCCAGGTATGGCACGTTTTGCTGATGAACAATTCCACTGCATTTTACTTGTATCTTTTGTTTCTAGCAATAGCATGTCGTTTCTAATTAAAAAAAAATCACTCTAGGGATATAAGTAAATTAATTATTATTTTCTTGGTCAATTATCTTGCAAGCTCCAAATGTTTTCCGTATTCGTGGTAATTGATTTTAATGGTTATTTGCCTTGAACAGAATGATTTGGTTCACGCTTGGGGCTTGGATATGCAGCTCGGCTATTGTGCACAGGCAAATTATCGACCACCAATTCGTTAACTTAATTCGTTGTTTGGCTTTGTATTCTGTTTATGTTAGTAATAATTGGGCCACAATTTCTCTCTCTCTCTCTCTCCGTCTTTAACAGGGTGATCGAATGAAAAATGTTGGTGTGGTTGACTCCGAGTACGTAGTTCATCTGGGTCTTCCTACACTCGGTGCCAAGGCAAGTACACTGTCATATTTATGCGAACACCACATTACCGAGGCTATAGACTTGACTAACATAGTAAAACTGCTTATCAAAATTTTCCTTTCTGCAATTAATTTTGAATGGGACAAGAACATAGCGTGGCCAATATTCCAAAAGAAAAAGGGAATTGGACACTTCTTGATTGGCGACATCCTAGTATCCTTTGTGCGCAATGAGAGAGACATTACAAACGCAGAACCAAACTTAAAAGGAAAAAGATTATATCTGAGCTTTTGATATTTGACAAGTTCCATTTATACTCTCTACCTTCTTGTTTTTATGCAGTTGAGCGAAGCAACCGTTAACTCTATTCAAACAAAGCCCGTCTCAGAGTCGGTATGATTCGTAAACTTCATTAATTTGACATTATATATTCTACTTAAACTAAAATATCGCTCTTTCAAATTCCAGGAGATCTCTGATTACAGAAAAAGCACTAGATTTCAAGTAAGTTCGCTGTACAAACAATCCTTATAATCAAGTTATTTGATCCCGTTTGGCACAGTTCAGATATGGTGCAAGGCTGGATAAGGCACCTGGGTTGCTTGGTTTCTTATCCACGGAAAAACATAGGATACAACCGCTCCAGAGTGGAATAACTTTGTCTCGGACAAAAATCTTGTGCCAAAATTGGGCCTTGTGCCAAAATTGAATCTAGGAGATAATTTAACTGTCCTTAATTATAATTTAGTGTTTAAAATATTGGGCCTCTTGCATAAGTTATAAAAAATTTATTGTAACAAAGACTTTGTAGGATCGCTTGCCCTGCACCATACCCCTAGGACCGGCCCTGCTTGATGATATTTTTGCAGCATTACCACTTCTTAATTATGAATACAAATTTCCCATTTTGCCCTTTTTATCATGCACATACTTCATGGCACGTAGTAATTTTCCATTTGTTTGGCATAGGTGAGGAAACAATCTTATTTTGAAATGAGGATCTTCAAGGACAGATGGAATAGCGCGGTGAGGGATGATAAATGTTGGGTCGACCCGTATCAACAACCTGCGGGGAAAAAGCGCGACTAGCAATCGGGATTCTTTTGAAAGGCTTTTGTCTACCTAACAAGGCGCAAGGTTGGTGAATATATTCTCCTTAATATTGATAAGCAGACATAAAGAAACCTTAAACAAGTTGCATACGGCATACGCAGAATTTGAGAGATTTTAGTATTATGGTTCAAGTGCGCCTTGGAAGCTGGATCTCTGCGCCGCGATGTACAAATGATTCTCTAGCCCCAAACGCGATTTATGTCATTTTTTTTTGGAGTTATGTGTTTAATTAATTAATTCTTTTGATATTATAGAGGTTGGATTCTTTTTAAACGTGTCTATAAATTTTAGGAAGCCATTTTGTTTTCAGGGAAACGTTTTGGTTCATGATTGTTTTAAAGTCGACTTTGTAAATGGAATACTTTCAATTAATTATTATCAATTGAAGATGGATACCATTATTACTTTGCTATGTTGTAGCTATAGTGATGAAATTCTGTCGCTAAAAGAACTAAATATAAAGAAAATGATTAAACGAGTTGATGAGTAGTTGCCGGTTAACTAAATACAATTCTAATTTTGTCAAAAGCAAGAGTTCATGTAGCGAAAATTGATAATTGAAAAACATGACACAGTTTAAATAAAACGCAAGTTGCCTACATATGTATGATGTTTCTGTTAATAAATTGGGCGTGAAATATATCACAGGGATATGTTGATTGAACCTCTAACTGTAAAATTGTGTTAATATAATGTGAAGTACTTCTCCATAGAAAATGTTTTCCAATATCTTACAAATTAAAGAGGTACAACGTACGGAGAGCAAAAGATTCGGATTTGTTTGGGAAAAAGCTCTGTTTAATTACAAAATGAAAATTGATTATTTGTATGAAGTTAGAAAATAATAAAATGATATTTTCTTAGTTGCAAAAACATTTTTTCTTCTTTCTTTATAAAGAAATATGCTTATAGTTATTTGATTAATAAAGTCCCACCCAACTAGTTAGGGAGGGATGAAAATGATGGTACATTAACGAAGCAACCCAGTGGTATAAGGCTGCCACTGGGATAACTTTGGAGTCAACTTGGAGCTTCTAAGGTTGACTCTCGGTGTTGTTAAAATAATGCTCGGCAAAGTTGGCCAAGCTTGGAGCTTCTAAGGTCGACTCTCCGGCACTATTAAAATAATGCTCGGGAAAGTTGGTCCGGATATCCCGTGGGGAACCAAAAAAAACTCTTTATATATATATAAATCTAATAATAGGCATTCCAAGAGTTAATAATGCTTTATAAAGAAATATGCTTATAGTTTTTTTTTTACAAAAACATGCTTTATATATATATACAGTTAATTTTTTTTTTTGATATAATCAATTTATGTACCAAACACTAAGTAAGTTTTGTTTTTTTTCCGATTGTAAAGAGAGTCTAAAACCAACTTTCATTGTACCCTAAAACTAAAAGAAAATCAAGAAAAATAAAAACGAATTACAAACCAACATTAGATTGCATGCATGAAAGGACAACATTAGATTGCATGCATGAAAGGAGAGAAAGGTGGTGCTTGAAAAAATTGTTTTGGAACACAACGGACCACCACGGGTCTCTGCAAAAACAGTGAACCCCCGAAACTTTTGCAATGACCAACTCAACCGTAGTGAAAAGTGAATTTGATCTTGCACTCAACGTAAACATTAAGTTTTTAATTAAAATTTATTTTAATTTCTTCCAATACCTTAAGTATATTATATAAAAAATAGTAAAATTAATATAACAAAATAGTAAATTCTATATATACTTAAATGGCATTTAATCAATACTAAGATTGTATTTAAAAAACATTAAAATCAAACGAGATATGTAAGAAAAAAATTCAAACTATAGAGCAAACAAAAGTTACGGTCAAGGATTAGTTATTAATTAATTTATTATCTAAGTAATGGTAGAAACAATGTTAATTTTATAAGTGAGACTCATAAGTATTGCGTGAGAGATGACTCTCACAAGTTTTATATTTTACAAAACATTGTTGTGATTGTGGGAAAAATAAAAATTAGAAAACCAAACTTAAGGGTCCGTTGGTTTACAGAGTTGAAAAATCATTACATATTTGTATATTTGAAATATTGGAAAATAATATAAGTTATTTGGTGAAGTTTTCTTATTTAATAGAGAAATTTTCTCACTGGATTAAAAAAAATTCAATGGAAAATCAACTATTAGTTTGATTGTCATACAATTTACGAAATGAACAATTTAAAATCGTTTAATTTGTGAATTATCTAATTTGAATGTTTGGTCTACAAAATTAAACTAGCATATATATAAAGTTATAAGCTTTACTTAATACCTAAGCCATTAAATAAGAAAATATGAATACATAATTGAAATTACATAACTTATAAATATCATACGAGTTCATGCGAAAAAAATCACACCACAAATTTTTTTTTAAATGAAGAAATTTACAATTTATTTACAATAAAATAAGTTTATTTGGCAAAGGAGGAAGAAAAAGATCTTCGGCAATGGTCGTTGGAGTTCTAGTGGAGGTTGCAGAGCTCTGGCAGCAGTGAAATAAGTTTATAGGCAACTGACTCTGAAGGAGAACAAAGCTCCAATAAAGGTGATCAGACTTCAGTCGTGGTCACCCGATCTCCGGTAAAAAATGATTAGAGATCTCGCAGTGGTTGTTGGGGAGCAGTGAAACTCTAGCAGTTATATGTAAAATGTATAAAGCTGGAAGATATGTGTTTTGGGTTTTGTTATTGGGTTGTCCACTGGACAACCCAGTAAAAACCTAATCTAATCTAACCGAATAAGAATTAGGTTCTTAATGGGTAGGCCCAATAAGTTAAGTGGTTGGATTGGGTTGAGTAGAGGTTTTAATAAACAGATTGAATTGTCTAATGAGAATCCACCTATTTTGTCACCTCTAATTAAAGGTGGCAAAAGCGGGAGTTTAGCGATTCAGGTTGGATTCTAACGGGTTGGCTTATTAACGTGTTGAGCCCACCCTAACACTATAACCTTAGGGGCTTAAATAGGTTGGGTTATAAACGGAGTGAGTTATAGCGAATTGCCGGTTAGCCTAATATTGAAAGAGAGAAATTTGTGAAAGAGAAAATTAATCACCAACTTAACTTAACTTTAAACTAATTAATGACTACCAGCCCGAACCAACCTCTCCCAAACCACCTCCCCACTCCCCACACCCCACCACCAGAATAACCACAACCAGGCGAGTTTTTCTTATATTTTTGTTATTTTTTAAAAAAAATTTCTCACTAGCCAAAGAATAAATTCATGAAAATTTAAAATTTTTGGTTAATTAGTAAAAGTACATGCGACATTAAAATTTTGCTCCAGATTTAAGAAATATTCTTTAATGACATAATTCTAAATTTCGTGATCAATTTCTTAATTGGTTGTCACAGCTTTTGCACTAATCCTAAGTTTGTGTTTCTGTCATTCTTAAACACTTTGTTGTAATGTGTTATGTCTGAACCTTTGACCCTTCCTTCCCAACTTGCCAGCCGACATGTCACTATAAGAGGCCTTCATATGATAAATAATCTAAACAAATATTCAATTGGAATCCACCATATATGGGATAGGGTAATTTTGTCATTTTTCGTCTTCTAATCTTGCACCTCAAACACAACCTAGGAGACCAAAAAAAATTAAAAGAAAACACAACCTAAAGCTATTAGTGTTGATTTGTTGAATGTTAAGTTAATTTAATGATAATTTGGGTACTATTGGCCCTCGAGATGAATATACTTTATATGAATATGTTTTCACTTAAGATGCATTAATAATATTTTTTAGAGTACTAATAGTTATACCTTTGTAATTTTTAAACTTATATTTTTTTAATTATTTAACACATTGCTTATACATATATTTTTTAATACTATACATATTAAAATAATTGAGTGGGGCTTCGGCCCCCAATCCACCGTCTATCTTGAATTTATCTATAACTTGTAATACTACGGAAGAGTCCATGGCATTTCGTTTAAAGATCTAAACTAATTTTAATTATTTAATGTATTAGATATTAGTTTAAGTTTTTAACATTATATATACTAATTTATTTTTGTAATCAAACACTTAAATTAAATTATTTACAAATCAAACAATTTTAAATTATTTAATTCGTAAATTAAAAACAACCAAACAAGTTCTAAATAGTTTTTAAATTATCATTAAAAAGTCAGTAACCTTAAGGCAATTGTTTTGAACCTTCGTTCTTTTATTACTACGACCTTGCTTGTCAGTATGATTTTTTTTTGTTAGTTACAGGAGAAACAAAAATAATTTTCTTCGTATTTTCTTTTTTGAACTAAGAGAAAAACAAAAAGGTTGAGTTACTGGATTTTTTATTCTAAAAGATTCTAATTAGTTCTAATTGTATACTTACTTGTTCTAGTTGGTTCTTGAAATCTAAGATTATAAAAGAAATCTTTAATAATTCATGTTAAGGGGTTGAGTTATATGTTGATAAAGCTCAAATTTGTGCATGAATAAACCAATTTTTATTGTAAGATCGAGCAAAGATTCGAACCAAATTATATAACGAACACTATTATTCCTCCCCTTGCCTTAACGCAGTAGTGAACTAGTGCATTATGAAAGGCCTAGGGTTGGTCAATGGGTTTTCAATTATTGTCCATTTCGAGATAGAATTTTTTTGCGTCTAGTTTTATCGCATTCGCCAGTGTTGATCCGCTTAAAGTTCTTGTTGCTGCGTTTGCGTTGTCCGAGCCGTTCGCCGATGATATAAAGCACGCCTACAGTTTCGGTAACTGAATCATGATCCAAAAATTATTTTCATAAATATTTTTTTTCTTATTTCTATTTTTATAATTTTTGGGTTTTGGTTTTTTAAAAGAAAAAATTAAATCTATTAAATATTATTTTTATTGAGTATTATTTTTGACATGTTTTGAATATATATATATATATCTGCTTTTGTCAAAATATAATTTTGAGAGAGTTTAAGTGTTCTTTTATTATGTTTGTGTTTCTTTAGTTTAATCTTGGCCTTAGATTTAATTTTATCAACGGTTGGTTTTGGTCAATCCTTGTGAGATTGGTAGAAATGGACAGCACATATTTTTTTTTATTTTTTGCTTTTCTTTGTCCATTGATTAAAGAGACTCAGTTTATTGAAAAGGAGAGACACACAGATTTTTCCATTCTCTCTCTAACACACGGTTGTTCTTTTCTTTTTCTCTCTCACACGGCTTTCTCTCTCTATTTTTTCCTCACATAGCCGAGCACTCTTTTTCTTCTTCTTTGTGAGATTCAAGCCCTAGAAACATCTAGTTTCTTTTCTTCGAGTGTGGTTAATTTCTGAAGTATAACGATCGGTGATTCCTCTTCTAGGGTTCGTTTGATATTTTGAGAGGGGTTTTTCAGATTTGATACGATATTATATTTCTTGTTTAGAATCTGATTTCGTTGGTTTCATAGCTGTGTATTTTCCGAGTATCTTGGCTACGTATTTTGTGATATTGAATCTACTGTGTATATACTCGATTGGGACTGTTTTTTCTCTTGGTTGGAAGTTATATTTGAGATTGGTATTTTTTGATTGAAGTCCAAGAGATTGCTGAGAATTTTATTGAGTTTGAACAAATTATTTTGGAGTGTTCAAGTTGGTTTATACGTGATATATATGTATTGTTAAGTTGGTTTTTGGGGATTTTTGGATCTTGGTAAATGTGCATCTATGAGGCGATTCGTACAACCTAATTCCTTGGTCTATTGCGGTTGATGATCGGGATGGTGTTCAGTTGGTGACTGGCTAATTCTACAGAGGTACGCGGTGATACACTGGTGGTGTGCGTAGGACCCTTTGTAAGTATTTTCATCCTGTTTCTTGTACTCTTTTGTTAATAGTGGATTTAGGTTGTGAGGTTGGGAGCCTCGGTGGATTTTTCCTATCCCCGTTGGGTAGGTTTTTACCACCTTAAAATCTGTTGTTCTGTGTGATTGATTGTTCTGTGTGATTGGTTTGCTATCTCTGTTTTAGACTAGACTTTCAGAACTTCACAGGCTTATTAAAATAGTCATTCTAATTCAACTTTAATTTTTGATCTACTACAGAATTTTCATCAAACCAAACAGCTTGTTTGGAATTCGAAATTTATGTTTAAAATTTTTATGTTATCATATTTCGAATTTTAGTTTTTATACAACAGATTGTTTTTGAATATAAAATCAGATTGAAGGTTTTTTCAATTGGTATCAGAGCAAGTGTCTATTTCAAAAGGATTTACAAATCTTTGATTAAAGATCCTACTCAAATCTGATTTTATTCATTGAAATGGATTTTAACAAAGGTAGTTTGACTACTCCACCTACTTTTGATGGAAATAACTTTCCGTATTGGAAAGTTAGGATGACTGCTTTTCTTCAAGCCTTGGGTGATGAAGTTTGGTGTATGGTAGAAGAGGGATACACCCCTCCTGTGAAAACTGTGACTCAAGGTGAAGTCACTTCTGTAGTTTCTAAACCCATGTCCGAGTGGACTGCGAATGAAAAATCTATATCCCAATTTAATAGCAAGGGAAAGAATGCCATATTTATGGCTGTGGGTGAAACCGAGTTCAAAAGGATCTCAACTTGTAAGACTTCTAAGGAAGCCTGGGATACTTTAATTTGTGCCCATGAGGGTGATGATAAAGTAAAGAAGTCTAAACTTCAAATGCTACTAAATCAATACAATTCCTTAGTTATGGAAGATAATGAGAAGTTTGATGACTTTTACTTGAAGTTGACTGATATTGTGAATAAGCTTGCTTCCAATGGAGTTAGACATTCTGATTCTGAAATTGTAATGAAAATCCTTAGATCCTTGACTGATCGTTTTGAACCAAAGAAGTATGCGATAGAAGAGTCAAATGATTTAAACATTTTGTCTCCTGAGATTTTGTCTAGTAAGCTAAGAATCTTTGAAATGGAACTTGATATGAAAAAATCTCAAAGGAACAAGTACAAAACAGTTACAACTGATACTTCTATTGCTTTCAATACTTCTCTTGAAACTGATTTTGAAGGCTATATTTCTGAAAATGGAAATGTTGATTTGGAATCTATTGATAAACAAATAGCCTTGTTATCTAAGCAATTTAAGAAAATTGTGAAGTTTAGAAATACATATGCTGCAAAACAAGGTAGGTCTCAATTTTCCAACAACAATTTTCCTCATAATAAAAATGTTTTTGGAAATGGCTTTTCTAATAATAATAAGACAAGTCAGGGAAATCAGAATCAGAATGGACAAACTTCTGGGAGAGACCTTAGTCATATTCAATGTAGGAAGTGCAAAAAGTATGGTCATTATGCTAACAATTGCCCTACACGCATGAATAACCAGAATAAAGCTCACATTACTCAAACTTGGAATGATGATTTAGATAATACTAATGATGCTATGTTTGATGATGATTCTGATGATAATTGTGATACTTTTGCAAACTATATTGCCTTTACTAGCATTGTTAGTGAGAATAGTGCTGATTCTGACTCTAGTATGACTGAGGGAAGTGAAAGTGAAGGTGGTGATGTGTTAAACTACAAGAAAATGTATACATCATCCATCAAGAAGTGTCTAAAACTTGGCAGCACTGTTGATAAATTAAATGCCAAGATTGAGACACTCAATTCTCATATAAAAACCAATGCTGAGGAATCCCTTTTGCAATGTCAAGCTTTTGAACAAGAAAGACAAGATTTTCAAAATAAAATCAAGTTTTTGGAAGAAACAAACCTTGTTTTAGAAAAGAAATATAAAGCTTCTATGCAGGAATATGAGCAAATAAAACAAGATTTTGTAGAGTTATCCAAAAGAGTCAAAAGTTTTGAAAAAGGAAAGGAAAATCTTGATACTATTTTATCCGTGGGACAATTAGGAAGTAACAAAGCTGGAATTGGTTTCAAAACTGTCCAAAAAGTTGAATCTTCTCAATTATCCAAAACAGTTTTTGTTAAATCTTCAAATACCCATGAATCGCAAAAAATTCCTCTTGTACAAAAGGCTGGCAGCAGTAATAAAATGGTGTTCCAGCAGTGGAACAGTCAAAATTTAAGCCCATATTGTGTTTATTGTGACTGTTTTGGCCATACTATGTCTAACTGTATTTTTTCAGGACAAAAATACAACGATAGATCTTTTAATAACCATGAAAAGCGCAGGTACGAAGGTTATCCTAATTATAAGGATACTTATGCAAGTTCTTTTAAGAAAAAGAAGAACAAGTCTAAAAGAAAGTCTAAGTTTCATCATTCTAATTCAAATGGATCAAAACAGAATTTTCCTAAAAAATTAAAATCCATTTGGGTTAGAAAAGATGAACTGAGACCTCAGCTGAAATGTAATGTTGTTTTAACAACATTAAAAGCCGTAGAACATTCATCTCAATGGTATTTGGACAGTGGCTGCTCTAGGCATATGAGCGGAGACAAAAATATTTTCACAAGTTTAAAAGAATTTCAAGGTGGAAATGTTACTTTTGGTGATGGAAAAAATTCTAAAATAATTGGAAAAGGCACTGTTCAAACACCTGGTTTACCTATATTAGAAAATGTTCTTCTTGTTGAGGGTCTTAAGGCAAACTTATTGAGTATAAGTCAGTTCTGTGATACTGAGCATACTGTCCTATTTTCAAAAGAAAATTGCAAGATTTTAAACTCAAAAGGACAATGCGTACTAACTGGAAATAGAACGATGGATAATTGCTATGCAGTTATACATGATGTCTCTTTCCAGTCATGCAAACTGACTCAACTTGATAATACAAATCTTTGGCACCAAAGATTGGGTCATATCAATTATCAAGACCTAAGTCATATCACTACAAAAGAACTTGTAAAAGGTGTTCCCAAATTGGGAAGAGTAAGAGATGTTGTTTGTGACTCTTGTCAAGTGGGTAAACAAACTAAAACTCAACACAAGAAAGTAAAAGATGTTATGAGTTCACAGCCTCTTGAGTTGTTACACATGGATTTAATGGGACCTTCGAGAACTGTTAGTCTATGTGGTAAATCTTATATATTAGTAATGGTTGACGATTTTACAAGGTTTACTTGGGTTTCTTTTCTTAAAGAAAAATCTGAAACATTTTCTCATTTTCATAATATTTTTCAAAGGATTCAAAATGAGAAAGATTCAACCATAACTAATATACGAAGTGATAGAGGAGGTGAATTTATTGATACTGGTGTTGTTGAGTATTGTGCAGGAAATGGGATTGTTCATGAATTCTCGGCCCTGTAGACACCCCGATCCGTGACCCCCGCAAGAACCCTAACGACCTCCGAGAACTACTATTTTGGGTCCGGGACCCACCCGAGGACCCGGTACTACACTAGGAGGGTTTGTCGCCCGACAAACTTGTTTTTTTAGAGAGATTGTCGCACGACATATCACATTGTCGCGCGACAATCCCTGATATGTCGCGCGACAATTCCACTATGTCGCACGACATTCCCCCTCTGCACCAGACCAACCACTTTCTGACACATCAATCTGTCAGAACCATCACTTCAGCCGTTTGTCGCGCGACATTCCTGTATGTCGCGCGACATATCACAATGTCGCGCGACATTCTCCTTTTTTAAGGAAATGTCGCGCGACAATCTCTCCCGAGCAGTATAAATAGGCCAACACCCCCAAGGGTTCAAGGGATGGAGGGAATTGGGATCCGAGAATTTGGTGCTTTAGATCTGATTTTTGTCAAGCATTTTTTTTACTATTATCTCATTTCTGAAGAATCCTCGAATCTATTTCAACACTCGACGTGTTCCGTTTCTGGAATCGATTTCTCGGAAATATCTGAAGAAAGAGAAGATTACTATCGCCAGAGATCCCTCTGCCGTATTATATTTTCTTTCTTATTATTATTCTCGTCGGGAAGGTAAAGAAAGTCCCTTCTAGTATTTAAGATTAGATATCTGTGTACTTGTCTTACTTCTGTTATTCTGTCCACGTTTTATTTGAATAAACTTATTGTCAAGTTACCAATAGTCTACCGTTTTCAAAACAAAAGACCCTGATAAAACTACTTTCAAAACCAGAAGAGTAAGTACATTATCGTCCGGATAAACCCTGTTTTCAAACCCCGGACCGATAAAGACTTATCTAGGAATTAAAATCCACATATCTTGTCTTTTTCATAGACTGCGACGTGTCTGATAAATTCTCCTCAAAGAGTTCAAATTCCATATTGAATTAGTCCCGACATAAAGATCCGAACCTTTTTCAAAATAATCACAACTCGAGAAAACCGTCATTATCTGAGGAAATAATACGGAATACTCTTTCAAAAATAAAAGGTTTTTGTCATTTGTCATTCACATCTTTTAAATATAAAAACATCGGATCTCGGAACACAAAGGTTTTCATCCCTTTCCCCGTTTTCCCAAATTAGGTTTTTTTTAGAAAGTAGTAGACTGTCGGTAAAAGCATCCAAGTTTTTCAACATAGAATAAACATATAAGACCACTAGAGACCGAAAGGGCGGAATGGATGCTTAACACCTTCCCAAACCGTAATATAGTTTCCGAACCCCTATAAGAATCCCGGTTTCGCAGACAAACGTGTAAAGAAAGGCTTGTCTATAGCCTTTCCTCTTACACGACCTTTTTTGTCCGTTTTCTCGTAAAACGTACTGGCGACTCTGAATGAACCCCCTTGCATCTAGAAATAGAACGTAGGGACACTTGATATGAATCAAAGAAAACGCTCCAGCAAATGGAACGACGGAATCAGTTCCGACGTCCCATGACCCCCACCACCAACGGGGACGAGACCCGGGAGGTCGCATTTGCGGATTCTCACAGTGGCGACTCTGCTGGGGAGGCTTCAGAAAACTAGACTCTTATATGTGGACCTTTGTTTATCTGTTGAAAACTTGCTTTTACTGCTTTCCCTACTCATGTTAATTGATTGAGAAGAAACCTTTTTCTAAAAAATGGAAGTTTTTCGAAAAGACGTAATAAAGATAATGATATTTGTGAAACCAACCTTTCGAACTTTACACGCACTATCACAAATCATGCATTGGTTCTACGAGTGTGAATTTACCCCAAACCCTCGGAAGTATTATAAGTGAGTAGGGAGTTGGCTTGCTTGGGCCAACATAAACCGAAAGCATTTACTTCCACTCTCCTTGGCCAAGTACGCCCCCGAGGTATATCGAGTGACGAGAACACTCACGTACCCGGGAAGTATATCAAAAGATTCTTGCACGTACCCGCCCTTGGGGTATATCGCAAGGTCTTGCCAAAAAGGAGGGAGCCTGAAGCCTTAACCGTTCGAACACCTGCGTTGCATCTAAGATTGAGTCAGTTAAAACACTTGTCATACAGCTGTAGGGGATGTACCACCTTACGGCTTACTTTACCACACCTATTTTCCGAGGTTTTCTCTCGACCATTTTTAGTGATTCTTTTGGCAAAAAATCGAGTCGCATCATAGTCTCCCTTCATCTTCGCCACGTGATTTCGTCTACAGCCATAAAGCGACGTCAGTCTGGAAGGTTGGGCCGGTCGAGATCATACCGGAAGACTAGTGAGACCAAGCATACCTGAAATGGCCGATGGACGAGAGAATCAGGAGACAAATCAGAGCCTAGCCGAGGCGTCTGCAGTTCAACCGACTTTAGCCGAGATGCACCGTTTGTTGATGACCGTCAGCATGAATTTGGCAAGCCTCACAAGTGAGCAACAGAACACCCGAATTCGAATGGAAGAGTTGTCAGCCGAACGGACCGCACCACCCGGGTTTGAGCAACTACCACCGAATCGAGATCCGAATCAAGGGCAATCTTCACAAATACTTCCCCCAATCCAAGGAACCAATCCACCCCAAACGAGCCCCAACATGGCCGGTCCCGTTCAAACCGACCCCAACAATCAGAACCAATGGGCCCCGGATTCAGGCCCCACATACCAACAACAAGAGCCACCCATCGTCTGGCCACAACCTCAGCAAGGCCTCGATCCCCAATATCAACCATGGCCACAAGTCCCCGCAAGACCTATTCCGCCAGCCCCAATAGCCCCTCCCAATGAGTACCCAGACATCAACCGACTCCGGGCAGTATACGCAGAATCGATGATAGCCCGGGAACAACCCGATGAGGTGTCAAGAGAGAGCGAAGAAATGAAGAAATTGAAAGAGCAGATGAAGGTTCTGCAAAGAGGTGTTTCTCTGATGAAAGGGGCAGACGAGATCACAGACATGAACGCCTTTTCCCTCTACCCAGAAGCCAGACTACCTCAAGGATTTAAGCTCCCCTCTATCACCAAATTCACTGGTACTACACCCCCCAAAACCCATCTCCAATCCTACATCAGATCCATGCAAGTGTCCGGCTGTGGAGAGCCGGAGCTGGCTCAGGCTTTTCACATGACTCTCACGGGGGCAGCCCTGAGATGGTTCTTCGACCTAGAGAAACACCACACGAAAACTTGGGGGGATATCGTCAAAGAATTCATGACCAAGTACGGGTCCAACGAGAATTTGGAAATTACCCGTAAACACCTGGAAATGGCCAAGCAAGGCGAGAAAGAAAGCTTCAGCGACTTTGTCACCCGCTGGAGGGAAATGGCATCCCAAATGTCCAAACGGCCCGACGAAGAAGAGCAGTTAGAAATCATACAGAAGAATTTTACTCCAGCTGTATTGAACTGCATGGGAAAGCATGTATTCCCACACTTCAGAGCCCTGTTGAGTATGGGGTCACAGGTAGAGGAAGAATTGGCCAGAAAGGCAGACACGGATACCAAGAAGGCCTCTTACACTGGAAGAAAGACGGCCACTCCAGCCGTAAACCAACTAAGCTCGTACCCATATCAACAAAACCCATTTCAGCAGTCACCGCAAGTCCCCCCAATGAGTTGGCCTACGCAGGGAGACTCTTCAAACACCGAGGTCAAGAAAAGGAGAAATTTCTGCACCCTCCCCACTACTCTGGTCAAAAGCCTGGAATTACTCCAAAAAGCCGGACTAGTCACCCCACTCAACCCACGCCCTCCACCAAATCCTATTCCCAACACTTGGAGAATGAATGAGAACTGTGCGTACCATCAGGCGGCAGGCCATGACACGGAACGTTGTTTAGCTCTCCGCCATCGTATCCAGGACCTCATTGAAGCCGGAACCATCCCCGCACCCGGCGGGCCCAATGTTACCAACAACCCCCTCCCCAATCATGCTCCACCTGCAGGAATTAACGCCTTAATCACTGATGAAGGCTTTGATCCCGTAGGACTCATTCGGGACGATCCAGCCTATAAGGCACCCGTTATGTTATCGGCAAAAGCACAAGTTGCCCCAGGCCTCAACCCAATAATTGATCAATGGATGGCCAAGATGAACTTCCTACCTGGGCAGGGCTTAGGAAAGACAAATCAGGGGATCTCGCAACCACTCACCATCAAAACCAATCCTGGGAAAGCTGGGATAGGATGGACCCAGGACAAGAAAAAACAACCATGGAAACCCCGCCCCCCTCATAAGGAGACAATCTGTATGACAGAAACCTCCCCCGGGACTTTTAGTTGGTCGGCAGAGCCAGAGTCGTCAGAAACTTCAGAGGGATCAGACCCAACATCCCTTTGGATACAACAGATTACCCGCTCAGGAAAGGTATACCAGCCACCACCGATGGATGCCGAAAAATCACCGCCTCCAAAAGAAGTAGGAGAAGACCGAGTACTGGAACAGTTGAAGAAAACCCAGGCACACATCACCATTTGGGGCCTCTTGGTTGCCTCCAAACCTCACAGGACCGCTTTCATTAAACTCCTGGATGAGGCTGTCATATCGCCGGACTCCACGCCCGAACAACTGCCAAACATGATCGGGTCACTCACAGTCCAAAGAAGTCTGTCATTTTCAGATGAAGACTTGTCTCCGTTGGGGAGAAAACACAGCCTGGCTCTCCATATCACCGTCCGAACCCGAGGGAAGATCTTGCCACAAGTTCTCATCGACAATGGGTCGACCATAAATGTCTGCCCCCTAAAGACTGCCAGATGCCTGGGTATCTTAGATTCAGAGCTCTCACCATCCGCTGTAACCGTCAGGGCCTATGATAATACCAGGAGGGCCGTTCTGGGGTCTCTGAAACTTGATCTCATGATTGGTCTCGGAAGCTTCCCGGCCGACTTTCAAATCATAGACATTCCTTCCAGTTTTAACCTACTGTTGGGAAGAGCATGGCTACACGACATAGGAGCACTCCCCTCCTCCTTGCACCAAAAGATCAAGATACCGTTTGAAGGGAACATAATTACCATCCAAGGAGATCCTGAAAGGACCTTGGCGGATATGGAGTTACCAGTTTTGGGAATCGGGAGCCAGAGCATACAGTTAGGAGGCTTTTCTTACGAGCCTCAAGTGCAAACTCTTAGCACCCAGACAATCAGGTATCTTCCCCCTGACAATATCCCCGGTCTCAGCACCAAGATTACAAATATGTTGAGAATGATGAAATACTTGCCTGGAGCCGGTCTGGGAATGGGACAACCAGGACTACTTCAAGCATTGGAACCAGTAGCAAGGTACGAGAGGGAAGGTTTGGGGTACCAACACACTGAAGAGGACGATCAACAAAAAAGGGGTCGAGAGCATCAGTATCCAAGTTTCAGCTCTCTGAACGGGTTCTTTGTCAAAGAAGGAGAGGACTTCCCCTTTTGCGGCTTCCAGGAGCCTTGGAGAAACAGCGACGGAGAGAACCTTCCTGGGTGGGAAATCTTCTATGAAGAGGACCTATATATCAAAGAAAACACCGTACACAGCTTCGCTACCAGGTTGACAATCGGGCCGAAGGAAAAAAGTGAAGACATGAAAGGCGAAGAGGAAGAAATGATCGGAGATCTCTTCGACATCATGGCTCTGGGAGATGATGAGCCAGGAGACGACCCTGTACACTTGATATACGCTGATCCAGACTACCAAGGGGAAAGGGAAAAGAGCGAAATTATAAGGGTGAGAGATAAGGGTGAGGGTAAGGATAGGAAGGAGTCACTCCTAAATGAACTTTTTAAACTTGTACCTGTAAATACTAGTATCAATAAAGAAGAGTCTATTTTGCGTTATCCTGTTATTTTTAATTCTGTAATTGCTTATATGGAATTGGAAAGAATGAACGAACACCCTGAACGGGAGGAGCAACGTATACAAAGCGAGGAAGGAGACACTCTTGCGATTAACCTCGGAACAAAAGAGGAAAGAAAAGAGGTCCGCATTGGGGCAAGCCTAAGTGGGACAGAGAGAGAAGAATTCACACAAACTCTGAAAGAGTATGTGGATGTCTTCGCCTGGTCTTATGCAGATATGCCGGGTTTGAACAGTCAGATAGTCATGCACGAAATACACACCAATCCAGAACTTAGGCCCGTCAAACAGAAGCTGAGGAAACTTACGCCAGAATGGTCCTTAAAAGTGAAAGAAGAAGTAATGAAACAACTGAGTGTGGGATTCTTACGGGTGATCGAGTACCCCTCGTGGTTAGCCAACATCGTGCCTGTTCCAAAAGCTAATGGGAAAGTCCGCATGTGTGTGGATTACCGGGATCTCAATAAAGCTTGTCCAAAGGACGATTTTCCATTGCCCAACATCGATTTGATAGTAGATAATACTGCCAACCACGCCCTGAAGTCATTTGTGGATGGTTTTGCCGGATATAACCAGATCAAGATGCACCCGGATCACCAGGAGAAAACAGCATTTATCACACCGTGGGGAACATACTGCTACACCGTTATGCCGTTTGGGCTGAAGAACGCCGGGGCAACGTATCAGAGGGCAGCTACGGCTATCTTTCACGACATGATTCACAAAGAAGTAGAGGTGTATGTAGACGACATGATAATCAAGTCAAAAGAGAGGGAAGGCCACGTACCAGCCTTGCGAGCCTTCTTTGATCGGCTCCGCCAGTATCAGATGAGACTCAATCCGCAGAAATGTGTGTTCGGGGTAACCAAAGGAAAACTCCTGTGATATGTCGTCAGTAAGAAAGGAATCGAGGTGGACCCCGCTAAAGTTCAAGCTATCCAAGACATGCCCGAGCCTCGTACCGAGAGAGAAATCCGGGGTTTTTTGGGTAATCTGCAGTACATCAGTAGGTTTATCTCTCAGCTCACTCAAAAGTGCGAACCCATCTTCAAACTCCTGAGGAAGTCTTCAACAGGAGAATGGAACGATCAATGCCAGGAGGCTTTTGACAAAATCAAAGATTACCTCTCCAAGCCCCCAGTATTAGCCCCGCCTCAGACCGGACTACCACTAATTCTATACCTAACCGTCACTGATTCAGCCGCAGGAGCAATGCTAGCCCAACACCTCACCGATACCCGGAAGGAGCAGGCCATCTATTTCCTCAGCAAAAAGCTATCCCCATTCGAGACAAACTACACACCATTGGAAAAATCGTGTACCGCTCTCGTCTGGGTAACACAGAAACTACGGCACTACATGCTAGTTTTTCCAGTCATCCTGGCATCACGGATTGATCCGTTGAAATACCTCTTCGAGAAACCGGCTCTCTCGAATCGAATGGCAAAATGGTTATTTCTACTCTCCGAATTCGACATCACCTACATGACCCAGAAGGCAGTCAAAGGCAAGATCATAGCTGATTACCTGGCCCACAATCCGATATTGGGAGACATGATAGAAGAAGCCGAGTTCCCGGACGAAACCATCATGAACGTCGAGATCAATGAAGACTGGAGGTTGTACTTTGACGGGGCCGCCAATCGGAACGGAAACGGGATAGGCATCCTGTTAGTTTCTCCGGACCAAACTCACTCCCCGGTGTCATATCGTCTGGACTTTTTCTGCACCAACAATATGGCCGAATATGAAGCCTGCATACTCGGGTTAGAGATCGCTCTTCAAAGGGGTATAAAGAGAATACAGGTATACGGAGATTCAGCACTAGTGGTCCATCAAGTTCTGAAGGAATGGAAGATCAGAGATGAGAAATTAGTCCCTTACCTCGCCCGACTAGAAGAAGTCGCAGGAAGGTTCGAGCGTGTGGAGTTTTACTATATCCCCAGGTCCCAGAACAGTTTTGCTGACGCATTGGCAACCCTGGCATCTATGATCGATATTCCGGAGGGGATGGAAGAAATAACCCTCACGGTACAAAAGAAATCAGGACCCGCGCACTGCATGACCCTTGAGGTGGAAATTGAAAAAAACGGTGACCCAACCGTTTGGTTTTATGATATCTGGAACCTGCTGAAGAACCATCAGTATCCCGAGAAAGCAGACAAGAGAACGCGGGTCACACTCAGGAGACTAGCATCAGGATTCATACTCTGTGCCGGAAGATTGTATAAGAGGAACTACGACGGGACTCATCTTCAATGTCTCACCGAAGAAGAATCGGTTAGAATGATGGATCAGATACATGGGGGCGATTGCGGACCTCATATGAGCGGGCATACGCTTGCCCGCAAGATCATCAGGCAAGGGTATTTCTGGTCTACCCTACAAACTGACTGCGCTGATCATGTACGCCGTTGTCACAAATGCCAAATTTATGCTAAGTCCCAGAAGCTTCCTCCAAAAGAGTTGTACAACATGACTGCTCCCTGGCCTTTTTCAGCTTGGGGAATTGACGTCATTGGGAAAGTCTCACCCAAGGCCAGCAACGGCCATGAATTCATACTAGTAGCCATCGACTACTTCACCAAATGGGTGGAAGCCGAATCTTACCAAACCCTGGATGCCAGGAAAGTTGCCCGATTATCAAAAGGAATATTGTCTGCCGATATGGGGTCCCACACGAGATCATCTCAGATAACGGCACCCACTTCGAAGGAGAAGCTAATACAGTCATGGAAGAATACGGTATCACCCGACACAAATCTTCGCCATATAGACCACAAACCAATGGGGCAGTTGAAGCCGCCAACAAGAATTTGAAGAATATCCTAAGCAAGATGACCGACACCTGCCGGGACTGGCCGGAGAAATTACCATATGCATTGTGGGGATACCGCACCACCGAAAGGGTCTCTACCGGGGCAACCCCGTTCTCGCTTACATACGGGATGGAAGCAGTCCTCCCTGTCGAGTTAGAGGTCCCTTCCCTCAGAGTAATGCTAGAGAATCAGGTCAATGAACTGGAGTGGGTCCAGGCACGTTATAACGAGCTAGCCTTACTAGATGAGAAAAGATTGAAAGCCGCATACCACCATCAAGGGTATCAGAAGAGAATCGCTCGAGCATTTAACCAGAGAGTGAGGACTCGGGGTATCAATGAAAATGACATCGTGTTGAAAGAAATTCGAGAGCCAGCCAGAGATCCGAGGGGAAAGTTCGGGCAGAAGTGGACAGGGCCGTATATCGTCAAAGAAATCAATACAGGAGGCGCCGCTATACTCACTGACCTAGACGGGCAGTTACTACATTCACCAGTCAACATGGACCGACTGAAGAAGTATTATCAATAAGCACGACATGTATAAGAACTACGTAAACCTGAGCCCCAACTCGAATATTGTATTTTCTGGAAAAAATCAAAAAAGGGGGGAACGTAGGCAACCTGAGAAGTGACTTCAGGCTCGGTTTAAAGCTTTGTAAAGAAATTTATTTCTCATAAAAAGTCCCTTCATATATTATTAAAGAGGTGGTTCAGAACACCGAGAGTTACAAAAGAAGTACAGCATACAAAGAAGAAACTAATCCCTAGGGGTTGGCCACACTGGGTCCTCAGCGGCCAAATCAATTCGAGCCTCATCCAAAATTTGGTACGCAAAGACAATGCCATCCTCTGTAGGCTCAGAATCCATGAATCGGAACCACTCCATTTGAAAGGGGTCATCAATCAGCTCTCCTTCTAGAGATTGCCAGCAAGAGCGGATAATGTCAGCCCGGAGGGGCCGGGTAATACCAAAACGGGCATAATTGAACTGACGAGTCAGTCGAGCACGCCACATCCTCTCTACCGATAAAGAAACATGTGGGGTCACAAATTTAGACTCAGAAGAGAAGTTGTTCAGACCAAGGGGAACCTCCTGAGGAATGTTAAACTGCCGAAGAAGACGCCCAGGGAGGTAAAAGGAAGTAAACCAAAGCCCGCGGAGCCGAACGTAGTTCTGACCCCCGGTGCTAAGTACCATCGCCCTCAGCTTCCACCAAGGAATGTTCCACCGGATAGCCCGAAAGTTCTCCGAAAACCACACCGTCCAATCAGAGGAAGACATGGTCAAAGCACCAAAGAGAGGCCGATGGAAGAAATGAGTCGGATTGTCGAGCCGAACTCCGCTGAAACCCACCGATCGAAAGCGCTCTAGCAGCCACATGTATAGCAGACGCGGGCTCCCCCGGAAGAAGGGCGAGGCCCCCCGTTGAACATCATCAAGACCATTCAAGGTCTCTGCAAGAATGATCGGCACTATAGACTCCCCATTTCTAGCCTGGTAAATCAGACTCAAGATAGTCGGATTAACACGGGAAGAACCCGTCACCAGCAGCATATCAGAAACCAGGCAAATCAGGGCCGCTGCAGTACGCCCCACGCCGTAAAAGGCCCTATCTTCATAACGATGAAAGAACCTCACCATTTTGTGGAGGTCAAGGAGCCCGTCGACAATGAAACCATCGCAGGCCGCTTGGGGAATGGCTAACAGAGCAATTAGCATGTCGCGGGGACCGATTCCTTCTATAGGAACTGCCATCGGGAGACAAACGTCAGAACGTAACAGCCAGGAGAACTCCTCATAGGTTGGGCAGAGCTCATCTAGTCCAAAACGGAAGAGATGGTCCGCAGGACTCCAGAAATACAAGGCACCTAATAGAAAGGAGAAATCTACAGGACGATGGCACCAGCCCGCCAAAGGACTAAATGCACCAAAGTTCAAACCATTTTCAGAAGATATCAGAGCATCTCGAGCTTTAACATAAGAAAAATCAGAGTTGGTACGGTAGGAAGACATTTTGGAGAGGTGTGGGGATGAAGGAAGGAAGATGGGTGTATTTATAGCAAAAAAGAGGGTCCTGTACCTGTTTGTCGCGCGACAAACCCACTTTCAGGGGGAAGTGTCGCGCGACAAACCCATGTCCAGGAGGAATTGTCGCGCGACAAACCCATGTCCAGGAGGAATTGTCGCGCGACAAACCCATCTGGGGGGCACCCTACTTTTTTCCTTATACATAATGGTCATCTTTGCCAAAAGAATCACTTCTGGATGCTTTTCTGTTCTCACTTTGTTCTTTTTTGTAGGAAACATAAGTATCACTACACTACAAGGTATGACTTTTTAAATTACCGACTCTTATACAGACAGAGAATAAAAGTATAAATCAAACACAGATAAAGATATTTTATAAAACCAATAAAAGAACAGTTTTTAAATATCTGTCTAAACACATCTGTCCAAAACTAACAACTTAGTGCAGAAAGGGAAAACTAATCTACTCGGGCGCGTTTTGACACGCTCCCACTATCTCCCGAGCCCTCCTCGGGGGTAAGATCAACAACTGGGACGCCGGGAACAGAAGGAACTGCCGCCCGAGAAGGACCCGTAGACTGAACCGGTGCCGTCGGACGGATCACCGAAGATCGAGATCGCCTAGAAGTCCGACTGCTACTCCGCCTAGACTCTGACCGAGAATGGGAAGAGGTCAGGGGGTCGTCCGGCCGTAAGGAGACGTCGATAGCCCTCTGATAGTCGCGCATGTATGCTGGAGGGTCTCGACCGACGTACTGGAGCAGGTTCCAGCTGTAGAAATACTGGGAATACCAGGCCCGTAGGTCTGCCACTCGTACACCCACTCTCTGTGAAAAGACATAAGATAAGAGGAGAGTCAGCACAGTCAAAATAAATAGATATAAACATGAAAGTATCAGGAGAAGTTGAAGAAGATACCTCATCATCAGAACGACCACCCAAGAAATCAAAAGTATCCTCGGGAAGGGGATACTCCGGGACAGAATATCGACATAGGCCCGCGTCGACATAAGAAATATCTCTGGGGAGTGGAGGTAGATCTACCCACGAAATAGATGACCCCGCAGGAGCAGCTGCAGAAGAAGACCCTCCCTCCTCACGAATGGGGAACAAGGGTGGACGAGAGGATGAGCCGCCAAAGCCCGGAGATGGGGCGGGAGGCCCCATGACAGTCGTCGGTAGAGGGGTCAACGTAGCATATGTTCGGACCCCCGGAGGATCCACCATGGCCGTCGCCCCCAAAGGAGGTACCCCACTAGAAGGAGTAGTCGCCGCCGCGGGAGGAGTCCGCCCAAACTGATCAAAATCTGCCCCAAGGTCTGCGGGCTCCCAGGACCTCTCAGAAAAACCCGCTCTCCCCTCAGCAGCCTTAGCAGCAGTAAAAAGACCCCCCGGAGACACGGAAGGGCCGGTGGGAAACTCGAAGCCCTCAGCGCGCTGCTCCCCCGCAGGTGTCGCCTGAGGTGGTGGCTCAGGAACCGCTGTCGCATCGCCTCCCTCGCCCTCTGGCCGATCACCGCCCTCAGCCGCAGCAGGAACATCCCTCTCTCCCTCAGGATCCTCATCCTCAGAATCCGGAATGTTGTCCCTCTGATCAGGGACAGGTGGCAAATGACCCGGGACCGCCCTAGCTAAATGAGTCTGTCCCCGTATGTAATGGGGATCACCTCCCAAAGTCTGGTATCTCTCGTAGAAGACCCGTCCCCGAGTCCCCTTCGGCTCCCTCATCAGGTAACGGGCAGCAAAAACAGCGTAGTCTCCCTCCTCGACGAACGTCTGGAAACCAAGTCCGTCGACTAAAGCCTGCACCATCACCTGATCAATCTCACCCGTCCGCCTCATCAGAACAGGAGGGAACAAAGGGACACGAGGCCACTGGGACGGCGTATGCTGACGGATGACCCTCTCGCCCAAGTAGAAGAGAAGGCCGTACTCATCCCGGATAAGTCGCCTGGTCCTCGAGGCGGTCAGAGCACGGCCATACCCATAATGATGACCCAGATCACCCCAAGGGGCCCACTCAATCTGAAAAGAGAATAAGATTTTATTTCAGTGAATTATATATTCTATTCTATCTGACTATTGAAAAGCAAGAAAACTAAAAATATTTTTACCTGCTCCTCCCGCAGGTCATGGACGGCAGCAGCTCCAGTCTCCCTAGTCCGGTATACATAAGGAGCCCTGTAGTTCCCCGCGATGAATCGGCGGAAAAAAGGGAACTGGTCCTCGTTCTCAACGAGGAGATCCACCTGGGCGCGACCCAGACGGGTATAAGCTACAAACCAGCTCTGAAAAGGAAAGATAAAAGAAATCATCAATGATCAACAGGTAAAATGTAAAGAACTGAAGCAAAGACAGAAAGACTAAAAAATGTACCTCCCACAGCAGAGAAAAGCCCTTGAGATTCAGGGCTAAATGGCGAGAGACCTGGTCCATGGCATCATAAAGGACTGCAAGAATGAAGCCTCCCCAGTCATAGTCAAATAGGAGGCTGAAGTCCCGAAGATAGGGCAACAACCAAAGATGAGCCGTGTCCCCACCACGAGCCTCGAATAAATCATGGAGTGTCAATAGAAGAAAGACGCGGGCATACTGGCGCGCCTCCTGACGGGTCATAGGAACCCCTGAAGCAGCTAGTCGAGCCCTCTCTGTGGCTAACCGCGTAACCAAGACGCCCCGAGGAATCGTGTCGCCGGAACTCCGTCGCTCCGGAAACCATCCTAATGAACTAACGATGCCCTCGGCTGTCAGACGCAAGGGGACGTCGATCTGAATGGGGACCCCCCCTGAAGGGATCCCGGTCAAAGCAAACAAATCGAGGGGGGTCATCGTCATCTCCCCCCAGCTCCAGTGAAAGGTATGGGTGGTGTCCCACCAGTGGCAAGCCAGAGCCGATACTAAAACTGTCGCCCTAGATACTCGCTCTGGGAGGGCGTCGAAGAGGGAGCCGAAAGGAGTCGCGAAGATCAACTCCTGGACAGGGGCCGGTGCCCGTCGCCACTCCGAGGATATAGTGTTGGGGGAACCCCAACCTCGGCCAACCCACTGCAGACAAAAGAACGAGTATGGGGTTATAAGGGTAAATTATGTAATTTCCAAAACTTGAGGGTAATTTGGTGTAATTATGAGAGATATGGGGTTATAAGGGTAAAATTATGTAATTTCCAAAACCTGAGGGTACTTTGGTGTAATTATGAGAGATATGGGGTTATAAGGGTAAATTGTGTAATTTCTAAAACCTGAGGGTACTTTGGTGTAATTATGAGAGATATGGGGTTATAAGGGTAAATTATGTAATTTCCAAAACCTGAGGGTACTTTGGTGTAATTATGAGAGTTATGGGGTTATAAGGGTAAATTATGTAATTTCCAAAACCTGAGGGTACTTTGGTGTAATTATGAGAGTTATGGGGTTATAAGGGTAAATTATGTAATTTCTAAAACCTGAGGGTAAATTGGTAATTATGAGAGTTATAGAGTTATGGGGGGTATATTATGAGGTATCACAGGTAAAAGTATGTGTTCGCTAAAATCGGGCGTTATTCCTAGGCAGACATGTATACTAACATTATCCAAAACGAATACAGGAAACGACAAGAAGCAGAACAGATAAATGCACGAAGGAAGACATACCAGAGATCGACGACGAATCTCGTGGGAAACGGGCTCCATCAAAAGCCACGGGACATCTGGGACCGGAGCAGCTCGGATAGCATCCCGATAGACCACCGCCCGACCGCGGTCTATCCCATCCTCATCATACCAGTCCAAGTCCGCCCAGTCGTCGTGATGAGGGCTGCAGCGAAGAACGCCCTGAGCATCAGTAAAGGTGACCTCCTCCTGGTCACCCTCTAAACGGTCGAGATGAGGAGGGTCCATAAATATAGGTAGAATATATGTAAAAAGGTCGGAAAAATCGGAAAAGCGGCAGGGCTTCCGCGCTCGGAAAAAGAGAAAAAAGAGAGAGAAAGAGAGCTAGAGAGAGAAGGAGAGAAGAGAGAATGAGGTGGAATGAGCTCAGCAAGGGATTATATAGTGAAGAGGATTGTCGCGCGACAAATAGCCACATTGTCGCGCGACAAAGACCCCTATACCGAAGTGTCGCGCGACAATCCCCCCATCCCCTGAATTTTTGACTTTTTTCTCATTTTTTATCTCCTGCAGGGGTACTTCAGAGAAGCAGTTTTCGAAAATTGCTAAAAACCGCACACTCAGGATGAAATTTAAAGAATAAAACTTCCAAATCATCTCTCCGAAAAACGCGAGAACAGAATGCCATGATTAAAGTAGTCTCTGATCTCACAGAAAGGACCGAGACCAGCAATGAGAAAAGGCAGAATGCCACGATAAAACGGGAATAGAAAAAATTGAAAAAGTAGAAAAGAGAAAGAACCCGTATGAGCGCCCAGAGCGAGCGAGAGAAACAGAAATGCAGAGTGACAGGGAGAGCCACACCAAGAGTGACAGCTAGGCCAAAACCGGCTCAGGGCTTCGTTTTGGGTGAGTAAGGCTCCTGATCACGACAAAGGGACAAAAGACTCCTGGTCAAAAACAGAGAAGGCCAGGAAAAGTCTTTCCCAAAAGAGGAAGAAATAAGGGCATCGAAAAAACAGAATACGATGTGGGCCCACCAAAAGAGAAAACTAAGAAAAGAACAGAGATCAGATGTTGAACTTTCAAACAAATTTTCTTTTCAGCATGATAAAGGAGAGATGGTTTGGAAAAAAAAAAAAAAAAATCTCGAATCATCGTACTGCGAGAAACAAGAGAAAATCGAAAACTGCCTTCCAAGAGAGGTATCCTCGCTCGAGGAAAACATGAGAGTAAAGTTCGAGAAAGGCGCAAGAAAACGGATATCCGGATAAGATTAGACCTTGAGGAGCTTTTACCACCCTCACGAGGATTTCTCTCTCTTACTCTAGCGGTCTAAGAGAGACAATAAGTATGTTTTATCACAACACAAGCCCTCTTCGGAGGCAAAACACAAACACAAGCCCTCGCCAGAGGCAAAAAGTACTCACAAGAAGCCCTCCCAGAGGCAATTGTCTTTCTTCTTACAGATTAAAAGCCCTCCCAGAAAGGCACGGTGTAGCAATGGTAGTCCTCCCACCTGAAGGCGAAGCCCTCCCAGAGAGGCACGAACGGTAGTCCTCCCACCTGAGGCGAAGCCCTCCCAGAGAGGCACGAACGGTAGTCCTCCCACCTGAGGCGAAGCCCTCCCAGAGAGGCACAATGGTAGTCCTCCCACATGAGGCGAGAAGATCTAAAAAGCCCTCCCAGAGAGGCACGGTGTAGCAACGGTAGTCCTCCCACCTGAGGCAAAGCCCTCCCAGAGAGGCACGAACGGTAGTCCTCCCACCTGAGGCGAAGCCCTCCCAGAGAGGCACGAACGGTAGTCCTCCCACCTGAAGCGAAGCCCTCCCAGAGAGGCACGAACGGTAGTCCTCCCATCTGAGGCGCAAAGTGGAACAAAAGAAAGTCCTCGAAAGAGGCAATGAGGTAACACAAGCCCTCTGCGGAGGTAAACCAATCGCCAAGCCCTCTCCGGAGGCACTCACAAGTACTTCTATACGCATACACTTTCTTAGAGTTCCTGCGGGAGCCATGGATCAAGGTCTCTTCCAGTCGCCTCAATTCCTTGCAAGCAAGGAGCTTGAGTCGAGAGGGTCTGTAGACACCCCGATCCGTGACCCCCGCAAGAACCCTAACGACCTCCGAGAACTACTATTTTGGGTCCGGGACCCACCCGAGGACCCGGTACTACACTAGGAGGGTTTGTCGCCCGACAAACTTGTTTTTTTAGAGAGATTGTCGCACGACATATCACATTGTCGCGCGACAATCCCTGATATGTCGCGCGACAATCCCTGATATGTCGCGCGACAATTCCACTATGTCGCACGACATTCCCCCTCTGCACCAGACCAACCACTTTCTTACACATCAATCTGTCAGAACCATCACTTCAGCCGTTTGTCGCGCGACATTCCTGTATGTCGCGCGACATATCACAATGTCGCGCGACATTCTCCTTTTTTAAGGAAATGTCGCGCGACAATCTCTCCCGAGCAGTATAAATAGGCCAACACCCCCAAGGGTTCAAGGGATGGAGGGAATTGGGATCCGAGAATTTGGTGCTTTAGATCTGATTTTTGTCAAGCATTTTTTTTACTATTATCTCATTTCTGAAGAATCCTCGAATCTATTTCAACACTCGACGTGTTCCGTTTCTGGAATCGATTTCTCGGAAATATCTGAAGAAAGAGAAGATTACTATCGCCAGAGATCCCTCTGCCGTATTATATTTTCTTTCTTATTATTATTCTCGTCGGGAAGGTAAAGAAAGTCCCTTCTAGTATTTAAGATTAGATATCTGTGTACTTGTCTTACTTCTGTTATTCTGTCCACGTTTTATTTGAATAAACTTATTGTCAAGTTACCAATAGTCTACCGTTTTCAAAACAAAAGACCCTGATAAAACTACTTTCAAAACCAGAAGAGTAAGTACATTATCGTCCGGATAAACCCTGTTTTCAAACCCCGGACCGATAAAGACTTATCTAGGAATTAAAATCCACATATCTTGTCTTTTTCATAGACTGCGACGTGTCTGATAAATTCTCCTCAAAGAGTTCAAATTCCATATTGAATTAGTCCCGACATAAAGATCCGAACCTTTTTCAAAATAATCACAACTCGAGAAAACCGTCATTATCTGAGGAAATAATACGGAATACTCTTTCAAAAATAAAAGGTTTTTGTCATTTGTCATTCACATCTTTTAAATATAAAAACATCGGATCTCGGAACACAAAGGTTTTCATCCCTTTCCCCGTTTTCCCAAATTAGGTTTTTTTTAGAAAGTAGTAGACTGTCGGTAAAAGCATCCAAGTTTTTCAACATAGAATAAACATATAAGACCACTAGAGACCGAAAGGGCGGAATGGATGCTTAACACCTTCCCAAACCGTAATATAGTTTCCGAACCCCTATAAGAATCCCGGTTTCGCAGACAAACGTGTAAAGAAAGGCTTGTCTATAGCCTTTCCTCTTACACGACCTTTTTTGTCCGTTTTCTCGTAAAACGTACTGGCGACTCTGAATGAACCCCCTTGCATCTAGAAATAGAACGTAGGGACACTTGATATGAATCAAAGAAAACGCTCCAGCAAATGGAACGACGGAATCAGTTCCGACGTCCCATGACCCCCACCACCAACGGGGACGAGACCCGGGAGGTCGCATTTGCGGATTCTCACAGGCCCCGAAAACACCGCAACAGAATGGTGTCGTCGAGAGGAAGAACCGAACAATTCAAAACATGGCAAGGGTAATGTTACACTCTAAACAACTCTCAAAACAATTTTGGGTAGAAGCTGTGAGAACATCTTGTCATTTGATAAATAGAGTATATCTTCGACCCAAAACTGATAAAACTGCCTATGAACTGTGGTATGGTAAAAAGCCTAACTTGAAATATCTTCGTGTATTTGGTAGTCTTTGCTATGTGTGTAGAGATAGAGAGCATCTAGAAAAATTTGATACACGTGGAGATAAAGCTATTTTCTTAGGATATTCCATGAATAGTAGGGCATATAGAGTTTACAATTTGCGTACTAAATCTGTCATGGAATCTGCCAATGTAGTTGTTAATGATACTACTGTTTCTAATGCTTCTCAAACTGGAATTCTTGGAGACACTACAATTTTTGAAATTGTGGAATCTGATTCTGAAAAATCAAATACAAATGAAAATTTAAGTGATCCTAAAATTTCAGTACAAACTGAGAATTTTTCAGAATCACAAGAATCTTCAAAAATCACAGATTCAGAAGTGAGATTATCTGCTCCTAACTACATTCGTAATAGGCATCCTGAGAAAAATGTTATTGGTGATATTGATGCTCCTATGATAACTAGATCAAGAGTTAAGAAACACACAGCGCAATTTTCATGTTTTGTTTCATTATTTGAGCCAAAAAATATAAATGAAGCTCTACAAGATGAAAATTGGATAGAAGCCATGCAGGAAGAGTTAAATCAGTTCATTAGACATGATGTGTGGTATCTTGTACCTCGTCCTACTCATACTAATGTCATTGGTACGAAATGGGTGTATAAAAACAAATGTGATGAATCTGGAAATATAGTTCGTAATAAAGCTAGATTGGTAGCACAGGGATATAATCAAATAGAAGGAATAGATGTTCATGAAACATTTGCACCTGTTGCTAGACTTGAATTTGTTCGTTTATTACTTGCTATGGCATGTTTTCTACACTTTAGACTATATCAAATGGATGTTAAATCTGCCTTTTTAAATGGTATATTGGCTGAGGAAGTATATGTGGAACAGCCTAAAGGATTTATTGATTCTCAAAAACCAGATTATGTTTATAGACTTAAAAAGGCTTTATATGGTTTGAAACAGGCTCCACGAGCCTGGTATGAAAGACTAACATCTTTTTTGGTGTCTAAAGGTTTTGCTAGAGGAGGATCAGATCAAACATTATTTGTTAAAAGGGAGAATACAATTATTGTAATTGCTCAGGTATACGTTGATGATATTGTGTTTGGTTCAACTTCTGATTTGCATGCTAAGAACTTTGCAAAATTAATGCAAAGTGAGTTTGAAATGAGTATGATGGGAGAGTTAACTTTCTTTCTTGGTTTGCAAATTAAACAGCATGATAATGGTATTTTTATATCGCAAACAAAGTATGCAAAAGATCTTGTAAAGAAGTTTGGCCTAGACAATTCTAAGCATGCTAAAACTCCAATTAGTACTTCTACTAAGCTAGGAAATGATAATGCTGGAAAAATAATTGATGTTACTCTTTATAGAAGTATGATTGGTAGTCTTTTCTATCTCACTGCTAGTCGACCTGATCTTCTTTTTAGTGTTTGTGTTTGTGCTAGATTTCAATCTGAACCTAGAAAGAGTCATTTAACAGCTGTGAAAAGGATTATACGTTATGTTAATGGCACTTTATCTTTGGGAATTTGGTACACATATGACACTAATAGCAATATAGTTAGTTATTGTGATGCTGACTGGGGTGGATGCTCAGATGATAGAAAAAGTACTTCTGGGTGTTGTTTTTATGTTGGTAATAACCTTTTTGGGTGGTTTTCTAAAAAGCAGAATTGTATTTCTTTATCTACTGCTGAAGCTGAGTATATTTCGGCTGGAAATTGTTGTTCTCAGTTACTTTGGCTGAAACAGATGGTCAGTGATTATAATATTCAACAAGGACCAATGATTGTGTTTTGTGATAATTTGAGTGCTATAAATATTGCTAAGAATCCTGTCCAGCACTCACGCACTAAACACATTGATATTAGGCATCATTTCATTCGAGATTTGGTTGAAAGAAAGATTATACATATTGAATATCTTGATACTAAGTTGCAGCTTGCAGATTTGTTTACAAAACCTCTAGACTATGACAGATTTCAAAAGCTAAAGACGGCTATTGGAGTTTGTTCTGTTAGTGTGAACAGGTAGACTTTACCCCTTGTTCATTTGAGACAAAATGGGGGAGAGGTAAGAGAGGTCAACAGTTCAGTTCATAATTTCTAATATCTTATCTTTTGGGATTGAATAAACTTTATACTTGAGATTGAACTTTATACTCAGATTAAGAGCTTAATGAATGATTGTTAAATTCTGAGTTTTTAAAGTGCAGTGCAGTGCAGCCAATGCAATTTTTTTTGTTAACTATTACTAATGCTGTCTGCTACTTCTGTTTTGCAGGAATAATCTTTAGGATTGGTATTATTGTTTTAGATTGAGTTCTGTATTTTTCATTCTGAGTTGTGGGGAAGATAGAATGATGTTTTTGATTGTAAGATAGGTTAGGATGAGAGCTTACAGCAAGTGCGCTGGTTTAAGCTTGTTTTTTTTAGTTTTGTCTCGAAATGTCCAATGGGGGAGATTGAAAGGCCTAGGGTTGGTCAATGGGTTTTCAATTATTGTCCATTTCGAGATAGAATTTTTTTGCTTCTAGTTTTATCGCATTCGCCAGTGTTGATCCGCTTAAAGTTCTTGTTGCTGCGTTTGCGTTGTCCGAGCCGTTCACCGATGATATAAAGCACGCCTACAGTTTCGGTAACTGAATCATGATCCAAAAATTATTTTCATAAATATTTTTTTTCTTATTTCTATTTTTATAATTTTTGGGTTTTGGTTTTTTAAAAGAAAAAAATTAAATCTATTAAATATTATTTTTATTGAGTATTATTTTTGACATGTTTTGAATATATATATATCTGCTTTTGTCAAAATATAATTTTGAGAGAGTTTAAGTGTTCTTTTATTATGTTTGTGTTTCTTTAGTTTAATCTTGGCCTTAGATTTAATTTTATCAACGGTTGGTTTTGGTCAATCCTTGTGAGATTGGTAGAAATGGACAGCACATATTTTTTTTTATTTTTTGCTTTTCTTTGTCCATTGATTAAAGAGACTCAGTTTATTGAAAAGGAGAGACACACAGATTTTTCCATTCTCTCTCTAACACACGGTTGTTCTTTTCTTTTTCTCTCTCACACGGCTTTCTCTCTCTATTTTTTCCTCACATAGCCGAGCACTCTTTTTCTTCTTCTTTGTGAGATTCAAGCCCTAGAAACATCTAGTTTCTTTTCTTCGAGTGTGGTTAATTTCTGAAGTATAACGATCGGTGATTCCTCTTCTATTTTGATGCGATTGTTATCTTACTCGAGGTGAGATGTTTGCGATTTTGCGTATATTTTTTCTAGGGTTCGTTTGATATTTTGAGAGGGGTTTTTCAGATTTGATACGATATTATATTTCTTGTTTAGAATCTGATTTCGTTGGTTTCATAGCTGTGTATTTTCCGAGTATCTTGGCTACGTATTTTGTGATATTGAATCTACTGTGTATATACTCGATTGGGACTGTTTTTTCTCTTGGTTGGAAGTTATATTTGAGATTGGTATTTTTTGATTGAAGTCCAAGAGATTGCTGAGAATTTTATTGAGTTTGAACAAATTATTTTGGAGTGTTCAAGTTGGTTTATACGTGATATATATGTATTGTTAAGTTGGTTTTTGGGGATTTTTGGATCTTGGTAAATGTGCATCTATGAGGCGATTCGTACAACCTAATTCCTTGGTCTATTGCGGTTGATGATCGGGATGGTGTTCAGTTGGTGACTGGCTAATTCTACAGAGGTACGCGGTGATACACTGGTGGTGTGCGTAGGACCCTTTGTAAGTATTTTCATCCTGTTTCTTGTACTCTTTTGTTAATAGTGGATTTAGGTTGTGAGGTTGGGAGCCTCGGTGGATTTTTCCTATCCCCGTTGGGTAGGTTTTTACCACCTTAAAATCTGTTGTTCTGTGTGATTGATTGTTCTGTGTGATTGGTTTGCTATCTCTGTTTTAGACTAGACTTTCAGAACTTCACAGGCTTATTAAAATAGTCATTCTAATTCAACTTTAATTTTTGATCTACTACAGAATTTTCATCAAACCAAACAGCTTGTTTGGAATTCGAAATTTATGTTTAAAATTTTTATGTTATCATATTTCGAATTTTAGTTTTTATACAACAGATTGTTTTTGAATATAAAATCAGATTGAAGGTTTTTTCACATTAGACCAAAAAAAAAAAAATCAAGTGCATATTTCTTTGGAATAAAAAAACCTTTGAAGAAAAATACCATTCTCATCTTAATATAATTATTTTATTCTAGTATTATTTCTTAAAATCAAATTAAGGATCGAGAAGGATTTTCATTAATTAACTATTGAAAACTGAAGTTGTTTGTCACCGTGATCGAGTGCTACCAGCTCGATCTGTGCCAAGTCCTTACGAAACAATTTTTTTTATTTAACTCTAGTTAAAGATTAGAGTGAAATTTTTTATTAAGAAATCGTAATAGAATACACAAATGACAGAAGCCCTCCCAATTAAAGTGTTCCTCAAATAGATTTTTTCTGAAACTGCCCATAACGGATTTTTTAAACTTGTACTACCGTCACCTTCGAATTCTTCTCTTAAAACTTGCTTTTGGCTTTTGCTCTGATTCTGCCATAATTCCATTACTATCCTTACAATGAACTACCCCGGTTCTGCCTTAGCTCTATTACAATCTCCCAAGGAATTAATCAATTATCCCGTTAATTAAGGAATCATGTCCCATTAAAAAATAATAAAGCTCATTTATAACAAAATAATAATAGCATTCCTTTCATCTAAATTGATAGTCCAATTATTTTTTCTTGGTTATTTTAAAATTAAGAACTGACAAACAAGTTACAAGCTCTATGGTCATAGTTCATCGAACTAAGTTGACTATGAACGCCAAGAATTTAAGAAATAATTTTCAAAATACTTGGACTTGCAAAAACTTTTGGTACACGACCATTGGATAGACAATGAATACATTGAATAAGGTAAAAACATTATTCATAAGGAAAAATATTTCTGGCATATATTACATACAAGATTAATACTGTTACAAGCATCTTATATATTTAATTTTAAAAAAAAAAAAAATTAACAAAAATGTTAAGTGATTAGTGGTTGGCTATGTGCAAAGTGAGCATATTCTTTATGAAAAAACCAAATTGTAGGGGCAAAATTAAAACAAAAGTCAGTACGATACATCTTCAATGACAATTAAGAAAAAAAGTAAGTACTCACTTTTCAAATTTACAAAAAAATAAGGTCAATGTTCTAAATTCGAGTTTATATACTTACTTTATTCCTAATTAAGAATTTATATTTAATTTTTATATACGTTTTTGAAGAATACAAAATTTTATCATAATCAATAGTGTTTAAAAAAATTTAATTTCCTTTGTACAGATGATTCTCTAGCCCCGGACGCAATTTATGGCATTTTTATATATTGTTGAGTTATCAGTTTAATTAATTCTTTTGATATTATATGTTGGATTCTTTTTAAACATGTCTATAAATTTTAGGAAGCCATTTGTTTTCGGGAAACTTTTGGTTCATGGTTGTTTTAAAGTCACCTTTGTAAATTGAATACTTTCAATTAATAATAATGATATTTTTCCTATCATATATAAAATAGTATTTTCTTGGTTGCAAAAACAATTTTTTGTTTCTTTCTTTATAAAGAAATGGTTTCCAAAAGATGTATATCTGTTTATAGTTATTTGATTAATAAAGTCCCACCCAACTGGGGAAGGATGAAAATTATGGAAAATTGTTCAATTATTTGATAAATTTTGCAATTCATGAGATACCTCTCTCTCTGTATATATATATATAAATCTAATAGGCATTCCAACAGTTAATAATGCTTTATTATATTTTTAAATTACAAATTTTAACCTTACATTTTTTTTAATAAAAAAATATTCTTACAACAAAATTTGCTCTTCAGTGCTAGGTAATTAAGTATGTAGTACACTTACCCACAAGAAGACTTACCACTTTTGTTTAACATTTTTTTATAAATTAAAATAATCGAATCAGACATGAATCACGTACAAGTTAAACTAGTTTTTCAATTGATTGATTAATAACGAGTGGCTGCACCAACTAATGAACTTAATTTATGTGATCTCAATTTAAGTAAAATTGGTCAATTCCTACTAAAATAAAAAACCAACCTAATCAACGTTTGTTCAAAGGTAATGTGATAAACTCCGTTCGTTTTTGGTTTATTCAACGTTTATTCAAAGGATATATAGTCTGCAACCAACTTTAATTCTACCATAAAACTAAAACAAGATCAAGAAAAATAAAAAACTTTACAAACCAACACTAGATTGTATGAACAGAGGGAAAGTTGGCGTTTGAAAAAATGGTCGTGGAACACATTGTACCACCACCGGTCTTCGCGTATTTGAAATCTTTACTAAACCATAAAGTGGTGGTGGCACTAATTATAGTGGCCAACCCAACCGCGGTGAAAATTGACGACAGATATCTCTCCTCATTACTCTACCACCCACACCATAAAGAAAACCTTCGTACACTTTTTCATCGAAGTTGTAGAGTTGCTTCATGTCCAAGTAAACGCGCACCGTCAATAAACTATCGGACCCCGCTTGATGAGCACTCCCAGTTCGGCCCACTTTCAAAATGTTAGCTAACTTCTGTAACCCTAACTCTCCACCTTGCAAACCACCACAAAACCTTGCCATGTACTTGATAAAGTGGTGGCACTAATCGCAATGGCCAACTTAAATGCGGTGAAAACTGTAACTCTTCCACTGACCTTAAGTTAGGTTTTTTAAGTAAAATTTATTTTAATTTCTTCCAATATCTTAAGTATATTATATAAAAAAATATTAAAATCTATATATACTTAAATGGCATTTAATCAATAGTATGATTGTATTTAAAAAACATTAAAATTAAACAAGATATGGAAACAAAAATTCAAACTATAGAGCAAACAAAAGTTACGGCCAACGATTAGTTATTAATTAATTTATTATCTAAGTAATGGTAGAAACGATGTTAATTTTATAAGTGAGACTCATAAGTATTGCGTGAGAGATGAGTCTCACAAGTTTTATATTTTATAAAACATTGTTGTGGTTGTGGGAAAAATAAAAATTAGAAAACCTAACTTAAGGGTCCATTGGTGTACAGAGTTGAAAAATCATTACATATTTATATATTTGAAATAGTGGAAAATAATATAAGTGATTTGGTGAACTTTTATTATCTTTTTCTTATTTTATAGAGAAATTTTCTCACCAAATAAAAAAAAAATTCAATGGAAAATCAACTATTAGTTTGATTGTCCTACAATTTACGAATTTGACAATTTAAAATTGCTTAATTTGTGAATGATCTAATTTGAATGTTTGGTTTGCAAAATTAAACTAGCATATATATAAAGTTATAAACTTCACTAAATACCTAAGATATTAAATAAGAAAACATGAACACATAATTGAAATTCCATAACTCATAAATATCATAATAGTTCATGCGGAAAAAATCACACCACAATTTTTTTTTAAATGAAGAAATTTACAATTTGTTAATTTACATGAAAATAATTATAAGACAATTTATACAACCAAACGAGCTAAGTAAAAGAATGTTTTATAAAATCACTTTAAATATTAATTAGAATAAAATTAAAAAAAAATCAATCATTTTCTGTGTAATAAAGCACACCTTATGCATAACTACAAAATAGCCTAACAACACAACGTGTTAATAGTGATCTTTGTTTGGGGATCAAAATGGAAAGAAAAGCGTGTTGATCACAACTAGACATTTATCTATCTTTCGAAGAAAAATATATTTTCAACCATACAAGGACTCTTACGCAACATTATTAATTTTCTTAGTTAAATTTCTTTTCTTTCTTTTTTTTTTTGAGATAGATGTGAGAGTTCGAGGGGAGGGGATTGGTGGAGGGGATTGGTATATTTTAATTTGCTCACGAAATACATGTGCAAATTGAATATTTGAAACTGAATAAAGAAGTTAAACAAAAGTGGTAAGAATAAGTGCTAGCTTAATTGGTAAGGTATGGTATACTTTTTGATTAAAAAATTTAACTAAAAAGATAAAATAAACAATTCAAAAAAATAATAAAACTTCATTAGCTTTTAATACCTAATATATTTATCTACAAAGGTATCTATACGAATTCTAAAACTTATCAAATTTATCATTAATCCCTCCCCATTATATTTGAGCGGGACTTTATCAACAGCGAAATTAGGGCTTAGCTTGACAAACTCTAGTTCAATCCAATTTAAACAATTTCGAATACAAAGTATATATTAAATAAAATAATTAATAACATATAATTCACTTCAGCTCTCCCTCATCTAATTATAGGTACACACGCCCCTGGACGTTATTAACCAAATAACTATAAAAGGTTTAAGATAAGTGACTTTAATTACGCACACCAAAACACTCTACAACACTTCAACATTAGCTTGGGCGTATAGGATCAAGGTAATATGCACATACTTTGTCCTATATAGCACTGAGTATGTGTACATTATCTCGATCCTATAGGGTCAAGCCAGTGTATTTTTTTTGTTTTCAACAATCACTCGGTCCTATATAGAACTGAGGTAATGTGCGTGTACTTAGTGCAATAGGATAGAATAAATGGAATAAAATGTTACCGAGTAAAATAGTATGTATAATTAGCACCTATTTTTAAATTTTAAAGTTAGAGCTTGCGATATAAGTTGGGTTGGACACTTGTTACTACTTGTACCAACAAACTCGCTCTAAATTAAAGGGCTGCTTTCATTTCTTCATGGAGCAATTGTAGGTAAAGATGACAAAATGGGTTGGTTGGGTACGTTCGAGTAGGGTTTTAATGGAGCAATTGTTATTAGGTTGTACAGCAACCCAATAAAAACCTAATCCAACCAAATAAGAATTGGGTTCTTAATGGGCTGGACCAATAACATCCCAACAAATAGATTGAATTGCCTAATAAGAATCCACTAATTTCATCACCTATAAGGTAACAAAAGGGCGGGTTGAGCAGTTCAAGTTAGATTCTAATGGGTTCGCTTCTTAACAGGTTGAGCCTAACCCAACACTATAACCTAACAGGCTTAAATAGTTTGGGTTATAAACGGAGTGAGTTATAGTGAATTGCTCGTTAGCTTAATATTAAAAGAGAAAATTTTTTGAAAGAGAAAATTAATCACCAACTTAACTTAATTTTAAACTAATTAATGACTACCCGCCCAAACCAACATCCCCCAAACCACCTCCCCACACCCTGCCACTAGAATAATCACCACCTATAACGAGTTGTTCTTATATTTTGGTTATTTTTTAAAGAAATTTTCTCACTAGCCAAAGAATAAATTCATGAAAATTTAAAAATTTTGGTTAGTAAAAGTACATGTGACATTAAAATTTTGCTCTAGATTCAAGAGATATTCTTTAATGATAGAACTCTAAATTTCATGACCAATTTCTTAATTGGTTTTCGATTTGTCGTAAATTTTACACTAATCCTAAGTTTGTGTTTTTGTCATTCTTAAACACTTTGTTGTAGTGGGGTTCTATTTGAATCTTTGACCCTTCCTTCCCAATTTGCCAGCCAACATGTTACTATAAGAGGCCTTCGTATAATAAATAATCTAAACCAATATTCAATTGGAATCCAGCAAACATGGGATAGAGTAACTTTATCAATTTTCGTCCTCTAGTTTTGCACCTCAAACACAACCTAAAGCTATTAGTGTTGTGTTGTTAAATGTTAAGTTAATTTAATTATAATTTGGGTACTATTGGCCCTCAAGATGATTATTGTAGTACTCTAAGGGCTTGTTTGGTTCGAACTTTTGATTTTTCCTGAAATCCTAAATTCCATTCCATTAAGATTTTGTTGTTTGGTTGGAATTTTAGATAGGAATTTAGGATTCCTAAGAAACCTAACTTCTCCTCTTTTGCCAAATTTCATTCCCTTATAAATTGGGAGGAATCCTTGGATTCCCTTTCGAAGGAATCCTCTTTTTTTTTCCAAAAAATGAAAAAAAAAATCCAGAAAACGAAAAAATATTTTTTTTTCCAAAAAACGGAAATATTGTTTTTTTCCAAAAAATGAAAAAAAATTATATTTTTTCCCAAAAAACGAAAATATTATTTTTTCCAAAAATGAAAAAAAAAATATTTTTTCGCAGAAAACAAAAAAAAAAATCTAGAAAACGAAAAAATTATTTTTTCCCAAAAAAAGAAAAAATTAATTTTTTTCCAGAAAATAAAAAAAAATTTGTCAATTTCATTCCTAAAACTCCAACCAAACAAGCACTAATGGATAGGAATAAAAGATACCAAGAATAAAGGTTTCCTGGCATCTAGAATTAATGCCAATTCCATTCCGAAAGCTCAAACTAAACGAGCCCTAAAGTATCTACATTGACACTTTATATGAATATGTTTTCATTTATGATGCATTAATAATATTTTTTAGAGTGCTAATAGTTATATTATTGTAATTTTAAAATTTATATTATTTTAATTATTTATCACGTTGCTTATACATATATTTTTTAATACTATACATATTAAAATAATTGAGTGACCAAGGCTTCGGCCCCAAGTCCACCGTCTATCTTGAATTTATCTATAATTTATAATACGAGGGAAGAATCCATGGCATGTCGTTTATTGATCTAAACTAATTTTAATTATTTAATATATTAAATATTAGCTTAAGTTTATAACTTTATATATAATAATTTATTTTTGTAATTAAACTCTCAAATTAAATTATTTACAAATCAAATAATTTTAAATTATTTAATTTGTAAATTAAAAGACAACCAAACAGGCTCTAAATAGTTTTAGATTATCATTGAAAAGTCAGTTCTTTATTACTCTGACCTTGCTTTTCAGTACGATTTTTTTTGTTACTTAAAGGAGAAACAAAAAATCCTTTTTTTCGTATTTTCTTTTTTGAACTAAGAGAAAAACAAAAAGGTTGAGTTATTGGATTTTTTATTCTAAAAGATCCTAATTAGTTATGATTGTATACTTACTCGTTTTAGTTGGTTCTTGAAATCTAAGATTATATGAGAAATTTTTAATAATTCATGTTAAGGGGGTGAGTTATATATTAATAAAACTCAAATTTTTCATATGAATAAACCATTTTTTATTATAAGATTGAGCACAGATTTGAACCAAATTATATAACCATGCAGTAGTACTGAACAAGAGCATATTTGTTTGGGAAAAAAAACTTTTGAAGCAAAATACCAATTATTTTAGTTAATTAGGTTATTATCTTGTTGCAATTCTCATCTTAATATAATTATTTTATTCTAGTATTATTTCTCAAAATCAAATTAAGGATCGAGAAGGATTTTCATTAATTAACTACTGAAAACTAAAGCTTTTTGTTACGGTCAGTGCTACCAGCTCTGTGCCAAGTACCTCTGAAATAACTCTTTTTAATTATTTAACTCTAGTCAAGGACTAGAGTGAAAAAATTTATTAAGGGCCCATTTGGTTGTCCTTCAAATTGCGAATTAGATAATTTACAATTAAATAATTTACAAAATTTTCATTTATTAGTGTTTGGTTGTGTAAATTAAACAATTGTAAATATGATAATTCAAGTTGATTCACAAAAACTCAAATTAAGTCATTTCAAATAAAACTTGAAATTGCCTAATTCTAGAATTAGATAATTCATTCCAATTCTATTTTTCGAGAAGATCTAGTTTTTACCCGTGATGTTGATGCATCTAGACAAAATTTTAAATAACATAGAATAATAGAAAACATGTTTTTATTCTAACAATCGTAATTTCTCGTTTAAGTTTTTCAAACACTACTTGAATTAGAATTGAATTATTCATAAATGAGCAAATTCACAATTCTTCAATAAAAAATTAACTAATTCTAAAATTAGGTAATTTACGTAACCAAACGGGCCATAAGAAATCGTAATAGAATACGCAAATGACAGTAGCCCTTTCTAATTAAAGTGTTCCTCAAATGATTTTTTTTTGAAACTGCCCTTACGGAATTTTTGAACTTGTACCACCGTCACCTTCGAATTCTTCTCTTAAAACTTGCTTTCGGCTTTCGCTCTGGTTCTGCCATAATTCCATTACTATCTTTACAATGAACTACGTACCCTGCAGCTGGTTCCGTCTTAGCTCTATTACAATCTCCCAAGGAATTAATCAATTATCCTGTTAAGGAATCATGTCCCATTAAAAAATAATAAAGCTCATTTATTACAAAATAATAATAGCATTCCTTTCATCTAGCTAAATTGATAGTCCAATTATTTTTTCTTGGTTATTTTAAAATTAAGAACTAACAAACAAGTTACAAGCTCGACGGTCATAGTTCATCGCACTAAGTTATGACTATGAACGCCAAGAATTTAAGAAATAATTTTCAAAATATTTGGACTTGCAAAAACTTTTGGTACGTACACGACCATTGGATAGACAATGAATACATTGAATAAGGGTAAAAACATTATTCATAAGGAAAAATATTTCTGGCATATATTACACACTAGATTAATACCGTTACAAGCATCTTATATATATATTTAAATTTTTTTAAAAAAAAATTAAGAAAAATGTTAAGTGATTGGGATTGGGTGGTTGGCTATGTGCATAGTGAGCATATTCTTTATGAAAAAACCAAATTGTAGGGGCAAAATTAAAAAAAAATGTAAGTACGATACATCTTCAATGACAATTGAAATTCGTCTTGACTGTTTATTATAGCACATGTAATACTCACTTTTCAAATTTACAAAAAAAAAAAAAAAAAAGAAGGTCGATGTTCAAAATTAGAGTTTACATACTTCCTTTATTCCTAATTAAGAATTTGTATTTAATTTTTACGTATATTTTTGAAGAATACAAAATTTTATCATAATTAATAGTGTTTAAAAAAAATTTAATTTCCATTGTACAGATGATTCTCTAGCCCCGAACGCAATTTATGTCATTTTTATATATTGTTGAGTTATCTGTTTAATTAATGCTTTTGATATTATAGGTTGGATTCTTTTTAAACATGTCTATAGATTTTAGGAAGCCATTTGTTTTCAGGGAAACTTTTGGTTCATGATTGTTTTAAAGTCACCTTTGTAAATTGAATACTTTCAATTAAGAATAATGATATTTTTCCTATCATATATAAAATAGTATTTTCTTGGTTGCAAAAACAAATTTTTTTTCTTTCTTTATAAAGAAATGGTTTCCAAAGGATGTATATCTGTCTATAGTTATTTGATTAACAAAGTCTCACACAACTGGAAAGGGATGAAAATTATGGAAAATTGTTCAATTACTTGATAAATTTTGCAATTCATGAGATACCTCTCTCTGTATATATATATATAAATCTAATAGGCATTCCAACAGTTAATAATGCTTTATTATATTTTTAAATTACAAATTTTACCCTTACATTTGTTTTTAATAAAAAAAATATTCTTACTACAAAATTTGCTCTTCAGTGCTAGGTAATTCTGTAGTACACTTACCCACTAGAAGACTTACCACTTTTGTTTAACATTTTTGTATAAATTAAAATAGTCGAATCAGACACAAATCACATGCAAGTTAAACTAATTTTTCAATTCATTGATTAATAAGGAGTGGCTGCACCGACTAATGAACTTAATTTATGTGATCTCAATTTTAGTAAAATTGGTCAAATCCTACTAAAATAAAAAACCAACCTAAACGTTTATTCAAAGGATATATAGTCTACAACAAACTTTAATTCTACCGTAAAACTAAAACAAGATCAAGAAAAATAAAAAAAATTTACAAACCAACACTAGATTGTATGAAGAGAGGGAAAGTTGGTGTTTGAAAAACTGGTCGTGGAACACAATGTACCACAACCGGTCTTCGCGTATTTGAAATCTTTACTAAACCATAAAGCGGTGGTGGCACTAATAATAGTGGCCAACCCAACCGCGGTGAAAATTGACGACAGATATTTCTCCTCATTACCCTACCACCCACACCATAAAGAAAACCTTCGTACACTTTTTCATCGAAGTTGTAGAGTTGCTTCATGTCCAAGTAAACGCGCGCTGTCAATAAACTATCGGACCCTGCTTGATGAGCACTCCCAGTTCGACCCACTTTCAAAATGTTAGCTAGCTTCTGTAACCCTAACTCTCCACCTTGCAAACCACCACAAAACCTTGCCATGTACTTGATATCATAGATGCGGCCAAAAAGGCCTCCGATCATCAACTGGAATCCTTGAAGTGAATCTGGCAAGAGCATTTCCGTCGGGATCGAAGCAGGCAAGTGTTTGTAACCCGCAATCACCTTTGTTAGGTATCCAAAGTCATATAGACCATGAAACGTTACCCACTCCAAGTTTGCATGACGCTTAAGGGCTTCACCGAATTTATGCGCAAAGCTGCGCGACAGAACTCCTTCCCGCCTCTGCTTTTCAAAGTCTATTCCACTCTTTCTTTTTGTGAGTGAAAGACTGGTCGAAGCATCACAGTCGTTAATGTTGATCTCGGTGTCAAAATCGGAGAAATTAATCTGCCACGTACCGCCCACGTTTCCGGTCCGATCAAACAACGTGAAACCAAACTGTATTGGGTTCAGTCGGTCGACGTTGAATTTTAGGTTGTCGTATATCTTCAACTCAGACGCGTCTCGAGGGGTGTATCGTAGGAAACCCGGATATTCAGTATCAAACGAGATCATAGTATACCTTCTCATCACAAATTCCATTAACAAAATTTCTTGATCTAAATTTTGGTCCCAAACCTCTCGAATGCCGTTGATTAGGTTGGCCATTTTTTTTTTCTCGAATTCTCTGTACCGACTGGAGTAGTGAAGTAGTGAAGCAAGTGGAATAAATGTTTAAATGGTTCATTTTTATATGTAGATTAATCCTTTTCCGGAAAGGGTTTGAGCAATTTGTGGATTAATCCTTTTCCGGCCAGGATTTGGAAAAAAATAATTTCTATTTAGTTTAAATTTTTAATACAAATTATATCTTTATTTATTTTGTAAGAGATTACCCTCTAATTAATAAATTTACAATACTCACTATCTTGTATTAATGGAATTATTTTTAACTTATATATATATATATATATATATATATATATATATTAAGAATGCATTAATTTTGTCACAATTACTAATTTAAAACAAAACTATTGTTTCTATTTGTAAATTTGTATACCTTGATTATATCATAAAAAAGAAATTGTAGTCTTAATTAAGAACAGTTGAAAAAGAAATAATGAACTCTAGACTCCATTCGATATATAGTTACATGGAAAATGAAAAGAATAACAACTAATTTAGGTGAGAAGATGGAAAATAATTTGAAGCACGTTGCTATTAATCACAACATCCCTCAACTTATTATACATTTTCTCACCTAAATTAATTACTTTTATTTTTATTTTTATTTTTTATATTGCTATTAAATATAGCTTAAATTTGAAATCGAGTAATGAACACATGTTATAAAATACAAAACAAATTCTGAAGAAAACATTGCATTTGTTTAGGGGAAAGTGTCCTTATAATTAATAGAAAAGGAGTTGGAAGAAGCTCCTGATCGATAATTGGATTTTCTATTTTAAAACTTGTGAAATATTGTTATTGTACTTGGTAATAATAGTCAATAAAAGATTTTTTGACCAAAATAAAATAAAATAAAAGATTTTGATATGTACGTTGCTTATTAACAATTACAGAGTGGAGTAATCAAAATGAAAACTTCAATGAATCCCATAAAACCCTAAAAATACGATTTGTTAGTTAAAAGAAAACATTTAACCCTAAAAATACGATTTACTAGTTAAAATAATCATTTAACCCTAAAAATGTTTTTTTTTAATAATCAAAATGTTTATTCAATTTTTTGGCCCTATTATTCTTTATTAATAGGGACAATTAAAAAAAATGTCATATTAGAGAAAGATTTTCACACTAAAGTTAAGGAATAATTTTTTTGTAAATAAATGGCCTATTTTTTATTTTATTGATAATATAACATGTGTCTTTTTTTTCATTGCAAAATGACATCCCAACCCTTAAAATAAACTAAAAAATACCAATATGCATTAAAATATGGACTACAATATGAACTTTGCAGTCCATATTTCACTGCAATATGAACTTTGCAGTCCATATTTTTGGTACAAAGTTCATATTGCAGTCCATATTTTACTGCAATGTGAACTTTGCAGTCCATATATCTAGTGCAAAGTTCATATTGCAGTCCATATTTCACTGTAATATGAACTTTGCAGTTCATATTTTTGTGCAAATTTCATAAAGAGGCGGTTATTTAGGTAATATATAACATATTTTTATTAATTAAATGATATTTAAAACTAGAAATTAGGTAGAAGGGCTTATTATATATTGATTTTTACCAAAAATCCAATGAATAATATTTTTTTGAATGAATGGCCTATTTTTAATTGGTAATTAGTGTAAGAGGCCTATTTTGTTTTATATTTTAAATGAATGTATCTGAATAAATTTAAATATTATTTAATTAATAAAAACATGTTATGTATTACGTAAATTGCCCCTTTTTATGAAATTTACACAAAAAATATGGACTGCAAAGTTCATATTGCAGTAAAATATGGACTGCAAAGTTCATATTGCAGTGAAATATGGACTGCAAAGTTCATATTGCAATGAAATATGGACTGCAATATGAACTTTGCACTAAAAATATGGACTGCAAAGTTCACATTGCAGTGAAATATGGACTGCAATATGAACTTTGCACTAAAAATATCGACTGCAAAGTTCACATTGCAGTGAAATATGGACTGCAATGTTCATATTGCAGTGAAATATAGTCTGCAAAGTTCATATTGCAGTGAAATATAGTCTGCAAAGTTCATATTGCAGTCCATATTTTAATGCATATTAGTATTTTTTAGTTTATTTTAAGGGTTGAGATGTCATTTTATAATGAAAAAAAAATAGACACATGTCATATTATCAATAAAATAAAAAATAGGCCATTTATTTTAAAAAAAAATTATTCCTTGGCTTTAGTGTGAAAATCTTTCTCTAATAAGCCCTTTTTTTTAATTGCCCCTATTTAAATTTATTCAAGTACCTTCATTTAAAATACAAAACAAAATAGGCCTCTTACACTAATTACCAATTAAAAATAGGCCCTTCATTTAAAAAAATATTATTCATTGAATTTTTGGTAAAAATTAATATGTAATAATACCTTCTACCTAATTTCTAGTTATTAATAATAAAGAGTACTACCATACCATTTTTTTTCCTTAAATTAATTGCCAATATACGACTGATATACTTTATAATACTTTTGAACTTTATATATATATTATAAAAGCTCGCTGACCTACCTAATTTTAACTATGAAACTTTTGAAATAATTATTTTATCCTTATTTTTTATTGATAAAAAATTACTAGTAATAAAAAATAAATTTTGAACTTAAATAACACTCAAAATGGATGAATTGTTTTGTAAAATTTTATATGATGTGAGTAAATGACCCCTATCAAATTGTATAAAAAAAATTCAATTTAGAAGTTAATGAGATGATCATTAAAAATTTCAACTGCTGAAATGTACATATATATATATATATATCAATTTTTCAAAATACCTACTTCTAGATTAATTATTTTTTTATGAAACTTGATGAAAGTGATCTACTCACCATATAATTCATTTATACAAATTTTTATAAATAATTCATTTATTTACGCTTCCAAATAAGAATCCATTTTATTTGTTAAAGTGTGTGCTTTTAAGTATCTTATATTGTCTAGGCATTAATGAAAAATGAGAGTTTTATAATATAAATATTAATTAAAAAATGTGTAAGTATGACACAGTTTCAATGAAAGTTGAAATATGTCCTAACTATTTATTATAGCACATATAGTACTCACACTTTCCAAATTTACAAAAAAAAAGGGGGGGTAGAAAGTCAATGTTCTCAATTAGAGTTTACACACTTCCATTATTCCTAATAAAGAATTTATATTTGATTTTTACATACATTTTTAAAGAATACAAAATTTTATCATAATCAATAGTTTAAAAAATAAATTAATTTACTTTGTGGTGAATTTGATAGACTTGACACTTCTCCATTACCCTTTCGGTCAAATTCCATTCAGTGATGTTTAATTCAATAGCTAAACGGATAAATTATTTCATGAAACTTGGTGAATATAATAATCTTTATAATGAATAAATCATCTCATAAAATTTCATCAAGAAATTCAAACTAGAACTAAGCGTAATAAAAAATTGATATATATGTTCCTTTTCAACTATCAAAATTTTAGATGATCATCTCACCTAATTCTAAATTAAATCCTCCGATTAAATTTCATGAAGATGATGCATTATAGAGATCATTTCCACCAACTTTTATGAAAAAATTCATCCGGTTAGCCCTCAAATTATACTCCATTGAACAGAATTGAACGAAAAGGTAATGAAGATGAGCCAAATCCAAATTTGTTAAAAGACTATTAATTTAAACAACTCTGAAAAGACATAGTAAAGTCCCAATTTTGGAAGGAAGGAGTATTATTTTTCAAGTGAAGAATCAAATAACTGATCAAAGTTTTGAAACTTCCATAAATTAACGTCACTAAAAAGCATCTGAAAAAACGATAGTCCAACGACAGCAGAATTATTGCTACCAGCCTACCGGTTGCAACACTGTAACACTAAATTTAAAATAGAGAAGAAAATTCCATTGATAGTTCAATTTTTCATTTTGATAGTTTTGAATGAAGAACTAACAAACAAGTTACAACTTCAACAGTCGTCGACTTCATGCCGCGATCATCGAACTAAGTTGACTATGAACACCTAGAATTTAAGAAATAATTTCCAAAGTTTTGAAGGTACACAAAATTTTGTTACAAGACCATTGTATAAAAATTAAATACACTAGATTGGGGGTAAAAACATTAAGGTATTCATAAGGAAGGAATATATCTGTATTAATGATTTTCCCTCCTTCAGTAATTAGTAGACTTTGCTACTCTCAAAAATTAGAGGTCCTCTAAATTGAGAAGACCAAAAAACTCTACCAAAAGTACTACACTCTACTTTCACAAATTAATAATCAAAACTACCCAAATAAAAGCCCCATCATAGCCCAGAAAACACCCTGCAAAATCTAGACAAATCAAAAATCCATTACTCCCGACGCGAGCCCAAGTAACGGCTCGAGCGCGCTCGGAGCAAACTTTCTAGCAAAGAGAGAACAAATATATGTAGTTTCAAAATTATACCAACACTGTGTCCCGTTATTCCTTATCGACTCTATGAAGCCTTCATTAACATTAACCGCCTCAAATGTTGCCGGATGGGGACCCCCCAACGACCAATCAACATAAGTGACAGTCCGGTTCGAGTTAAGGGGCCCATGTAACATGTGGACAAACGTAGGAATATAATGCTCATCAGGGTAACAAGCGGGCTTGCAGTATTTCTTGAAGACCGTGTAGTATTTGGTATCGGCAACTATGTCAACGGCTAGGGTGCGGTTGAGCTCGAACCACTGGGACCCTTTTCTCCAATCAGCTAGGTGGATGGCAGGTTTCATATGACGGCTGTAGCGGCCCCGCCCGTACCGGGACGGGTCATCATAGGATTGGACAAAGCTGTGGAGGGATTCGGTGAGGTATTTGTAGACGGTTGGGAAGTTGTAAACAGGGATACAGCTCTCGGAGAGAAGAATGAAGCGCTCGTTTGAGAAGTCAAGCAGGGCGTTGGCTAGTAGCCGCCTTTCTGCATCGAAAAGAGAGACGGATCCCCATTTGACTTTCTGATGAACATAAAAACTGATGTTAGAATCTAAGTGAAATGAAGTCGATATATATATATATAGAGAGAGAGAGTGGATGGTGGATATAAATTATAAGAACAAAATGAAAACAGATAAAAACCCGTTTGTGCTTGTAAGAATGTAGGATTTTGCATAGTGATTGTGATCAAGTGGTATAGCAACTAAATACAATTAACCAATTAGCATAAGCAACTAACAGAACCTTTTCACAACATCTAATTAAAAATATGAATTAAGAAAAGGAACCATGGATAACACCATGGCAGGGTTTTTCAAGAATTAACATTGCAATAAGTAGCCATAAATCCAAATACATGACGTTTTCTCTAGTTCACTAAACACATGTATGTATACACATCATGTCTTCATGACCACTTATTCTTTTATGTATACACATCATGTCTTCATGACCACTTATTCTTTTTTAGAATTTTTTTTTTCTTTTTTACTATGGTTATGCTCAAATGACAAGTAAGGGGCTTGCTTTCATTTGGCATGTCTCCATACCAATTTGAGAAACTTTGATAACAAATATTGTGTGTAACTACTAACTAGTACCTGTTTAGCATGCAAACCTCTAGTGGAAGACATCTCTCAGATTATTCAAGATCAGTTTCGTTAACTCCTCCAAAAAAAAAATTTTTGTGGTGCTTATAAGGAATGAAGGATATGTTACGGGCAGCAATCATGCATATTAAACCTATGATCTCTGGGATGAATCCTATATCACTAGGGCATGAAGCACACAGCCAATAGCAATAAAAAGCAGTACCCAGACTCCAAAAAACATGGTGATGACTAATTTTATGAGCTAAAACATGCTCATGTAGGAGAATTCACCATTCACACGCGGATTCAGCCTCTTTAACCAGCTTTGTTTAAAAGATAACTCTTTAACCAGCTTTGTTTAAAAGAAAACACTTTAACCAGCTTCAAAGCGTGATATCATATAATACTGTTGCAGCTGAAACCAGTGTTGGGAACCTTCATAACTTCCGTATCAGACTTTAAGCTCACTAGAGCTAGAAAATCGGAACATGGGTTAAACTTCTCTCGCATTCTTAGATAACATCAATTTGATCGCAGAGAAATGCCATTGCATAATTCTCATCCAGAGACCTCTTCAAAATAAATACTCCCAAAAGATCATCCACAATTCTGTTTTCTGTAAGATACTTGAATTTCGACATGAACTAAATGGAAGGGAAAGACTGAAAAAAGTTAGTTACTCACACTTCTAAATTCGAGCTAAAATCATTGCCATTCTCAATAACCAAGCAGTTATCCCCTGGTTATCCCATTTAAGTATTCTCATACTTCATATATATATATATATGGCCATTAGATTGGATATAGTTGAGAAGTCTGCAGAGCCCCCACCTACCCTGCCATAGGCCTTAGGCTGCCAGTGGTAGTGTAGTCTCAACACCGTCCTTAAAATTACCATATACATGTAAATCATCCTGTGCAATGTTTAAATACAAAAGAAATTCTGAACAATTGTATCAAGAATGATGAACTGTTAAACCATATACAACATCTAGCTATCTGAAACTGAATAGATCCAAAGTCATCCAACACAATCATAACTTTCACTTTCAAGTTTCAACTTGGTTAACAAATGGTTGCACAAAATTCCTATGGTCGTCAGAGTATGCTCATTTATATGTGTTAACTCTATTTCCCTGGCCCTGTGACTAAAAATTATTATAAGGAATACTGATCACCAAATTGTGTTACCAATGACTGTCACAGTACTGCTTTGGGCAATTCTACTCTATAAATTTCAGTTTTTACCTCCCTTGCATTTAGTCTACCTAGTTTGCATAAATACAAAACAATCTAAAAGAACCGCCCAATAGTTTTATCACATAATAGCCACAATAAAGAGGTTTGTACAAGGAAAGAAATTTCATGTTAACAGCACCATTACTAAAAGGCAAGTTTCTTCTGAAGAAGTTGTGCTTTCGGGACCCTATGGTTTGATAATAAAGAAGTTCCCAAGCTCTGACTGATCAGTCTCTATTTCAGAAATCAACTTAGAAAAAGACCAGCTCCCAGACTCCCTATTAGCCCAAATAATGTATAGACTCTTTTCCCATAAACCAGAGTCATTTCATCTCTTCCGTTTGCATAAAGACCAAGCGCAATAATTTCACTACCGAACATGGCTTGGCCCAACTAAGACCAACTAAAAGGACTTTGACAGAAAACTGGCCATTTCTTTTACCCTTTCAAAGTTCCAAACCACCCTGTCCTCTCCAACCCTCCCAATGAAGGATAAAGAATATAACATGGAACACAATTCAACTCAACTTAACAAAGCTTTGTCCGAATTACATATGGGCAACTAAATTAATCATGTGTATGTGACCTTTTTTGTTTTATCTAGCTCTATCACAATATCTTTTCTTTTAAACTACAAGATATCATGTTTGTTTACAATCTACGTCCGAGTCAATTAAGACCTACCTCTTCCCTGAGCATTCCCCCGACATTGATCAAATCACCCTTCCTTACTAGCACTTACTGGGCTTTCTTCATTATTGTGGTGGGAAATTCCCTATACACAACAGGATTTTTTATTATGAACTGTTTATTAAGTGCTTATCGTGATTCACTTTCTTTTTGCTCACTGTCTCGTTCAACAAGCTCCCCACGCTTTCTTTTGTTTGTTTTCTTTTTAGATTTTCTTCTTCCCTCCTTTCTTCATCACAAACAACCTTATAGTATCACATATCCTTTCTAAGCTTAGTGAATTGTTAGCTACTTTTGAACAACTATAATCTCATTCTAACTTCTAAGAAATCATAAAATCCTTATTGCCTAGATCTCTCCTCAACCAAGTCTCTAGAGTATAAGGATCCATAATTTCAATTGCTACGCAATCCAAAAACATATAACCACAACTCTACGTACATATATCTTTTATCTGTTACGCAAGTCATATAATGGTAAAAAAATGCGGTCTACAGCCTAACTATGATGCTACAAATGCTCCTGGAATATGCGCTTCATCCCACTGATCTTCACCCGAAGGTTAACTTCAGGAGTTCTCGAAGGTTCAAAGGTCACTTACAATGACAGACTAAATTAGAACATGTAGTTTGTGAAATTGCCCCATAGCCCTCTCCCCCGAGAACCCAAAAAGTGTCAGAAGGAGAGGGCATACGAGGCAGAGTCTCAATATCTAAAGATAGTATATAAGATCTAATTAGAACCATATAAGATCTAGTTAGAACCCCGGTCTTTGTACGATAGTCTTACTTCCGGAATTAACTCTCAACAGCTTTCGGATATTATAACTCATATGTATCTAGCATTATTCATACACTAGGGAGAGTGCTCCCGTTTGGCAAGAGCACGATCCTAGTGGGAGTGAGTGAATCCCTCATAACCCTCTCCCCCGAGAACCCAAAAAGTGTCAGGGGGAGAGGGCATACGAGGGACAGAAGGAATGACTCAATGTAGCTGAGAGGTCTTAATAGAGCTCTTACCCCGGTGTTTGCACGATAGTTTGACAGCGGGAATTAACTCTCAACAGCTTCCAATCCTGAGTTAGGACTCAATCCCTGTTAGGACTGTCAATCCTAAATCAGGATTGCTAACTATCTTATTCCTACTCCGTAGCTATTTCCCTTGCTTCACTGTAAGTCTTGTTAAGGCAAGTTGCTATTCCTATAAGAGGTGTTCTTTCTCACCCCGCCATTCCCGACTTGAGAGAGGAAATGGAGGAAGGGGTGACCTTCTCTATGAACTATACTATATCTATGGCCCTCTTTATGTACACTGAAAGCCCCTTTAAAGGTAGCTGACATAGGGGAGTGCATGAAAGTATGCTAACTATTGATATAAGCCCTTATATTAGCCTTTTAGGTCCTAGAAATGCATTTAATAAAGTACAGAAAAGTTATGTCAAATGGCTTTCCAAATGTATCACTCACAAGAAACATGTAAGAACAAGTCATACCTGACTAGGGATCTGTCGCCTATAGAAAATTGAGTTATTAGTTACATTGAGCTCATACCCAGGTTGTGCATGCACATAAATCGAAAATAGCTTCTCATTCTGCCCTTGAAAGAACCTCTCCCACAGTGGCAACAATGGCAATGGTCCCCTTGTCAAGTACATAAAAGCCACCTTAGGCACTCTACTGTACGGGAACTCTGCCTTCTTTGGCACCATCGAAGCTCTCCAAAAGAGCTCTTCATCTGACATACTATGAGCCAAAGTCTTCGGACTAATAAAGTTAGTCATTGTTAAACCATCCATTTTAATACAATTTTGTTCATCGTCACATTTGCTGTCTACAGTACCCTCTGGAGCCAAAGCAAATGCTTGGCTTCCATAAAACTGATCAGCCTGTATGTTGAAGTACCGATCAACATGTGAACTAGACGTTAATCCGATAATCACACCAACCATAAAAATGATCAAAAACGAAAGCAATCTAAAGAGTCTAATCGACGAGTCTTTTACACACACTGAGGACCTAAAATCCAGTTCATATCTCTCTCCTCTACTCCTCATCACCTTCACCTCACTTCTGTAAACAAAGTACCACTCAATTCATCAACTTTTCAGTCAAATCAAATCAATTCATATACAATTCAAATCCAACCGGTATACAATCAAACAGCAATCATAGTTCATCAACAAGAACCAAATCGCATAACCTCGATCACAACGAAGACCTAATTTCCATCTCTCCAACCGGTACCAATTTCCAGTCAAATCGATTCATATTCACTGCAAATCCAACTCCTTTACAATCAAACAGTAATCATAGTGCATCAAACAGACACAAAGCGGCTAACCTGGATCACCGAAGACCTAATTTCCATCTTTCTGGATCAAATTCACTTCAAAAACCAAAATCCGAACCACGAGATGTAGATCTCAGCACTGATCACAAAACTAGGGTTTACTTCAAAACGTTATTCAATACCTAAACATATACAAAAATAGATCAAACGAATGGAATTATTATGTAGAAATGGTGAAAAGACAAATCTATGATCAGATCGTTGAACTATGACACAGATTTAATGATGAAAGAATTGGAATGTTGGAATTGGAATGACCAAATAGACAAAATAGTTTACAAAATAATAATACAAATATTGAAATTTGATTTTGGGGGCGATGTAGTGGAAATGCGGGAGACTGATTATATACGACAACAAACAGAAACGTTATTTTCGAGGACTTTTTTGAAGTGGATTTGATCCATGATAATTTACGGGTGAGCAATTGGGCTGGGCCAATTGGGCAGTGGATTTGCCCACTTTCGCTTTATGATCGACGCAAAGTAAGAGTTTGAGTATGAGTATTTACGCAGAGCGTTCAGATTCAAGTAAAAAATTAGGGTGTGTTTAGTGTATATTTTGAATTGGGTTTTTAAGTTGAGATTTTAAAATATAGTATTTGATATAATTTAAAAGTGTGTTGAAAAGTGAATTTGATTTTTATTTGAGTTTTTTTCAATCAACTAAAAAATCTCATAAAAAAATTTCAAAAAATAGTCACAATGGATCTTATTTTATAGATCTCAATGAGTATGTTTTAAATATATATTTTTTATTTAATTTTGATTTTTGAATTTAAAGTTACGTTGTTTTAAAAGTTTTTTTAGAGAGAGAAAGTAAAATGAAATAAATTTTGGAAAGTGTGAAAGTAAAGTTGAGTTTTTAAAATTTGGAAAAAAAAAATAAAAACAGTGACAAACCAAACAGGCCCTTAGTATCTGTCTTGATTTTTATGTAAGCTACTTTATCACTATTTTATAAGACTATTATTTGTGTCAAATGTGTCAAATGTAGTCATGGCCCATGGTTAGACACTATTTTATAAATTATAGTTAAATATTTATATATAAAAAACTCTATTTTTTTTTAAGTAGAAGATCAAAAGTCTCGCTTGTAAGTATTTACAGATAACAAGGCTGGTCCGGAAGTATGGTAAAGAAGGCTATCGCCTTGGGCTTCCAAAATTTTCAATTTTTTATGGCTCCCAAATTTCTATATCCATGTATATATATAGTGTTTTGTAAGTTCACTCAAATATTACAAAAACTCATTCTTTATATACGAAAAGGCCCACTAAAATACTAAAAATCAATATGAATTATTACTTCAACTACTCAAACTTTATATACATTAGCGCTTTCCTCCCATTCACCAAAATTTGTTTTAAATTTTTGGCTAAAAGGATTTTAACTTTATATTTGTATGTCCTAAATAAAAAAGTTATACTTCTACTTTTAATAGGGTCCTATTTTGATACTTCGCCTTGGGCCCCCTAAAACCACTGGACCAACCCTAACGGGCAATGGCAAAGCCACCCACACCACAAGGTGGGCCCACCTTAATTTCTCTATTGTATTTATAATCCGGTCTTATTTTATATATAATCGAGTTCTTTGGATGAAAGTGTAGGTATGTGAATAATCATGTTCTGTTTGTATATAAAAGACATTCAAGCATATTCGATATGTGATCTTATTATTCACTTGACGGTGCATCATCTAATTTAAAATAAAAATTAAAAGATCAAGTGGTATCTCAATGGCTAGACATTTCCCTTTCTAACTTGAAGGTGACTTGAACATCCCCATTTTTTCGTTTTTAGAAAAAACAAACTTAGAGGCAAAATTGAAAACACCAAATTTGGTGTGATATATAACTGTTAACACCACTTTCTTTTATATAACAAGCACAAGTGATAAGTGTGCAAGCTTTTCATTTATGCATGTGTATCATTTAATTTAAAAAAAAAATATATATATATATATATATATTATTGAAAAATGATAACATGTACTCTTAAGAAACACATTAACCATACTACGAAGGAAAAGAATAATATTTTGCATGAAAATATGTGTCTAATTTAATGCATGTTATAATTTAATTATTTCTATTTATAGATGCGCAACATGTGCCTTTAGAGCACACATTAACATGACCCTATATTATTTAATAACTGGATTAAGGACTCAATGGTATGATGACTCCATTGCAGCCTAGAATTTTTTTATTTTTTTTGTCTATTACAACCTAGATTCAACCCATCGTCAAGTGTTCTTTTTATTTTTGTAAATACAAATGCATGAAAAATTTAGGAAACCAAATTTAGTGTCATACACTTTTCTTTTATATGTTATGATATAAAGATAGATACATAAGTTTTAATTTACACCAGTATAAAATTAAGAAATTTTATACCCATTTATCAATAATTTTATTTTTTTAATCATAATTCATCAATTTCTTGTTCTTCTTTTTTTTTGGACAACAAAAGTCGCAAAAATTCATCCAAATTTGCAAAAGGGAAGATAACCGATGTAGCAGTAGGGAATTTCACGAAGCCGTAGTAGCGACTCTATCTTCTAAAAAATTCAGCTTCTTAGGAATCCAAACAAAAGACCACGCTCTAAAGGACGACCACTAAATGAGGTGAAGTTTTAAATCAGTCAGATATTTGTAACTATTTAATAAATTTGTTTAATTTTACTTAAGTTTGTAAGGCTCGTAATTTCATATATGACATAATTATGATGAGAAACTTCTATATTTTTTTGTATGCAACTTTTATATATAATAATTATCTAATTTAACATTAAATTAATGAATCATAAAGTTGAGAAAAAAAAATTTGATGGGTGTAAAAACTTCTTGCAAGTTGAAACTCCCCCCACCCCACCCCACACACCCACACCCACACCCACTCCACCAAAAAAAAAATATAGATAATGAGTGCAAATTTTACTAACTAATTTAATCTGTTTAGGTGTTTATAAATAAATTCTACAAATTATCTATAATTGGACTTATCGGCTCTATCTATGATTGCTTTTACTCAAAAACTAGGCACTAGGGTTCGAATCTCTCCCCTGCATTTGAACCCATTGGATCCATCAATAGAGCTATTGTGACAAATTTGTAACCGTATTAAATTGAGTCAAACCATTCCGTAAAGATTGAACCAAAAACATACCCAAAAATGAAGAAATTGAAAACTAAATTTATTCGTTTTCGGTTATCAGTACTACTTTTACAAACCCGAACCAAACCGAATTTCTAGTATATAAAGTTGATGCGTTATGTGTGTGTTCTGAAGTGTGGGCAGTGGGCTTAATTTATGGACCATTAGTCATTGGTGTATAATGAAGTATGGGCAGTGGACTTCTCCCCTCCCTGATACGTAGAGTTGCACTGCAGTAGGTTTGCTTTGAATCCTTCAAAAAAAAAAAAAAACCCGATCAATTCGGGCTTGATTTATAGCGAAGCGCATGTTTAAATTGATTTTTCAAGAAAAAAGATACATAAAAGTCAAATAAATCTGAAGTGAAAAATTCTAATTAGCTTTGAGTCTAGTAAATTTTAAGGGTGTGTTTGATTGGGAGTATTTTCCATGGAAAATATCCATTTTCCACTTGATTTGACAACTTAAGGTGTTTGATTGGCTTTTTTTTCTAGGCAATTGAATTCCCACTTTTGGCTCACACACTTACATTTTCCTTGTAAACAAGGAAAATATTTTCTTTGGGGGGGGCTAGTTTTTATTTTCCAGGCAATTGCACGGTTTTCGAGACAACATTTTACCCATTTTCTATACTAAAAATGCTATAACTTAAACTACAAAATTCAAAATTTAATAAAAAATTTATATTTAAAATCTACTCATCAAGATCAATTAAACAAGATCCATCATGACTATAAAATTATGTAAAAAAAAATACCCATAATTTTTTCTACATTAAAAATGCCACAATACAACCAATATTTTCCGGGTAGAAAATTAAGGCAATCAAACACACTACACTTCATTTTCCATGCAACTCAATTCTAGGCAATTCAATTACCGGTAACTTATTTTCTTTTCATGCAAATTCCACGCTTGCAATCAAACTCACCCTAAAACTAAAACTGAACCAAACCGAAATTAAATATAATAAATTCAGTTCCGTTTGGGTTTTCCAAATTTCTACCCCGACAAAAACTAAAAACACCCTATCTATTTATCAACAAACATTTACGATATTTCTTACTGTTCGCCACCAAAAAAGACTTGAATTTAAGACTTACAAACAAAATATTTGAATTCTAATTACCAACTCAATCAACCATCGTTACCTTTAGATTAATACACTATTTTTTTTTTCTAAGTCACAAGATATTTGGTCAACTTTCGTACAGCTCGACTAATTCTTATTCTCAAATTTAAACATGTTGTTAGCGACAAAACATAGTGTATTAATCTAGTTCGTTCACAAAACCTTTTCCTGATAGATTAATTGCATATATATATGTTCAAAAAGTGCAAAACATTTTATTCGGTCTGTTTTCTAAATCTTCATTCACGTCCTTTTATTTTATAACCAACGTGAACTACATTAAATACTGCCGACAATAAATCATGTTCTGTCACTTCTTCCCCCTTTTTTTAATCCAATATTCTTGTAGCACTAAATTATATTACTTATTTGTTTATTTTGTCTCGGGTTACTGATCTATTTAAAAATTAGTTTCACACATGACACGTGTACATAGTTTGAATATCTTAAGAATCAGTGTCCAAAATTTTCCTCCTCAAATCACATCGAAAGCGAAACAAATATATATTTAACAAGAGAGGAATTTACTATTATAAAAAACTAGGTAAAATTTATCATCTTAATGTTTTTTAACTGTCGGACCGCTTATTACATTTTATAATTTTTTCATTTATATCATTTATATTTATACTACACACGCATCGCGTATATGCAAAAATTTAATAAAGGCACAAATCCAAAAAATAATTAGCCCATGAATAAATTTGAGTAAAATATATATGGAACCCACCAGGACTTGAATAGAAAATTAAAAGTACTATTATATAAGAAAATCTCCAAAACTTCCCCAGTCTTACCTTCTGTGATCCAGGAAATTTTATTAGAAGAGACTATACAATTTTCTTTTACAATTTGAACATGTTTCTTCTTGAAAAAAGAGTCAATTGTAGGTGATTTTTCTATATCTTAAAAATAAAAAATTGATTAAGAAAATATTTGTATATATATAAAATATAAGAAAACATATGAAATAGGTTTACACAAATCTTTAAAAAATGCCATTTACAAAGTCAATGGACAGTGCTAATGATGTTTCTTTAATATTACTATATGCCAGATATTTTACATTAGGTATTTGGGTTCTATTATTCTCTTTATCACTTTATGTCTCCTATCAAGTTCTATTAGTCTTTTATCACTTAATGTTTCCTATCAAAGGCGGCTCCACTCTCTTCTCTCTCGGCATACTCACACAGTCACACAAATCCCCTCTCTATGTAACTATAGTCCAACAATTCCATTTCTCAATTGTTTTCCTTTCACCTCATACATTCAATTTAATTAAACCCTAAAAAATAAAAAAAATAAAAAATAACTAAGTCATAGACTATGGAGAATGGACACTGGACTTACGGAAATGGAGTACCTGTAATCACTGCAACACCCTGATGGAGGAGTAGAACGACGGTCGATTGTTGATTTATTGTAAGTTGTTCTCTCAAACGCTCTCTCTGTACTATATTTTTTTTTATTATTTGGAGGGATCACAACATAAATTTCATACACTTAGGCTCCGTTTGATTGCAAGGTGGAAAAGGAAAATAAATTGAATTAGTTTTGGTGAAAAGATGGAAAATAAGTTGAGTGATAGATGTGATATTCCCTTGATTTTTAAGTTTTTCCATGAAGAAATTTTCTTTGCTTGGTGGTGAGTAAAAATTTTTCACCAAAAATATTGAAGGATGGATGATATATACTCATAAAATGAGAAACATGTTTCACCTTATTTTCTATCTTTTCACACAAACTAACTAAAATTATTTTCCTTTTCCATTTTTGCAATCAAACGGAGCCTTAAATTTATATATATATATATATATATATTAAAAAATATAATGGGAGGAACCATAACCCACCCCCCCACCCCCCCCCTTCTAATACACATACATTCGCCACTATCTGTGATGATATTTTATTTCCACATCTATTAAGATGTGTTGGGACCTGAATTCTTATCTCAAATATATAGGAATTTGAAGAAGAAAATTGACACGTAAAATAATATATATAATATATTTTAATTTTTATTATTATCGGATGCTTTTAAATAATTGGAGAAACTTTTTCTGGAGAAAACTATATACTTGAGATAATGTCAACCTTATATTTTAAAGTTAGAGTAATGATGTGGTCAAAGTATATATGATTTCCGCGAGGATACATTGTACCTTAGACAAAACATTTAAGCACGAAATGATTTTGCTTTATCACAAATCATTTTAGTTTTGGTAAGCATTTCCTTATTAATTACTAAAACATAATGTATTTACAATCCAAGTCAAAATTTCAAATGTTGCACTCATATTAAAGTACTAATTTAAACTGTATTCAATTGCATGACGGAATCAGGATTTTAATTTAGTGGGGCTTTGATTAGCGCTAAGCAAAAAAATAATTAAATTTTTTTAATAAAATGTAAAAATACACAGACATATATATTAAAATATCAAACATCTATTACAAAAAAAATGTCTAAAAAAACATATTTTTTTGGTACATATAACAAAAAAAAATATTGTAAAAAGAGATGTTCAAAAAAATACGTGTTACAAAATTCATCTTTGAACCTTCATGTTTTAATAATGTTGAATGATATGTTCGTTACATATTTATTGGAATACTATTGACAATATAAGAAAGCTCCTTAATTGGTTTATTTTTTTTGTTTGTTTTTACTGAAAATAATTATAGTTTTATCTCCAAAGTTTTGAGAACTTACAAACCCAGTTCACCGGAATACTACTGTCGATATAAGAAAACTCTTTGGTTTGTCTTTTTTATTTGCTTTTACTAAAATTAATTATACTTTTATCCACATAGTTTTAAAACCTTATGAACTGATGAACTTCAAATTTTTACACAAAATTTCTTATATTACTATACTTAAAGCATCTCCAACTGTTGTGTAAATTTTTTTGTGTAAATCCTATGTATCAAGACATTTTTACACAAAACTTGAAATGTAAAAAAAATATGCTCCAATGGTACATTTTTAAATTTTTGTGTAAATTTTGAATGAACCAATAAGATAATTATGCATATTAGATATCATTTTACACAATTTTTAATTATTTTTTTCTTGAACTTTGGTATACATAATTTTATAACAATAATGGATCTTAATTTGTTGGTCTTGACAAGTAGATTTTAGATATATAATTTTTATTAAAATATATGATTTCTATGAAAAGTTATTACATTTTAAAGTTTTACAAAATAATTGAGGAAAGAAAAAGCTGACGTGGCAGTGTAAATTTGGAGTGTATTTTACACATTCATTTTACACAAAAGCTAAATTTAAAAAACGACTGAAACTCAAAAATTTTATAAGTTTTGTATATTTTACACAAAACATAAATATACATTATTGTTAGAAATGCTCTTATATATATAAAAAAATTAAAAATAAAAATTTAAATTCAAATAAGACTTAAGCTCTCACTAGGTTTACATTTTCCTTGGGTTTGTCCGGTTGTACCTTATTGTTAAAAGCAAAAAAGAGAACCCCTCAAATAATTGAGAGAAATGAAATATTGGTGGGGAATTAAATAACTAAAATGGATATTTTCAAATTCACGAGGACAAAACATTCAATAGTACCCTGATGGCCTGATGGTTAAAAACAAAAAAGAAGCCCTCAAATAATTGAGAGAAATAAAATGGATTTGATTTTTCAAACTCACAATGTACATCACGTTTTGACACCTTTTAAAGGGACCGACCAATAGGGGAACAATTCATGATGAAGCCCGTGAACCAGCTTTTACGGTTGATATTTTCTACATATGATGTTAGCTTTATTTCTTTCTTTCTATAGATTGATGTAACATCACTCCAGAATTTGATGTGCCCTACATTTACGGTATTATAAGTTATTATTAGTTTTTTAAAATTTGATTAGTGTTATAGTGCAATGTATAATAATGTTTGATTTTACTATCACTTTTCGTTTGGTTCTTGAACACCGAGTAATTGCATGTTATTCAGTTATTAAGAATCAAGTATAAGCTCATTACGCAGTATCTAGAGGCCAAGTAAGGTATTATTAGATTTATACTCGAGCATCAATGACAGAATAACAAGGCCTTATTCGGTGTTCAATGACCAAATGAAAAGTAAAAATGAAACCAAATATTATTTGGGGTGAAAATAAATCACCCTAAAAAGTTTATGCAAAAATTAAATATGTCTAGCACTACTCTTTAAAAAATAATCATTTTTTATTTTTCTTTTGAGTACAAACAACATAATTTTTATACAGAAACAGAGTTGTGAGAGTCAAAAATCTTTGTACTTAAAGTAAAGCTCATGTCTTTTCAGTTTTTACCACTGAATTAACCAACAAGTTAAAAAAAAAAATGATCACCGATAGTCAAGCAAGTGTCACAAAAACCCGTTTATATATAAAGTCGGTAAAAATAATTATAGGGTTAGAATAAATAGTATAGCGTTTAAGAGTATCTTTAATGACCTAATAAACTATGACAGTCGAATGAGCTTTTATTATTTTTTAGCGACTTGTTAAAATTGATAACATTATACAAGCGTTATTAACTTATTTTGCACATATTCACTTAATGACACTTAACGTATGTATAATATAATACTTAGTAATTCTTGATATTAAAAATATATAAATATATTTGGTATAATGGTAATTAAAAGCATATATGGTTTCATTTATTGCAGGGGTAGCTGCAAAGATTCTTGGCTAAATAAAGAAAGATAGTGCGGGCACCTAAGCCTACCAAACTATTGGATCATAAAAGAAAACCGAATGTGACGAAATCACTACACGTGCAGAAACCAAAATATAAAGATTTGGCATCCGATCCTAAATATTTAGAAATTACGCTCTTATGTTAAAGTTTATGAGTTCAAATTTTTATTTTAATATTTTTTATAGTAATTTTTCAGTATAAGAGGGGTAAGTTGATAATTTTATGTACAAACCGAAAATATTTTGCTTGCACTTAATAGTTTGTATATAAGATATCCAACAATGCGAGACCACGATATTGATAAACAACTAATTGATTAATTTAAATTCCACAAAATTTGAGAGAGAGGAAACATTTGAAAGATTCACACATCTTGTTATTTTTCACCAACTATACTTCTAGCATACATAATGCATGCGTAAGTAGTGGCAGAGGGAGCTCCGGCCTTGTGGGGGATTAACCCTCCCCTTAGATTTGCAAAAATTTTCATAGTAGGTGTAGTATTTTATAATTTTACAAGGATGTTTGTGAGAATATGCACACTATGAGGTTTGGTTTGTAAAGGTTTTGAAACTTTGGGGTCTGACTTGTAATTATTGTTACAAAAGGAAGGAAAATGAGTTAATTAACCGTTGATCCCCATATTTATGCAGAAATTGATCCTTGACCACAACATTTCACATATTGTAAATTTGGCCATCATATATTCATATCGGTTGTTCCTTCAATTGACCAATATAACAATTTACAAGCAAACAGTTAAAAAAAAGGGTCTAAACTACTCTACACTTTTAGAAACATTGAAAACGTTCTTGCATATGAATCTTGTAATTTGTGATTTTTTCTTTTACATCTCTTTAAGTAATATATGCTTAATATTTTATAAAAACAATTTCACTACCACCGTTACTTGTAATAAAGAAAAAAGGTTACTTAAAGTTAATCAAACTCCTACTAACAAAAAATTTTGTCTCCGCCACTGTAAGTGTTATTTTCATGCACGCAATTTTAAAAAAAAAATTTGTTGACTTAAAATCATAAACTTAAATTAATACTTAAGACAGTAAATAAGAAAATGTAAAGATATAATTAAAATTACATAACTTATAACTATTATACACATTCATGAAAAAAATCACACCACGCAATGTTTTGTTAAAATGAAAAAAATTACTATTTGTCAATTTACAATGAAACAATTATAAATAATATAATTTATGCAACCAAACGAGTTCTTAATGGTTACGAACATTGTTTACAACTTAAAGATCTTGAGTTCAAATTTCCATCAATGCAGTAATAACTAAGACAGAATAAAAACATCACATAATTTAATATCATAATCGAATGTCATACTTATATTTATTTACATATAGATAAGTCCATATTAAGCAACTCTCTCAACTCTAAGATCATCTCCAACCGTTGTGTAAATTTTTTTGTATAAATCATATGTGTCAAAACACTTTTAAACAAAACTTGAAGTGTAAAAAAAATATGCTCCAATGGTACATTTTTAAACTTTTTGTGTAAATTTTGAATGAATTAATAAAATAATTATGCATATTAGATATCATTTTATGCAATTTTTAATTATTTTTTCTTGAATTTTAGTATATATAATATTATAACAACAATGGATCTTGATTTGTTGGTCTTGATGAGTAGATTTTAGATATATAATTTTTATTAAAATATATAATTTCTATTAAAAGTTATTGCATTTTAAAGTATTATAAAATAATTGAGAAAAGAAAAGGCTGGCGTGGCAATGTAAATTTGCGGTGTATTTTACACATTCATTTTACACAAAAACTGAATTTAAAAGACTGTTGGAGCTCAAAATTTTTACAAGTTTTGTAAATTTTACACAAAACCTAAATATACACTACTGTTGGAGATGCTCTAATATATACATAAATAACTTAAAAGCAAAGCAACACTCTCAACTCTAATATATGCATGGGTAACTTCATATTAAAAGACTAAATGGCACTAATGTACCCTAAACTAAAATAATGTTTTAATTTTTACTTTAAACATTTTTTTTGACACTTTGCACCCTATATATACAAACTGTCAAAAAACATTGTACATACTTTGCACCCTAATATGGTACAAAGTGTCGAAAAAAATGTTTAAGGTACAAATTGATTCATTTTTTTATTTAGGGTGTATTAGTGTGATTTAGTTTTAAACAACACTCAACTCTAGTGGATCAATACACTAAAAAAACATAAAAAAACAATTGTTAGTTAGAATTATTAAGGATGTGAAATTTTTTATTACTGATTGTATGACTAGACAAAGATTAAGCATATATTAATATTATACATGTTACTTTGGCTTATTAAATTAAAGATCCATTAGTCATGGCCTAGCTGCATGTGTTTATAAATTAACTTATTTTCACTCAACGCATTTAAATATCCTCTCATAAGATTCTTATTATTTATTTTTGGAATATTTGAAATTAAGGGTCTATTTAATAACAACTTGAAAAAAAAATTGATTTTTGTAATAAATTGGAAAATAAGTTGAGATATGTGTTGAGATATGTTCATATTTTGTAACTTTTTCCATAGAAATTTTTTTTTGATGGTTAAGGAAAAAAAATTTCACAAAAAAATAATGAAAGATGTATGACATCTTCTCGTAAAAACGAGAATGAGATATAGAATATCTTATTACATGTTTCAACTTATTTTCTAACTTCTTTTACACAAATAAAATGTTTTCTTATCATTTTTCATATTGTTATTAAACAGATCATAAAATTCTTATTTCTTTTAGACCTAATTAATATATCAAAATTTATTCTATAATGATACAAAATAAATCATATCTTTAATTAACCCTTTTATTTTAAATTGAAAGTTTCACCTTTTTTATTTAGTGTCTTAAATTGATATTTTTTTTATAATATAATCAATGTAATTACTAAAATTTTAAAAATAAAATATATGTTGTGTTATTAACAAATTAAAAGTAGTTTTAATATTTGTACTAAGAACACATAGTAAATATACTATAAATAAATAAAAAACTAAATTTTACATAAAAATTTATTCGTTATTTAATATATATATATATATATATATATATGTTATACTTTTATATTTTAGATATTTAAATTCTTGTCAAATACACTTTGAAAAAAATTCTGAGACTCAGATTCGTGACCTTTGAAAAAAATTATGTTTTATGTTTTGTAGTCCAGCTATGCCACCGACAAACAATTATTTATATTTTTCTAAACCTACCCCCAACGAATTAATGTGATCATGTTGCCCACGACAGCCTTAACTTTGCCATTTACACCACTAACACGCATGCTGTGGTCAAATCGTGTGATATATTTTTCATTTATTTTGTTTGTCTTTTATTCCATAGTCTTCGGAATAATTTTTGTACATCTCAATTTATCTTTATTTACAACAAAGTGGCAAGCTGTGATAAGACTTGACGTATGGAACTCTTAATTGAACTTGAAATTGAACCCAATGTATTATCACTAAATCAAATTTATTTTTGTAATTCAAAATATTTTTATACTAAGGTCTCGTTTGGTTTTAGGAAAGAAAAATCAATTTCCTTATTTTTTTCATGAAGGTAGAAAACTAAATTTCTTGTCAAGTTTCTTTTCTTATGTTTAGTAAAGCATGGAAAGTATTTAAGTAAGGATATTATTGTCCAAATTTTTTGTAATAAATGCTTAGAAATCACATGAAAAAATCAATCCCATGTATTTTGAGATGAATGGTTTTACCCCCTACTTTCCTCTCTCTTGGAAAAGTGTTTTCGGAATTTGTACTTGTCAAACAAAGAAAAAATTTTCCTTTCCCGAATACTAAAATTCGTGAACCAAACGAGGCCTAAGTAACCCTTCTACAAGTATCACGTTACATGTTATATAATCATATGTTATGAAAAGTTATACAGCGATTATTTAATTAATTTATGGCTTCATGTCATATATGATGTTAAGAAAAACAAATCTTATAGTGGATGATGACCTGAATAATTCCACTTTAAGTGTGCTTATGATAACTTGCATGCAAAATAAAATAATGGGGCAATTAAAAAAAAGGGCTTATTAGAGAAAGATTTTCACACTAAGGCCAAGAAATAATTTTTTTTTAAATAAAGGGCCTATTTTTTATTTTATTGATAATATGACATGTGTCTTTTTTTTTCATTATAAAATGACATCCCAACCCTTAAAATAAACTAAAAAAATATCAATATGCATTAAAATATGGACTGCAATATGAACTTTGCACTAAAAATATGGACTGCAAAGTTCACATTGCAGTGAAATATGGACTGCAAAGTTCATATTGCAGTGAAATATAGACTGCAAAGTTCATATTGCAGTCCATTTTTACTGCAATGTGAACTTTGCAGTCCATATTTTTAGTGCAAAGTTCATATTGCAGAATATTTCACTGCAATTAACTTTGCAGTTCATATTTTATTGCAATATGAACTTTGCAGTCCATATTTTTTGTGAAAATTTCATAAAAAGGGGTAATTTAGGTAATACATAACATGTTTTTATTAATTAAATGATATTTAAATTTATTCAAACATTCATTTAAAATATAAAACAAAATAGGCCTTTACACTAATTACCAATAAAAATAGGCCCTTCATTCAGGCCCTTCATTCAAAAAAATATTATTCATTGGATTTTTAGTTAAAATCAATGTATAATAAGCCCTTCTACCTAATTTCTAGTAAAATAATTCTTATAGAAATATTTTACAAGGAAACATTTTTTCACATAATACAATAATAGTTTAGGACAGACGTGGTTTTTGAATTGATCTAAGTCCAATTGGAAAAATTAGTTCCGGTACATTTGATATTATATTTGGGTTTTTTTAGGATTAGTGTATGAAAAAATTTAACGAAAATATTTTTTTACTAATATTTAATAATTTTTTGAAAACTAAAAAATTTAGATATTTCTATTTTACAATTACTCATATTTAATATTCGTCTATCATTTTGTTTTATGGAAATATATAAAAACTCATTGTGATTTATTATTAAATAGTTAATTGACAAATATGAAAATAAATTAAAAGTTGAATATTGTTGAAATACTTTCAAATCTAATGAAACATATAAGTAAATATCGAAATAAATTAAAAGTTGGATATTCTAGAAAAACTTTCAAATCTAATAAAATATATAAATAGTCATAACTATCGCAATAATTACTACAATTAGATCAAAAGATAAACAACTAACGATAAATCCTAGCTACCACTTATCTTTATAGAGCCAATTTTGTAATTTATTAATAGATAGTTAATTGATATGGAAAGAAATTAGAATTTTGATGCAATGTGGAAACAACAATAATTAGATATCCTTAGAAATATTTTTAAATTTATTGCAATATATAACTATATAAGTAACCATGACACGACACCCGTAAGTCGTTAGATCAAAAGATAACAAAACCATGTCAAATCCCAACTACCACTTATGTAGATAAAAAAAATTTAATTAATATTTTAAAAGATTTATAACATAGGATGCTTGTGAATAAGTTTATCAATAATATTAATACATATACTAAATATAAATAATATATACATTATCGGTTTGGAATTGCTTTGATTAATTTAAAGGAATAAATCCAGAATCAAACTAATTCGATTAATTTATGCCTTTACCTCTCCAATTCTTTACGCAAAGTTTCTATTTATCTCCCTTTTCGCATGCATTGATACACTAATTTTACAAATAAATATTTAATTTATTTTTGGAAACTAAGAAAAATGTTAGTATTTACAATTTCTCTATATTGTTTATATTTAATATTAATATTTATCTATCATTAATTGGTAATAGATTAAAATTATTTGTGACTTATTAAATTGATAAAGGTTGGATCCTTTTAGTAGTACTCTATGTGCTCTGTTGTTAAATTTGTACGTTAACCAATGTTCTGATGTTTGATGTTTGTGGTTAAAAAATGTTAACTTTGTGATTAATCCAAAAAATAAATAAATTGATAATTAATTAATATGGAAACAAATTTAAATTTTGATATAGAGATAGAATAGAATTTGTATATACTTGAAATACTTTCAAATTATACTTTATGTCACAAATAATTCATTTCATAAATATTTAATTCATTTTTAGAAACTAAGAAAAACGTTACTAATTTTACAATTTTTCTATATTGTTCATATTTAATATTTTTATAGCACTAATTGGTAATAAATTAAAATTATTTGTAATTTATTAAATGGATAGTTAATTAACATGAAAACAAATTTAAATTTCAATAAAGAGATAAATTAGAATTTGTATATACTTGAAATACTTTTGAATTACGCTTTAAATCACAAGTAATTTTATTAATAAATATTTAATTTATTTTTGGAAACTAAGACAAATGTTCCTAATTTTACTATTTTTCTATATTGTTCATATTTAATATTTATCTATCATGAATTGGTAATATATTAAAATTGTTTGTGATTTATTAAATGGATATTTTTTTTAAGAAGTATTAAATAGATAGTTAATTAATACAGAAACAAAGTTAAATTTTGTTATGGTGGTAAATTATAATTTAGATATACTTAAAATACTTTTAAATTTAATTATATATATTAGTAACTATCAATTATGCTGACAAACAAATTTGACAATTTTTTTTCATTTATTATTAAAAGATAAGACAAAAATATATATTATAATATTTATATTTTATATTATCAATTACTTTGATTAATTTAAAGGAATAAATCCAGAATAAAATCAATCGGATTTATTTACGCCTTTACCTCCCCAATTCTTCACGCAAAGTTTGAAGTTTCTATTTTTCTCCTCCATTTTCTCTCTCTTCTCTCTCCCATGCATTGATAAACTGTATATATATACATAAATATATATAACTTGGAGAGATAGAGATAGAGAAGATTAGGGTTGAAGGAGGTTTATGTAGTGATGGAGAAAATGGAAGAAAGCGATATAGAAAACGAAGGAGCGATGTATGATCGGAAGGATATGGAGAGCAATGGATCGTTGTTTTCAGACAGAGATAATATTGTTAATAATAATACGATACGAGAGCCGCTTCTCAGGAAGAGAGTGAATACGACTTCTCAAATTGCGATTGTTGGTGCTAAAGTTTATCCAATTGAAAGCCTCGATTACGAGTAATGATTTATTCCAACTTTTTCGATATTATTTTCCTTTTGCTATGTTTGGTTGCCGAGAAAATTTTGTGTTGTGTGAGAGAGAATTACTCTTGTTTGAGTTTTCTTTCGGTCCTTAATTTCTTTTTCCGGCGATCAAATGGAACGGTGCAGCTACTTTTTATGTTCTGACTACATACGAATTGTGGAAGTAATTAATAGAGTGTGATGAATTTTCATGTTCTGTTTACTTACGGTTAACGTGCTGCGAATGCGCAACACTATAGCTACTTTTATGTCCGGAATTCATAGGAGTTGTGGAACTAATAACGGTGCATGTTCTGCGAAATACGCAACATTATAGCTATTATTATGTCCAGAATTCATAGGAGTTGTGGAACTAACAACAGTGTATGTACTACGAAATACGCAACATTATAGCTACTTTTTATGTCCAGAATCCATAGGAGTTGTGGAAGTAATTAACAAAAGAGTATGAAAATTTGTGATTTCCTGTTTAATTACAGTTTACCTGCTGCAAAATACGCAACTATTTTGCTACTTTTATGTCCAGAATTCGTAGGAGTTGTGGAAGTAATTAATACCGTATGAGAAATTGTGATTTCCTGTTTAGTAATGGTTTATGTGCTGCGAAATATGCGACACTATAGCTACTTTTATTTGCAGAATTCATAGGAATTGGGGAAGTATTTAATAAAGAGTACGGAAATTTGTCATTTCCTGTTTAATAATAACGGTGGTTAGATTGTGAAGAGAAAGGGAGTACAGAAGAGTTTATTGGAATGCCAAACACTCATTGCTATTTATTGTGTTATAACTTGCTGATATTTGCATAGGTTTATAGGTTACTACAGATATGTATATCAAGGTATGTTTACAAGGGATGGTTTGTACTTTGTAGGCACCATTTAGTAGAAAGGAAGTAAAAGGAAGAAGCGTTTATCAAATTAACGCTGGAGAGAGTTTTTCTGTCTCATATGTTCTTGTTTGGTATGCAAGGAGCAAAGAAAGGAAAGGAAAGAAAAGTATTAAATATATACACTACCATCTATACAATTATGATAAAATATTCTGATGATTCTCTTCTAAATAAAAGAAAGCTATAATAAAATATTTGATTTATTCATCATTAGATCATATTATACCCCGCGTGTGTTCTTTCTTCCCACTTTTGGGAGTACTAAATTTGGAGGGCTTGGAAGGAATGTGCATTTGTCCACCTTTCCTTCGTACAAAAGGAAGGTTAGACATTTGCTACAAGCAAGGCATTGTTGGACTTTATTTCAATGACTTACTCGTATTTCCGTTGTTTGCTCCTCAAATCCATCCGTTCATCTATTTGTACACAGTAGGATGCACTTGCATGTTTACAATAATGTTATTCTGTGAATCTTCTACTCTGTGCAGCTTTAATACCGTTCAAGGTCCAGAGAGTTTGTGTACTGAGAAACACCAGAATGTCATTTTTAAATTCTATTTATTTCAAATGAAGATGTTGTTAATAGTAAATTCTATTTATTTCGGACAAAGATGTTGTTAATAGTAAATTTTATTGATTTATTGATACTTATGGTTAGTCTAAGCAATGGCTTAGAATTACAAGAGCAATCGAACTAGCTGCTGCTCTTGTGCAGACCAACATTTTGTGAAGGATGCAAATTTTTTTTTTTTGCTTATGTGATTATGGGTCGGATACAGAGGATTAAAGCTCTTATATTTTAGCTAGGGGCTCTGTATTATGCAGGATTGATTACATGCCCTTCAATTTTCTTTTGTCCTTCTCGAAGTTAGGTTCGATGATTGTAAAGCTAGTGATGAAATTCTTGTGCATCAGTTTCGTTTCTTATCAAAAATTCTTGTGCATGGTTTACTCTGGCAGTGTTTCAGTTATTAGATGGACGTACTGAAAGCATTGAAATACAAAATATTGTCCATTGACATGTCAATTGGCTGACTTCTATTAGAGAGTGGACATTGAGTGACGTTGAGCTGTGATGATATCCTTAGTTTCAAGAAATACATATGCACTTTCTATTTCCAAAAGATTTCTGATTAGCGTAGAATATATTTTTCCTGACTTGTTTCTTTTTTATTATGCAGGATTGTTGAAAATGACCTTTTTAAGCAGGATTGGAGGTCTAGGAAAAAGGTTCAGATCTTTCAATATATTGTTCTAAAGTGGACACTAGCACTTCTTATAGGATTAGGTACAGGGGTCATTGGATTCTTCAATAACCTTGCGGTGGAGAATATTGCTGGTTTCAAGCTTCTACTCACTAGCAATCTTATGCTTAAGCACAAGTAAGCCTGTTATATCTTCGGTGCAATAATGTTGAGTAGTTTGGATAAATATGACACTCGCATGTCATATTATTATATGCATATTACCGGTGTCTCTATAAGACGTACTCCCCATTGTTGAGTTATATGGTTTCCTTGTGAGGAAAATACGTGTTAAAATTCACTTCCAATTGAAATGGTCTTGATTTTCTTCAGGGATAAATACAGATTAGTCGTGTACTCTTGCCCAGTTTTCACTTTAGGCTTTAAACTCTTTTCTTGGTAAAATTTGCATGGACTTATGTTTGGTTGCATTTTGGGCCACCAACAAGAATAGGGATATGGTGCCAGAGATCATATGTGGACACTGAACACACGGGGAAACATTATTATTTTTTTCCTCGGAGTAAGATAAGTTATTATGCGCAACGCACATGACCCAGTCCTTAATACTTTCACCAATCTTCACCTTCAAATCTGGCAAAGATTTGAAGATATAACTGATGCAAACCATTAGTTTCAAAACAGACAAATTGTTTCAACTTGTTTAGATATCACTAAGATTTTATTTTGTTTTCCTACTGGAGAATGTAGTTTCTTCATGTATTGTCAACGTACAACGTAGTATTTGATTTGCTATGATTGTTTAATATAACATAAACTTATATTTTCCTGAAACCATTTTATGCTTGGGGAATCCCCAGATGATGGGCTTCTACCCCCTTTGGAGTCACTATTAAGGGGTTCTTCTTAGTGCAGGTATTATCTGGCATTTGCGGCTTTTGCAGGTTGCAATGTAGTTCTAGCATTTTGTGCTGCGGTTCTTTGTGCTTACATTGCGCCTGCGGCAGCTGGGTCTGGCATACCTGAGGTCAAAGCGTATCTTAATGGTGTGGATGCTCATTCTATCCTCGCTCCAAGTACCCTCTTTGTAAAGGTGCGCAATAAACTTGCAATAGTCCCCCTCTCAATATATATAGACATGCGCACAAGCAACATGAAATGCTTCCACATATATATATATACACACATGCACACAAACACAAATTCACAAATTTCCCACCTTTCACAATAGTGGGCATGGTTCGAACTCCATCATTGTAGTATCAAAAATTCCTTTTGAGCGACAATTGTTAGGGGAGGGCTGCCCTCAGTTGTGTAGCTCAATTGCATTTTTTAATAAAAGTTTCACCCTAGTCCTCTACTAGATGGGAATAACTGAAACCTAGTGGTTTGTCTCAGTTCGTAACTTAATATCCCATTTCTTGGAGGTGCATTGATCTCTAAATTTTGATCCAACCTTTTGTCTAATGTTAAATCGATAATACAATGAATGACTTTAATGGATTTCATTTGATACTGCTAAGAACTCAATCGAAAGATATAAAGCATAGCACTTAGTTCATTCATCTCATGCTTACTAGTTGGTTGTGCAATTTCCGTTGCTTACTTTTGTTTCTTCTCTTTTTTTTTTAAAAAATAAAATAAAATAAAATTAGGGGAGGTCTAAATCTCTCCCTTAATCCTACAAATAAAGAAAACCCCCTCTCCCACACCCATGAGTCGAACCCTTGACCTCAAGGCAAAGGTGGGGGTTGCCTACCACTGGGCCAACCCCTCTCCTCTACTTTTGTTTCTTCTCTTAAGCCTTCAATGTTTACATGCATGTAATGTATGATTTGAATGTTGTTATCAGTGAATATAAAGCTTTCGGAACCAGGAGGATATTCTCCTGATGGCTTCATCAGAATTAGTCATTCCTGGTATTAGTAAAAGTTCGTTTTCAGACAACTATTTATTAGTGAATTATCCAAACTTGGCAGATTTTTGGTTCCATTTTTGGAGTTGCTGCTGGATTTGTTGTAGGCAAGGAAGGACCCATGGTACACACTGGCGCGTGCATAGCCAACTTGCTTGGACAGGGAGGTTCCCGTAGGTACCACTTGACTTGGAAATGGCTTAGATACTTCAAAAATGATCGGGACCGAAGGGATTTAATCACTTGTGGAGCTGCTGCTGGAGTAGCAGCTGCTTTCCGTGCCCCAGTTGGTGGAGTCCTCTTTGCTCTTGAAGAAGCAGCCTCATGGTTTCTATCTCTCTCTCTCTATATATATATATATATATCTATATATACATGCATGCATACATACATACATACATACATACATACATACATACATACATTCATACATGTGTTGTATAACAATCTCTTTTGACTACTTGACTATTATGTGTTAACTAGACTTATGTGAGTTCCCTGATTGATACAAGTGGTAGAGTAATTGATGTGGGGGATAGTGGTCGCGTTATTAAATAGTGAAAATTCTTTGATGGCTGTGGTCAAGAAAGAAGGCATATAGAGTACCAGGTTTTAGCCAAACCTTGGTTCAGCACTTAACAAGTTCTAGTTTTCTTTTGATTTTTTCCCTCGCAATTATTATGAGGACATCTCATGAGTTAATTCTCTTAGAGTCATTCAATTTATATTTGTCTTAAAATCTTTTAGGTGGCGGAGTGCTCTTCTTTGGAGAACATTCTTCACTACTGCTGTTGTAGCTGTGGTATTGAGATCTCTCATAGAGTTTTGTCGGAGTGGTAAATGTGGGTTGTTTGGTCAAGGAGGCCTTATCATGTTTGATATAAATTCGGCTGTGCCTGAGTATAACACCGTAGATGTAGTGGCAGTTATATTACTTGGAATCATCGGAGGAATCTTTGGAAGCCTTTACAATTATCTTGTGGACAAGGTCCTTCGCGCTTATAGCATCATCACTGAGTATGCTCCTATGACCTCCCTTTCAATGACAATTATCTTTCGACTTTGTTAAAAAGTTAGCCTAATAATTACCTATGCAAAAAACTATTACTAGAATATAATCTAGTAACATTTCCGCAAATAATCATTGCCTGCAAAAGATTTTTTTTAATAATCAAGAATCATTAATAGCAAAAAATACTCCCTCCGTCCCTAATTAAGAGTCCGTTTTTTACTTTCACATTTTTAAGAATGCACTGATTTCATCACAATTTAGTGGTTCAGAACAGAATTTGTTTCCTAACATGAGTTTTGGAAAGTTGATTATATTTTGGAAAGGAAAGTGGACTTTTAATTTAGGACAACCCAAAAAGGAATAGTGGACTTCTAATTTATGTCGGAGGGAGTATTATATTTATATACTTTTCCCTTGGAAAATTCATTGTTTAATCTTCTAAGTATTTCGCACTTGTTAAGTTTGTTGCCGTTTACTTTGTCTTAAACTCCCTATTAAATAACTTAACCATCTAAAATTTCACTAAGAACATAGTTGACTTTCCAACAACACGTCTTACAGAATTTAAGTGCTTTTATACTTCTATATGCTGATTCCTGAGAATGAATTGCAGGAGAGGCCCTGCTGTAAAAGTCATGCTAGTCATCATCATTTCCCTCCTAACCTCTTGTTGTGCATACGGCCTACCATGGTTCACTAAGTGCACCCCATGTCCCGTTGGCCTGGATGTCCAATGCCCGACCATAGGTCGTTCTGGAAACTATAAAAACTTCCAATGTCCACCCAGCCATTACAACGACCTTGCCTCCCTCTTACTCAACACCAATGACGATGCTATCCGCAACTTATTTAGCTCCCGTAATGAAGACGAATTTAGCCTCTCAACCCTCTTTACTTTCTTCGCTGCTGTATTCTGCCTTGGTATCATCACTTACGGGATTGCAGTCCCTTCTGGTCTCTTTATCCCCGTCATACTAGCCGGTGCCTCTTATGGGCGCCTTATCGGAACCTTCCTCGGTACTATCTCCAATCTTGATGCGGGTCTCTTTGCTCTTCTTGGTGCTGCCTCGTTCCTCGGTGGGACCATGAGAATGACCGTATCACTTTGTGTAATACTTCTTGAACTCACCAACAATCTACTAATGCTCCCATTGGTGATGTTCGTTCTCCTTATTTCGAAAACCGTGGCTGATTGTTTCAACAAGGGAGTCTATGACCAAATAGTGACAATGAAGGGTTTGCCTTATTTGGAAGCCCATGCTGAACCGTACTTGAGGCAATTGGTTGCGGGTGATGTTGTATCCGGCCCCTTGATAACGTTTTCCGCGGTTGAGAAAGTGGGGAATATAATTCACGCCCTAAAGATGACGAGGCACAACGGGTTTCCGGTGATTGACGAGCCTCCATTTACGGATACCCAAGAATTGTGTGGGCTCGTTTTGAGGTCTCACCTGCTAGTTTTGCTTAAAGGGAAGAAGTTTTCAAAGCAGAGGGTGTTGATGGGAACGGAAGTGTTACAGAGGTTTCATGCCTTTGATTTTGCAAAGGCAGGGTCAGGTAAGGGGCTTAAGCTTGAAGATTTGGATATTGAAGAAGAGGAGATGGAGATGTATGTTGATCTCCATCCAATCACTAATACATCTCCATACACGGTTGTTGAGACAATGTCTCTAGCCAAAGCTGCAATGTTGTTTCGGGAGCTTGGTCTTAGGCACTTGTGTGTGGTACCAAAGACACCTGGGGTAAGATTTCCATTCTTTCCTTTTGTTTTCTTTTCACTTTCGATTTATTTCTTTTTCCCCTTTTATGGAAGAAATATGGCAAACTCAGGAAAAGGGAGTAGGATGTCAATGAATTGGCTGAGAAAAACAAAATTCTATTGTGGTTCTCTTTTTCCTTTTCCTTTGTGTGCTGTGTGTTTTTCAGTAGGGACTGGGGGAGGGGATTCTTGGTATCTCCCAAGCTTACATGTTGGGTTGAAATTGCTCTTCCTGAACAAGAATTATCTATAACCCTTGACTAGTGAAGTTGCACCCCATTATTTTGGAGCACATAGTGAAGTTTCATTTGCACCTTTTAGATTCACGAATCCATATTTTTCCAGGCACGGAATTGAAAATTCATAATGATTCGAGAGTAATTGTAGTTGATCCACACCATTCAATATGGATGACTTTAAATTGTAAGAAACCCTTCAACTATCATTGAATGCAAAGCCCCTCAAACCATTAATTTTGCATAAAACTCCCTGGACCATTTCCATTGTCTCCAATTTTTCCCCAACGAATTTACTGAAAAGCTTTTTAGCGACATAAAAAGATCGCAGCTAGTGACTGATGAAAGGGGTATTGCCAACTTTTTTTTCAGTTTAGGAGGTTATTGCAATACCCACCAAGGAATTTGCAACTAGCAACTAGTGTGATAGTTGAGGAGATTTTCTACAATCTACCCCTTACAGTGCTACATTTATATACCTTTTATGCAGTTATATTCCTAATGCTTTGATAATTTTGTTTGTCCATACCCGCAGAAGCTCTTGTTTATTAACTATGCTGATTTCTCGTATTTTGCAGAGGCCTCCGATAGTCGGGATATTAACAAGGCACGACTTCATGCCCGAGCATGTTTTGGGACTTTACCCACATATGAACCCCAACAAATAGCACGAGAGGGCAGATTATGCTCCGGTCATGACTCACTTCTTCTTCAGCTACATCATGTACCTATTATTCTTATACTCTTGTAATTACAAATCATATATGTCTTATGGTTTATCTCTCCTTTAGTTTGAGTTTTTACGCTTTCTAGAAATCATGAATCGGTAAACGCATGTATAAAGTCCGAATTCAAAATACGTGAAATTAGAAATTTTTTCGAATCAGGTCAAAAGAAAAAGTACCCAAAAACAGGTAGATATCGAGATTTGTTCCGTAGGAAATTAGGAATATGTTATCTCACAAGAAAGGTCGCTAGTGATTTTATCAAAAAAAAAGTTACATTTTATGAAGATTTTATAGATATTTCAGATTTTGCTTGTGCTTGTGCTTTAGATTTTTGTTTATATATATGCTTATTAACAATGCTAAGTGTGGCTAGCTTGGTTGTACTATCCTCCCATCTTTTAGCAATTTTAAGAAGAGCTTGATTGTGTTGTACACTACCTTTCTACCTTCCATTAGTTTTATGAAGAAATGAATAATTTCATTCTTCGTTATTGTTAAATGTAACAAAGATAGCATTTTTACCCTGCCGTACTTGGTCCCGAACTGATGCAGTCCGTTCCTTTTACGACGAATTTTCGACGCTGAAAGTATGGTCCGTATACGCGACTTTCCTTGTCTCTATATATAATATAATATGCATAAGGACGCTCCCGTGTTTTATAATAATTAAAATAATTTTTTTTTCTGTTAACTAATTTGCCTTTGTATTATACAATGGAATTTATTGCTGGATACATTAACGAAGTGTGTCCTTTCCTAATTATGCAATTACCGTTTTTTCTTGGTTAATTTTTTGGTTGGTTTATACTTCATAATTGAGAGTAAGAATGCCAATATGTAGTAAAAAGCGTGACTTTATTTTATTTAATTTTATAATACAAAAGCCGATTATATTTCTCGTGAACTTAATATAAATAATAGCCCTTCTTTCTTCAAAATCACCTAGCATCTTTTTGGGTGAGTTGTTGAATAGTTCACGTGAGCTTGAAGGTGAAGTTATCTTCATTAATTTGCACCGAATCCTTTAGAGGAAAAACCCTTGAAGCTCATAGGTGGTGGCGGCAACATGGGTAATAATTGTTGATTCACGAGGTCAAGTAATTGGTCCAACCATTCGTTTTCAGAGAAGGATTAGTGACTACACAAATATAAACATATACTACATCAGTTTATAACGTTAAAATGGTACGTTGATGAATTTCTCATAATCAACTTTGTCCGTTGATGAATTTCTCATAATTGGCAAGCTGTTAGTTTTAAGTTCCAAAATGACAATTAGGAAAGATTTGTACAAATTCAAAAATTTGTATCTTACGTTCTGCTTTTCTGATAAATGCAAATAAAATCAATATACTTAATTGTTGTGAATTGGTACGAATAATTTGTAGAAGGGAAGAATACTACATTTTTTTTGTTCTATAGAACACTACTTGAAGCAAGTCATTGGTAATGTGGTACATGCGATTAGTGTATTGATAATTTGGTTAAAATGAGTCAATTCATAATATAGGTAATAATGCTTTATTAATATAGATAGTCGGCATAAGTAGGAGTCATACTTTTAATGGTATTCGAACTTGAGGGAGGGGGAGAGGGAGGGGATTGAGAGTGGTAGGTAGGAGTTATAGCTTTAACTTATAAGAAGTCTAAATGACCAATAATTACAAAATACTTTATCATGTTTTTCATTTATGCCAACGAACTCCATTGTCCATCAAAAGTACCAATAAATTTTTTTCGTTTTTTCATTTAGGTCCAAAACGTAACTTCCGTTAAATTCCTCTAACGGAAGTGTGATGTGGCAATTGACGTAGCATTTTAATCTGATGGCAGACTACAGATTGCAAAATCCCAGTTACTAGGAGAATCACCAGAAAAAGAGGAGCTTTTATCAAAAAAATGGAAGAGGAGTGAAGAGAAGAGGATAGAAAAAAGATGGAAGCCGAATTAGAGTTGAAAAGGTGGAGAAGAAGATAGATAAGGTGAAAAGGTGGCCGAAGAAAATGGTTGTGATGGCTAGAATTAATGGAGGTGGCTGCAGAAAATGGTGGTGATGGCCGGAATTAATGGAGGTGGCTGGAGAAAATGGTGGTGGTGGCCAGAATTAATGGAGGTGAAAAGGTGGAGTTATGGTGAAGATGGTGAAGAAAATGTGGAGTTATGGAGATGATTAAAGAAGAAAATAAGAAAAAATTAAGATGGCCGAAGAAAATGGTGGTGATGACCGAAATCAATGGAACTATTTGCCAACTCAGCAGCCACGTCATATTAAAGTGTCACGTCAGCTGCAATATCACACTTCCGTTAGAGAAATTTAACGAAAGTTATGTTTCAGACTTAAATGAAAAAATAGAAAAAGTTCATTGATACTTTTGATACAATATGGTGTTCATTGTGGCATAAGTGAAAAACATGGTAAAATACCTTGTGCTTATTGGTCATTTTGCTTTATAAGAAAATAAAAAGTGTAGCAAAATAAAGAAGGGTATTCTTAAATGAACCCACCAAAACAATCTACTCACCCCACCTCACTTTAAAATTTTTGAGAGAAAAACTCATTTTTTTTAGCCAAACAATGCTTAACCTCTTATCCTTTATTTCAACACCGCCAATTTGTTGCCTCTATTACCGATGATATTTTAAGGGCTCAAAGGTGTGCTAAAGAATGAAGGTGGACAACTCCAGTAAATTTTAGTGCAGAAATTCTTTACTCCCCTCCAATTAATTCCGCTCACTAATTAAAATTAATAGGTTATGATGCAAAAGAGGAGCAGAACATCAATGGCCAAAGATTCGTTGTGATTGCAAAGGACACGGAGCCATCAATAGCCAAAGATTCCCACCACCACCATATCAATTTTTTGTTGCTAGGGAATTGATAAGAATAAGCATACTCTTAGTTCATAAGTTCTGGGCTTTCTCGATCTCGATCTCGATCTCAATTTTATTTTATTTTTTGCCAAATTTGCAATTATTAGGAATTGGAGATCTCAATTAGGGGTAAGTGAAGGGAATTAATCTGAATTAAGAGTAAGTTTATAAAGTGCTGTGAATTAATATAGTCGTGGGTTTAGAATAAGATAGATAGGGAATAAAGTCTTATTTGGATTTTAAGAAAATGGTGGGGTGAGTAAAAAGGAATTGAAAAATTTTGGTGGGGGTAAGATGCAAGTTTACTCAACCTGAGGTGAGAAGAATGGTTTTGTGGGTGTGTTTAAAAATTCCCATAAAAAAGTATCTTGGATTTTATTTTTATTTTTTTGTTGGGAAAAAAAACTATTTTTCCCTAATTAAATCTACATAAAAGTGTGAGTTTCCAAATATTGTTTCCAATTTTACAAGTTCGTATGCACTATAAGCATATTAGAGCATCTCCAACATAAATGTATATTGTGGTTTTGGGTATAATTTATATAATTTGAAAAAATTTTGATCTCTAGTGGTCTTTTAAATTTGGCTTTTGTGTAAAATTAAAGTTTAAAATACACTCGTGTAAAATACACTCCAAGTTTACACTGCAACATAAATTTTTCCTCTCCTTAATTTTTTTATAAAACTTTAAAATGTAATAACTTTTAATATAAAATATATATACATAAATTTTATGTAAAAGACCGCTGGAGATCGAAATAAAACGTTCAAGACCAATAAATCAAGATTTACTGTCATTATAAGATTATGTATAGATAAATTTTAAAAAAAAAATTGCACAAAATGACATCATACATATGTCAATATTATATTGGTTCATTCAAATTTTACACAAAGTTTACAAATGTACCATTGGAGCATATTTTTTCTTTTAGATTTTAAGATTTGTGTAAAAGTGATTTGACATATAAAATTTACACAACAATTTTTACACAACGGTTGGAGATGTTCTTAAAACACTATGTTAATTATATTAACTTGTGTATATGATGCGTGTGCGACTAAAATATTTTTAATTTGAACTATAAAATAGACATAATATAATGAGGGGTATAATAAGAAGATATAAGTTTAGTTTGCTTAATGCCAAAGGTTCAATTGAGAATAGAGGGTCAAAGTATCGTTATAATGAAACATATTAAAATTTTGATTTATACCGGTATTCAATGATTGTTGATCATCTTTCTCTCAAAAAAACTCAGTTCTCTAAAATATATTATGACAACCTAACGAACTTTCTTCCAATTGTTTTTGCTGGTTACAAAAAAGTCACATTAAAATGAGTTTCACACTATACATATTCTTTAACTACTCAATCTTCTTTCTTTCTTTTTTTTTCAGAACTGCACCACTCCTTTTGAATCTCCCTATGAAACGAAGTTCAAACATCTAATTTAAATAAAATGCGCCATTGTACATAAAAAATTAATTTTCTATAATTTTTTTAAAGTTATTAATCACAAAAAAAAAATACAATTAGAGAACATGTACATTCTTTTGTGGTAAACAATTCCACTTGAAATTGAAAATTTCATCTTGGAATTTGGCAACCACATATTGCTAAAAAGAAATCCAATTATATTTCGGATACATCAATCAAACACATTTTAGTCCAAATTCAAATTTGCGTGACCACTATGTGTGGCCCAACGGTGATGTGCACTTTGCTTGCAATTGCTCTCATTTTACGTGATCGGATCACAATTCCACATCACTTCAAATAATGCCCCAAAACAAGAGGAGAAAAATGAGATAAAGTTGGACGTGCCGTCAAGTGAATGAAAACTGCCAAAATGTTAAGAAGTTAATTAAAACAAGTGGATCTGGCAAAACAACGGTAGATAAAATAACACCATGCGAATCGACACAAAATTATAAGGTAGCGTTTGATAAAACATTTAAAAATTGAAAACTGAAACTGAAAAAATTGTTTGTTTAGTTCTAAAAATTATATTTGAAAAAATGTTGTTTGTTTGAATATAACACATCTGAAAGCTGAATTTTTTTAATACGACAATTTTGCCCTTATTAATTTATTAGTTTATTCGTGTTTTTTGGTGTTTCGGGGGTAAAATAAGTAATTTACAATAGTATATTTATGTTTTCAGTTTTAAGTGGCTAGTTTGCCACTTAAATTTTTTAATAGTTTCATGTGGTAAAAATTCAGTTGCCACTTAATTTTTTGAGTTAACAAACAACTTTCACACCACTTAAGTTTTTAGATTTAAGTGGCTAAAACAATCAACCCCTAAGTTAAGTTTTAACAATGTTTGATCGTATTGGTTTTGGTCAGGTAAAATACGATAAGTTAATGATTGGATAAGTTAATATTCATTAAACATAATAATAATTCTTAGAACCTGTTAATTATATTCATAGTTGTAAAATATTATATATATGTGTGTGTGTGTGTGCGCATGTATATATTTATATTTTTAGTGTATATATATATAATTTGTATAAATATTACACTTGAATTTGTTAATTCAAGGTGAGCTTACAATATATACAAATAATACATACAAACATGTTTTTGCATATCGGTTAATTCGTTAAGATTCAAAACAATAACACCCAAAACAAGATAACACATGATAAAAGAGCTGCTTGTTAGATTTGAAATAATAACTCCCGAAACACAATAAAAACTAACACGGCCACGACTTGAACGGATTTGTTACCAGCTCTACTCTACACACATATGGAGTGCACCTCACTCAAAAAAGGGGTGGGTTTTTCCACCTTGCATGCGTTACTGTTCGATTCTTAAAAACCTTAGTTGCCTTGCCCTTCCCCCTAAGACCATCTCCAATGCACACTCTAATATGCCAATTTTACCATATCTGTCCTTGCAGCCGGATGGGTAATTGTTAATAGTGTAAGCTAAAATACTAGTGAAATGGTAAAATTGCAATACATGTACCATATCTTCCCTACGATGGAATGTCCATCATGGTCTGTCTAATTACCTTTCCCACGATGGAAAGAATATCGGGTGAGAGAAAGAAAATTCCCCACGATGTATAGAATGTCGTGGCTCACCACACGACATTCAATCCATCGTGTGGTGGTGATGACATGGCTCACCACATGACACAATGAATATCGTGTGGTTGAAATAGAAAAATTTTAACCTATGCGCTTCAATAAATTGTTGGTATTGTATGCTAAAAATGGTTTTTTAACCTACAATTTTACCATGCACAATGGAAATGGTCTAAGGTCAAACACTGAATGTATCTTTGCACAGTTTTCTTTAACATTTTTTTATACTAATTTTGAAGACACAAATAACTTAATAATTTAATTTACAAACCAAATTCTTCTCTATATGTTTTATAATAGCATAGATTTATGTATATTTTTGAAACACAATAAATCTAATTTATATAGTTTTCTATAATAGCACATATATTTTTGAAACACAATAAATGTATATAATAGTATTTAGTCAAGTGGTACTAATATATTTTATGCATGTTTAATAAAGCTAATAGTTCAAATCATGAAGAGTAATTTTACTAAAAGGACACTATCAAATTAACAAATGTATTTACCTGTCTCATTTATTTGTTATTCACATTGAATATATTGATAAATTATACATAATTATAAAGGGCGAAGATATTGGTAACCTAATATCTCTTAACAATTGAATATGGTATATGTTACTCGATTGTAAAAGATCGGTTCTAGACTTGATAATATTTTATTCGATTGTCAAAAACTGAGTATATAAATTTATATTCGATTGTGTAAAATCAAGTAACAAACACTTTATTCAATTGTGAAAGCATAAAGAAAATGAAAATGAGGATGTTAGTAAGCATTTTTGAAGTGCCAACATTTCTGCCGTTTAAATAGAATTCACTATTACTCTGGTATATTTTTGATAAATAAAATCCAGAAAAATATCATTTTTCGGTTAAAAGATTAATCAACTAATTTTCTCAATTAACAGGAGAGAGAAAGTCTAGTGAGAGAGGGAGAGAGTTCATTTCGGTTTCATTTTCATTTTTTCTTCCTTCGTCTCATAAACTTCCACCTTCTCTTTCCCCACCACCATTTCCCCACCCCCTCTCTCGCATTTTCTACTTTCCAATCTCCGGTCCTTCGCCGGAAACCCTAACATTCATCTCTACATGCAAGCACATTCATCACTCGATCTCTCTCGTATGATACACATTCTCTAGGGATTTCATATCTCCATTATTCTCCTTCTCCGTAAATGCGAAGTTGTGTTTTTTTCTAATTGATCTGTAAATTTGTATTTGCGATCTCTTCCATTGCGTATCCTTTTCATTTGAGGCGGTGGATTAGTGCAGAAGGACGATGGAAGCGATCGAGGAATTGTATCAGCTTTCCGATTCGATGTTGCAAGCAGCGGCGGTGCTCGCCGACGAAGACGTCGACGAGAATTCCTCATCGTCTTCGAGGCGGCCTTCGACGTTCCTCAACGTTGTTGCGCTTGGCAATACAGTAAGTTCCTTTGTTAATTAATACATACGGTGTCGTTTGAAACACGTATTGGTATTGATTGATTTTGGTTTACTGATTTGGTGAATTGATCTTCGGATCTAGTTGTATTAAGACGTTGAATTTAACCGTGATGTTGAATACTATGGGAATTGTACTTGCATTGTACAATAACGTTATGTAATGAATTAATTCAATAGAATAGAATCTATATTGGATATAGAAAATTTTCTGGTACTAAGTACTCTATAGTTTTTCTCGGATATTGAAGTTAACTGCGGATGATGCATCTGAGTTGATTACTGCGAAAATTGTACATACATTATGTAAATGTTGTCATATTGCTGCTTAGCAAATTGTTATATAGAAAATTTTCTGGTACTAAGTACTCTATAGTTTTTCTCGGATATTGAAGTTAACTGCGGATGATGCATCTGAGTTGATTACTGCGAAATTGTACATACATTATGTAAATGTTGTCATATTGCTGCTTAGCAAATTGTTATAGTGAAGATTGAATCCCTTCTTCTTGTATGTTATAATTCTATTATGGATTATGCACTTCCTCAAGAATATAGTTTTTTGAGTAATGCCACACCTACAATGTACACAAGATGAGGTGTTACCTCATCATTGGGAGAAGAGTGGTTCCACTCAACTAGTCATCCAATCCCGAGGTGACAAATCATCTGGTCCACAAATTTTTGTGCATATTTTTAGTGAGTAGAATTATCATTATTTTTTTACAAGAACATCCTCAAGGTTCTTTTGATTCTTATGCATTGCCATCTACTGGTTTATTTTATTTTATTTTATCAGAAACAAAGCTTATATATTGATTGAAAAAATCATATACAAGCAAAGGTGCTGGATGCCGATGAGAAATCCACTACCAAGCACACCAGAAAATAAAACAAAAAGGAACAGCTCCATCCTCGATCACAAAACAAACAAAAAGAACCCTACTACAAATCAAAACTGATCCCATGCCCAAAAAACAAGCAATACCCCCTAACAACAACAATCATACTCCTAGGCACTAGGCAAACCTCTAAGGCCTAAATAAGGCTACTGCATAGCCAAGCCCCAATCCCTAGCAATCTCTGATATAGTCCAGATTCCAAAATTCTTCGAAGAAAATGCCCAAAGTGAAGCCAGGTTCTTGATTTTGTCCCAAGTCTTTTCTAATTCTTCTTCGGTTTCTTCAAAAATTCTCTTATTTCTCTCTCTCCAAATACACCACATCACAGCCATGCAACTACACCTCCATAATGTTTTGCTTTTCTTTTTGTCACCTATGAAGAACCACTTGATGGTAAGCAATTCATACCAAGAATCCGAAAATACCGCAATCAAGTCGAATTCCTTTAGGACCTTGTTCCAGATTTCTTGAGCAAAAGAGCAGTGTAATAACAAATGATCAATGTTCTCTCTGTCCCGCTTGCACAACACACACCATGAAGGAGATAGATGCATAAAAGGCCTTCTGAATTGAATTAAATCCGCTGTGTTGACTTTCTTTAATGCAACTAACCATGCCAAAACACGAACTTTAGGAGGAATGCCTGATTTCCAAATCATATCCGCTGGAGCAAAGATATAACTTGCATCAGATTTAGTAAGAATTTTAAAAAAAGACTTCACTGAGAACATTCCATTTCTATCTCCTCTCCAGACTCTACTATCCTCTTCATCACTAGCCACTTCAACACCATGTAACCTTCCCAACAGAGCCTTATATTCCTCCTCCTCCGATTCTGTAACATTTCTTCGCAGTATCACATTCCATGAATGATATTGGGTAGAATCCCAAGAAAGATTATCAGTAACCATAGCCCTCGGATTCTGCACTACTCTGAATAGACCCGGGAATTGATCCTTTAAACCTATATCACCAACCCATCTATTCAACCAGAATTTTGTTCTTGACCCATTGCCAACTCGATAATTCACATTAGCCAAGAAGGTCTCCAACCCATTTGCAATCGCTTTCCAAGGGTTTCTGAAAGTACCTCTACTTGCTTTATTCGCATCCCAGCCATTCTCGAGTACTCCGTATTTGCTTATGATAATACGGTGCCAAAAAGCACTATGTTCATTTGGAAATCTCCAAAACCATTTGCCAAGCAATGCTTCGTTCCTCTTGATCAAATTGCCAATGCCAAGCCCTCCCATCTCTTTGCATTTGGACACCGTTTCCCAATCAATTAAATGATTTGTTTTCCCTTTATCCATTCCTTCCCATAAAAAGCATCTCATTAAATTTTCAATCGTCTTAGCTACTGAAACCGGGATCTTGAACAATGAAAGAAAGTATGTAGGTATACTATCAAGAATTGATTGAATGAGTGTCAACTTCCCCCCTTTAGATAAACATCCCTTGAACCACCCTTTGAGCCTTTTAGTAACCTTCTCTATCACCGGATTCCAAAAATTGACTTTCCTTGGATTGTCACCCAAAGGAAGTCCTAAATAGTAAATAGGACATTGGCCAGCTACCAACTACACACCCAATTCTCTCAGCAAGGGCCCCCATCTCACCCTCACCTACATTAATTCCCACGACTTCCGTCTTAGACAAATTGATTTTCAATCCTGACGCATACCCAAAGATATCAAGGATTCCCATTAAGTTACTAATTTTGTGTTCATCATTTGAGAGGAAAAAAATCGTATCATCAGCAAATTGAAGATGAGACAAACTTACACACTCCCTACCAATTGAAAACCCTTCAATAAGCCCTCTTGTTTTCACCCTTTCCACCAACAGATTGAGCACATCCGCAACTATAACAAATAAGAAAGGTGATAATGGATCACCTTGTCGTAACCCTCTCGAAGCTTTGAAATTCCCTCTTGGTTTCCTATTCATCATTACTGAAAAATTCACCGACGACAAACACCCTTTGATCCATTTCCTCCATTTCTCTCCGAAACCCTTACGTTCAAGAACATGGTCCACAAAATCCCACTCTATGTGATCGTATGCCTTCTCGAAATTGATCTTCAAAACGACTCCTTTCTTCTTCATCTCCCTATATTCTTCCACTCCTTCATTAGCGATGAGTGCCAAATCAAGTATTTGCCTATCCTTAACAAACGCACTTTGAGCCATGCCAACAGTCTCGCACAACACCTCACGTAACCTCAAGGATAAAACCTTAGCTAAGATCTTGTAAAGGCTAGTGACAAGACTAATAGTATTTGATGGCACTTTTGAATTGGTTGGTTTATCTTAAATCTATTTGTTCTTTTTCCTTTTTATCCTGTTCAAGGATGGTCAAAGTGGCACTTTTTATCCTAAATCTATTGTTCTTCCTTTTTATCCTATTCAAGGATGGTCTAGGTGGCGTTTGGGCATCTGTTGTAGTGCTGTGAGAAAGCATGTCAGTCTCCATGTGGAAGTGGCTCAATAGGTAGCATTCCCTTTGGTGCTTGTTTGGTTTGAGTTCTTGTTCGTTCTTGCAATCCTAAATTGGTAAATTCACACAAGAAGTCTCTATAAGAGATTGAATCACATAAGTTGATGAGGCTCAAACATTCCATGTGAAATTACCATTTCGGATTCCAGGAATGAACGAATACTTGAATAACACGACCACTTCGAAGTTGTAATATTTTCTTGACTCTTTCCCTACTTTTGCCTTCTTCACCATAATGGTTCAGAATATTGGGTTGGTATAACTTCTCTGAAGTGGCACTTATAGGTCTTGTCACTCATCACATGCCCTAGAAATAAAAAATTAAGAGCATTCAGGTGTCACATTAAGTCAAGGTGTTTAAATTCATGAGGATTTGATTTGTCATTTGGATCTCAAAAAGAAACAATGGGAGCTGGAAGTGTCTAAATGTAACCCTGATTACGATAAAGAGCTATACGTTCCTACTCAATTAGTTGGGATATTGATTCATTTATTAATTTTTGTAGGACAACTTGGCTTACATGTCCAATTTTTTAGATAAGGAGTAAGTAGATAATGATAATTTTGTAGATTTATAGAATGGAGGAATACCTCAATTATGTTTTCAATGGCAAGGTTCTATATTATGTTCTCACGTTTGTAGATCTTTTACATCCATCATTGCATTTGGACTTTGGACGAAACCAGGTGATTGCTGACATTCGTAGTGCCAGTTACATCCATTAGGGAGCTTGGGTGACATTGGGAGTATTGCTGTTCATCAGTAATTCACGGTACATTGTTGTGTTCCAAATGGTGAATCTTTTCAACAATCAATGGACTGCTAGAGTGGATCTTTTCACCATTTGGATACATATGTGCGGTGTATATTGCAAATTGGTGAATTTATTGGAATTAGATTTCTTCTTTCAAAAGAGGGAGCTAAAAGAGAAAGACTCTATGCCCCTGGCCTGAATATTTTTGTGTTGTCTTTCTTTATGAGCTAGATTTTCTACAAATGTACCAAAAGTTAGTTAGAATCTTTATCATGACTGGGAAGAGTTCTGTTAGTTTAATAATCTGAGTAGGAGGCTAGGTGGTGGTTCTGGAGATGGAACGCTAATCAATGTAGGCAGCTAGTAATTTTTGAGCAAAAAGGCAGGTACTGTGGTCTGTAGTACATGGTACCCCTGTTTTTAAAGTTTACTTCAAAGTGTTAAATGTTACTTGTAGTCTAGAAATGCCGGACATTAGATTACAGCGTCTTTAAAGAGAATCTAGGGCGTTATTTTGTACATAGTATATGACCAAGGGATTTTTTTGTGAGAATGTTTATCATGACTGCATGGGGACATTATGTTACTATAAGTACTTAATGGTTTGGGATCCTGAGACTGATTGAATTCTTGTGGGAGAGATTTTGTGACACACAATTCTTTATCTCATTTTCCTTGAACTTGCTTCTTTTAGTGATTGTATGGCAGTTACATATTTTCTAATTCTGGGCAAATATTATTCAGGGTGCGGGTAAATCAGCTGTGTTGAACAGTCTAATTGGACATCCTGTACTGGTAAGTTCTTGCCTGTGTCAGCCTTCTCATTTTGTTTGAAATTTCAAAATCTCATAGTAACTTCCTACTAATAACATTTTTTGATGTTTAAATTGGCAGATAATATATTGTTTGTTTCTTTTTGTTTTTGCCTTTTGTTTGCACAGCCAACTGGTGAAGGTGGTGCTACTCGTGCGCCAATATGCATTGATTTAAAAAAGGATAGCTCTTTAAACAGCAAAACAATTATTTTGCAGATTGATAGTAAATCCCAGCCTGTTTCTGCAAGTGAGACCTCTTATTGCAATGTAGACCATTTTTTTTATGACTTATGGTGGAGTTCCACCTGAAACATTAATTATTCACTTATAGAACCTTGTGAATTTGTTCTATGATAATTCTAACAGTCCTTGCTCTCCTTTTGATCCGTCATAGGTGCTCTCCGTCATTCTTTACAGGACAGGCTTAGCAAAATTTCGAGCAGGACTCGTGATGAAATATATTTAAAGCTTCGAACTAGTACAGGTCAGTCTGGTTTAAGTGCTCTATTTGCTTTACAAGTCAAGCTGTGTAATCCTTGTTTTTGCTTTCACCACCTTTCATCACTGGCTAATGTCTAGAAATGTCGGCTGTGTTTTGAATATGAAGAATGCACAATTGAGCTCATTTGAACGTGCAGAGTTTGCTAAGAGCATCAAGGCAGTTAGCAAATTGTCAATTTGGGATATCTAGGCCCTGTTTGGTGGAGATTTTTAGTTTCTTTGTTGGGGAGTGTGAAATTAGGTTGAAAAGTTGAATTTGGTTTTTGTTGGAGTTTTTTTCGACCAGTTCAAAAAAACTCATGAAAAAAACTAAAAAAATAGTCACAATGGATCTTATTTTATAATTCTCGATTAGTAGGTTTCAAATATATTTTTCTTTTGTCTAATTCTGATTTTTGAATTTAAGGTTATAGTGTTTTAAAAGTTTTATGAGAGAGAAAGTAAAGTGAAGTAAATTTTGAGAAGTGTGAAAGTAAAGTTGACTTTTTGATAAAAAACTAGAAAAGTGCGGCTAGAATCTAGTTTTCCACCAAACAGGGGGCTAGAATCTAGATAGAACATGAATTCGTACTTAAATCCAAAATTTCTAAGCCAAGGTGAACCTATGAAGAAATATTGTGGTTTCTTTGAAAGTTTGAGAGAGTGAGTAAAGCACCAATTTCTCAAAGAGGAGAGATCAGATAGCTAAAGTCAAGTGTGTAGAAACTCGATACCTAATTTATCTTGGTGGAATTTGTAACATTTTTTGTGATTTAGATTAATAAATGTAACTCTGTTCATGATTCTCTAGTACGGAATGTATTACTTATACAGAAATGAATGTATTGTGTGTATCGAACAATAATATAATATACTTTATATGACTAGTTTTACCTGCCACACCTGTATCCTATCCCATTTCTTTTCGATTTTTAGAATTGGCTTACCCAAATTATGTTGCACCCACACCCTGGAGCCACATCTGTGTCTCAAATATAGATAAAATTAATATTTTTTGAAAAATAAATAAATAATGTAATACCACCAAATTTGCCTAGTCACCACCTTGCGTGGCTGGGCGGCCTCTAAGCCTGCATGAGGCGGTGGTACCACCTAGTGCCTTTCTGGGCCTAGGATGCTTTACTTTACTCTAGGATAAGGTTTTTGAAATTTGCCATCATGTGCAACCTTATAGCATCAAACTGCCATCTCAACTGCAATGGGGCACCGCTCGGAAATTGTTACTAGGCTGCTATTTATGTAAGATATACCAATACCACTATCTGAACTGTTAAGTTGTCATCAACGTGACAACGTCAAAAGGGAGGAGACATCAATTCATTACCATCCCTGTAAACTTGTAAACCTCAAAATTATAGACTGATAATCTCTTCAACCTGCTCTCTATAAGGTGTAGAACTATAACTTAAAGTTTTGTTTGCTGTTATTGAGTCCTATATGATGTTTTGGGCAGTGAAACGCCTGTTGCCCTGTTATTCATGTTCTTTTTAATTTGTATACAGCTCCTCCTTTGAAGTTGATTGATTTGCCCGGAGTGGATAACAGAAATCTTGAAGATGCATTGGTGAGTTGCTGCTAAACAGATTCTCAGTCTTTTAAAAATTAGAAAAATAAAAGATTCTATAGTAGCATTAATAAAATACAAACCAAGAGCAAAAAGGTGCATTAGCATTCGGCAAAAAAGAGAAGGAAAAATGGAAGCTAGAAGATCATTTTGTTTGTATATCAAATTTTAAAAGCACTCTCCAATATCAACCAAACTCCAAGCTACTTTGCACAACCAGAAACATTTATCCGTATCAAACCTGACTTTGAAACCTGAAAAAGATGAAATTTCCTTATAGTACATTAAAATGATTCCCAAATCCAAGCCACCAACCAAAGCTCAAGATGAAGTTCCTATCTGCTTGTGAGAACTACCCTTGTCTTTCAACTTTTTACTTATGTGAGTATGTTCTTGTAGATATTTCCTCTGATGCACTCTCCTTTTTTTGGAAATTCTTTTAATCTAAAGAGATTTGACAGTCTAATCTTTCTTGCAGAGTGAGTACGCTGAACGCAGTGATGCAATATTGCTAGTTATAATACCTGCTTCCCAGGCACCAGAAATTTCCTCGTCTAAAGCCCTCAGAGTTGCAAAGGAATATGATGGGGAATGTGAGTTTATTATTGTTGTGCTTGTGTTTCTATTTGTGCTTGCAGGAAAGAACCATTTGTGCTATTTTGCTACTTAATTTTTTGGAAATCTGTTTGTAGGTACGAGAACCATTGGTATCATTAGTAAAATAGATCAAGCAGCTTCGGATCCAAAAATCCTCGCAGCTGTGCAGGCTCTTCTGTCAAATCAAGGACCACGAAGTACATCAGATATTCCATTTGTGGCTTTGATTGGCCAATCTGTATCTATAGCTTCTGCCCAGTCCGGATCTGATAACTCCTTAGAAACTGCTTGGCGAGCTGAAAGTGAAAGTCTTAAATCAATATTAACAGGAGCTCCACAAAGTAAGCTTGGAAGATTAGCTTTGGTGGAGACCCTTGCTTACCAGATCCGTAACCGTATGAATGTCAGGCTCCCTAATCTCCTCACTGGGTATGATTAGTTCTTCAACCACTGATAAAAAAATCTTCTATCTACTTTTTCTTGGGATGGGGATGATATTATGAGCATGATTTCTTTTTATGCTAAAATCCTTCCTAAGTTGCCTTAGTTAACGTGCATTGAATACACCTGCTCTGTTACTTGACGTGCCTCTTGTGCATAAAAACATTCGTGATTCTGCTGCTGATGAATCATATAAATTTTTTACAATTCGAAAGAGTACCCTTCTTGTTGCCCTTTTCTTCTTTAGTTCCCTCCTTTTCAAAACAACTCTTATCTGAAAAAAGGAAACAAAAGACCCAAACACTAAGGTATCAAAAAGCGACACTAGCAATTGCCTGTAGCATTTTCTACCAGATGCTTTCTTGCTGCACTAAATCAGCTTCTAGACGCTAATACATCTCCTTTGTCTAGGATCCAGTGTTTTTATGCATCTTTTTTGTACACTCGAGATTTACATACCGCCATAAATTTGTAATTCATTTATTATTTACATTTCCTGCAGGCTTCAGGGTAAGTCCCAAATTGTACAGGATGAATTAGTGAAGCTTGGTGAACAGTTGGTTAGTAGTTCTGAAGGTACAAGAGCTCTGGCTTTGGAACTTTGCCGTGAATTTGAAGATACATTCCTCCAACATATTACAACTGGTGAGGTGAGATTTTAGAAAAAAGGAACCTGGAGTACATGTATTTAATTATTTTAGTGCATCTTTAATAGATCTATGAAGAACACATTCTTCTTTTGTTTGATGGAGAAAAAGACCTTTCTGATAGTGACAGCAGATGGCACTTGGTTGTCTTTCTTGGTGCTCTATTGTGTCTCATTAGAATAGCTCTCAAATGTTTCCTGATGTTGATGTACCTCTAAGCGGAAAATGCAAACTTATTAACCTCATAGATATTACTGACATTTTTGTGGGGATGTCGGCTTTGAAGGGGAATGTCCCAAGGTGTAGTTTTGTGGGAACATGTGGGATTAGTTACTGTGGTAAATGTGTTGTGTAATTGTGTCCCTTTTAAGCTATCTTAGCACGGCAGTTGGAGATCATCTGAGTAAGACAGCTTTTCTGAATCCCATGATAGAAGAACTTTTGGAAATTAGGAAACTGTAAAAAAGAGGATGTGTCCTGTTTGGATGGGGGACGAGAGTTTTGGCTAAAAGAATTGAAAATTTCTTTGGAAGGGCTGGGGGAAGGTAGAAAGGAACATTTGTACATATGGAAGAATTTTCATTTCCAAATAAGAAAGGGTAGTGCTAACGTGTGCCCTTAAGGCACATGATAATAACATAAATATACTGTCAAAGCTGTTCTTTGACAGTTTATTTATGTTATTATCGTAAATATCCTTTTTGTTTCCTTTCAGTGTAGGAGGCTGCTTCTTGTTTTGTTGTTAGATTCTAGGTGCTCAGTTGGATTTCTCATCCACTGTCTTCTCTGATTGTGCTGATTGTACTCATCTTTCTTATTAATGAAGCTCTTTTTCTTATAAAAAAAAATAACATAAATATAGAAAGAACGAAGCTCAACATGCATTTAATGCTGCCTTGATTGTCATGCAAGACCTAATCGTTTCCATTTATAGCATAATTAACATGTGCCCTATTCTACACTATCCAATAAGAAAAGTGGGTTTGGAAATGATGTAGAAGAAATCTGGCCCCATTCTACATGGTTTCGAGATTTCCTCTAGGCAAGCATCTCATTCACTCATTGTCTTAAAAGTATTAGAGCCAAGTATGGTATTCAAGCTAATGATTGGAACCCTTGTGTAGGGGGGTGATTAAGGTGGTTTGGCAGAGGTTTTAGTCAAAATTAGGGTGGTGTCCTTGGGCTGTAAATAGCAGCACAAGAATGGCAGTTTAAAACAAGAATAAAAGAATTTATTCAGGATCTCAAGCCGTCTCGTTTGATTATTAGTAACATGTTTCCGGTTAAAAAAAAAAAGAACCTCTTCTAAAGCTTTCGTGCTTCGCAACCATAAGGTAGAAGCAGCTCACACAAATCCTCAGATTCTCGAACTCAATTCTAGTGAAATTAAAAAAATAACATTTTATATGCTGTGTAGACTTCTACTGGTACAACTAAGTCCCACTGACTCTTAGAGTAGATTGCTGACAACATTTTAAGAGTTTCTAACGATTTCAAATGAAGATTAAAAAAAAAGAATACAGTTAGGGTCCAACACAATCCATGAACTTTTACCACTACCATGCCTAAAAAATCTAGAAGTTTCCAAAATCCCAATGTTTCGTCATTAACAAGTTTGTACCCTGCAATTTCAAGCTCTTTATGTTATGTTGTAACAAGTGAGTTCTAGTCTCCCTACCTTTTTTTAGCTGATGGTAATGAATTTCTCTTGCAGGGTAGTGGCTGGAAAGTTGTTGCGAGTTTTGAGGGAAACTTCCCAAACAGGATTAAGCAGCTCCCCTTAGACAAACATTTTGACATAAAAAATGTTAAAAGGGTATGTTTGTTTTCTCCATTTATGTTCTTCTTTTCTGCATTTCTTCTAAAATATATGTTTCTTCTGTTGCCTTTACTTTCGTGATGACCATTTAAGTTGGTATCAGATTGTGCTAGAAGCAGATGGTTATCAACCTTATCTTATTTCTCCAGAGAAAGGGTTGAGGTCTTTAATAAAGGGTGTTTTAGACCTAGCAAAAGAACCTTCTCGTCTGTGTGTTGAGGAGGTAAACATTTGTTTACATTTATCTCATGTTCCTGTGCTGAATTACCTTCCTATTTTTCCTTTTGTTCTCCTCATTTTCTTTGTTATCTTTTTTTTACCATCTTCATTTTGTTAAAAACACACACGGATCTAGGGAATATGAATTGAACCCTTCCAAGACATGGGGGGATGATTGCTTACCTTTGAGTCACTCCTCTTTTTCTTCTCATTTTACATCACCTATTTGCTTACCTTTGAATCACTCTTCTTTGTCTTCTCATTTTACGTCACCTATATTCAAGTGTACCTCCTACCACTCTCACATGGAAAAAAGTAATAATCTAAATTTCATTGTATTTCACCAAATTTTAATGTCTGAAAGCTTTTATTGTCTCAAGCCACGGTGCCCTATAACCAAGATGCTGGATGGCGCAGAAAAATTGATACTGTACAGACCCTTCGGCTGCGCAATTTCCCCTACTCTTTCATCTTTCCTTTTACAGAATTCCTTTATGCACTATTCGTGTACTTGTGTTCTTTTAGGGCCCGTTTGGTTGTCCTTCAAATTGCGAATTAGATAATTTACAATTAAGTAATTTACAAAATTTTCATTTATTAGTGTTTGGTTGTGTAAATTGAACAATTGTAAATATGATAATTCAAGTTGATTCACAAAAACTCAAATTAAGTCATTTCAAGTAAAACTTGAAATTGCCTAATTCTAGAATTAGATAATTCATTCCAACTCTATTTTCTAGAGGATCTAGTTTCTACCCGTGATGTTGATGCATCTAGACAAAATTTTAAATAACATAGAACAATAGAGAACATGTTTTTATTCTAACAATCGAAATTTCTCGTTTAAATTTTCCAAACACTACTTGAATTATAATTGAATTATTCATAAATGAGCAAATTCACAATTCTTCAATCGAAAATTAACTAATTCTAAAATTAAGTAATTTATGCAACCAAACGGCCCCTTAATTCTTTTACCGTATACTGTTTTTGGTTATTTTGCCTCATAAGATTATATATCACAGAAGCTGCAAAAAGGGGGATATCCTATTTGGTGAAGTATGCCAACCCATCAAGTCATTCTATTCCTGCCCAAATTGATTATGTTCCTGCTCTCATTTGTCTAAAATAATCACCATTTTTAAATCTAGCAACATATATGCATATAATTTTATCCTCATTAAACCATCATATGAGATGTTTTTATCCTCAATAGCTTTTCCTGGGCATGGAAAGCCATCTGACGAAGAGGTGGCTCCTTATATTCTAGAGCTGAGAATTCTGTCATTTTTTTGGGTCAACCAACCTTCAGACCTGTAGTCCTTCCAGAAACCGTCATGATATTTTGATTTTCTGAATAGCTTGTATATGCACATGGAAAACTAACTGACTAGGATAATGTACCTTAAATTCAATACTTATAGGTCATTAATTTTCTGCTTTTATCAGCTGTATATTTTTTGATATATTTTAAACACTTGCTCGCATTATTGTTTATCTTCTGCACATATTTTTCTTAACCCTGTTAACTAGTTTTGATGAAACAACCAAAATAGGTGCACCGTGTACTACTGGATATTGTTTCGGCATCTGCAAATGCTACACCAGGTCTCGGTAGATATCCTCCTTTTAAGAGAGAGGTGAGTGTATCCTGCATCTCTATACTCTAATTCTTTGTAGCTAGATATAACCAACATCTGTCAAGACTTATTTGTTGAAGCGTTATATAATGGTTACACAATTCAAATAGGTTGTGGCAATTGCGAGTGCTGCGTTGGATGGGTTTAAAAATGATGCAAAGAACATGGTAGTCGCCCTTGTGGATATGGAGCGTGCATTTGTTCCACCACAACACTTTATTCGTTTGGTGCAGAGGAGGTAGCAACAATATTTGTAATATCTGAAGATTTTTATTGATTTCTTAGAGATCTTTGTCTTTTGATAGACTGCTCTTCTTGTTTGTGTTGGGCTCTATTACCAGTTGTACAGTAATTTGATCATTTTTCATGGTACAGCTTTTATTTCAGTCTCTTATTGGGAAAAAAAGGGGTTCTGTTTCAGTGACTTTAGCTGTGGTTTAAGCTAATTTTAGCTGTTCATAGATCTATGATTTGTTGCTTTTGAAACTTGTAGAAGCATTTGATTTAACTTCTGGAAGGCAACATGCATTACTGAGGTTCCACATTCAAAATATGATTTCACACGCATGCATCATTTTCCCCTATAACATCTGAAGCTCCCTCTTCTATGTAGTTCTTTTAGAGCATAAATGTGCAGTAAGTGGAATGATGGATGATTGTTGGACGTTGGTGTTATTCCACAGATTGCATCTGATTTCTCTTCTTTATTAGATGTTTTTCACCAACCCCTTAAAATCTAGCATATGAGAAGATGTATTTTATCCCTCTAATTTGTTTGAGTCAAATCATCAAATCCGCAAGGAAAAATAGATAGCAGTATAAAATGCTAAAGAAATCGGTTTATTGAAGGAGTGCTTAGTATATTTTGCTTATATCAAATTCTTTGAATACATATACTGTATTTCTGTTTTAACTGCACTAGGACTTGAAATCATATTAAATTGAAGTTCTCAAAAAAAAAAAAAAAAAAAAAAGGAGAAAGAAACAGAAAAAAGCAGACATTTCAGCAGGGTGGGCCTGGTCAAACATATGTTGCAGAAGCCTGAGCCACGTCTGCAGGTTAATTTTGATCTGTTTATTCTGGATGAGCAGTAGGCATGTAATGGGCACATAACAAGTCTATGCACTCAGAACTTGAGTAACCTTTTCCTCATTGTATTTTTTAATAGTATGTATGGGTAAGAATGCATCAAAAGACCCACCTAAAGGGATGAACCTAAACATCAGATCCCTTAGCCCCTTCTAACCTGAAAATTCCCAACTGGGAGCTCATGCTAACGCACCCCAGCTTCTCTTATGAAACTATAAGAGGAGCCCAAGTGGTATTAAAAACTGCCCAACTTCGTACTAACTTTGGTTGAAGTTCCTGTATATTACTTAGTATCTTTGTAGGAGGGGATCTAGATGCTTTGTTTTAACACCATTGCCCCCACTTAATTATGTCTATTTTCCTATTTTAGTACAGTTATGTATAGTTGGTTTATGAAGATTCTTGTTGATACCACCCCATTTACATAGGTTCCTTTTTTTTTTTTTTTGGTGATGGTGCCATATCGAACTGTGGCATCAGAGATTTAGCTCCTTGAGATTTGACTGTTCTAGAATTAAATGCCTATTTTCAATTGGTACCAGGATGGATAGGCAAAGGCGCGAGGAAGAGGTGAAAAACCGATCTTCTAAAAAGGCAGTTGATGCGGAGCAATCCATATTGAACAGGGTACATCACATTTGTTTTAATTGTAGAACTAGTTAGATGTTTGAACTCCCTCAGGTTGTATGGTAATTAATTCAGTGATTTGTGCAGGTATTAATGCATTTGTTTTTATTTCCTTACTCTATTTAGGCAACTAGTCCTCAAACCGGAGGGCAACAAACTGGCGGGAGCTTGAAATCAATGAAGGATAAACCCGGTCAACAAGATAAAGATGTACCGGAGGGACCGGTTTTGAAGACTGCAGGGCCCGAGGGGGAAATAACAGCAGGTTTGGTTCTTGGTCAATTTTTTTATTCCAATCAGTTATGATTTCTTACCACAAGGTCACACTTACCTGTTTGCTAAAAAGTTACGTCCTAAACTTTGCTATCATATGGTAAGTTTGTTTATCAGATTAAATGATGTAAGTTTAACCTAATGTTTCAGAAACATTTTAATAGTATGCATTCAACCAGGATGGTGATCTATGTAAATTAATTGTTCTGTAACCTCTACCTCGTTAAGACCAGGAAGGTTTTAATTAATTATATTGGTATTCCTTCAATACGTTGTGTGCCCCCCTTGACATTTTCTTAATGTATGCATGTGAAAAGTAAAATAAAATAAAATGATGTTCCCAAGTTTCAAGTCATAGAAGTTAGCTTTTATTCCTCCTCAGGTCGTTGTTCCCCCCAAGAAAAAGATATATTTTTTGCTTTCTCCCAGTCATATATAACTACTTGATCACTTTACATCCATACAGTGGCATCTTCTTTGTAATTACTTATTTCCTTCAACATAAGTGTTTATTGTATTAGTCTTTTTGGGAGATGTGTGCTGTAGCTTACAAAGCGGTTATTCCTTTAGTCCACATTGCAATTTGGGTAATTTTCATTAGTGTTTTTTGGGTCTTGGGGATGGCCTTATTGTATCCCCCTCCTTTGTTTCTATTTTGGTTTTTTATGCTATTACTCTAATGCCCTAGATTAGGCATAGAGGATTTATTAAAAAAAAAAAAAAAGAGCGGAAACTTGTGATCTGATGTTTTCCTCTCTTCATGTTTAAGAAAACATTTTCCGAATGTGGTAATCTAATTGCGTGTTACATTATTGCAGCTGCTCGCTTTACCTCCCAAGTGCTGATTGATTTTTCTTGTATATATATTCAGGGTTCTTATTGAAGAAAAGCACAAAAACTAGTGGATGGAGTAAAAGATGGTTTGTGTTGAATGAGAAAACCGGAAAGGTTAGTAGTGTATGGTTTTAACTACCCCAAGTGAAGATTGAGATACTTTAACCTCGACTATGTTTAACACACGTAGGACGGTGCATGGCCTTTTTTTCTTCTTTTTTTTCCTTGTTTCTTTTGTCTGAACTGTAGACTATTCTCCTTTTGGAAATATTTTTGGGCGGTACCGGCAGAATAATTTTACTTGGTTTCTATTTTGAGAAGCTTGACAGAGTAGTGTTTTTATTTCTTTTTACCAAAAAATATGTAAATAATAAGCGACAAGGTTAAATACATTATCAAGCACATAGAACAGAATTACAGGCTTTGTCTTTACTTTTATCCCATCTTAACATTTGATGAAAGGAAAAACCATTGCCCTATTAGTGTGTCTACGTATCTTTGCATGTTTCCTCTCTGATCAAATAACTAAATAATAGCGAACGTGCCCCAGTGCCCTAAAGATTTCCTAACACCTCTGAGGAATAGATATAAAACCTCAATAGTAAGCATTCAAGCCCAGTACTCCGAATATTTTAAAAGGTTGTCTCCAAAGCTGCCAAGCCATTGAGTGAGAATTTTTTTTCTCCCTTTCTGTTTTATTGCATATAAATTCACGCCCATTGCATTATATGTGTCATGTGTGTATATATAGATATAATATATGCAATGTGGTGTCCTAACTCAGGAGCATCAGTTCAAACACTCTCGGACCTCGGTAGGGAGTAGGGACAGACTCCCTAGGTAGCTTCACTAGTTTATCTCGTATACCCTTTCATAGGCCATAGGATCACTAGTCCTTGACCAAAACCTTTTGCTCAAGGGACACTTGAGCCATCTTAAAAACCTAAAAGGAACATCATAAGAAGACTTTAAAGGTTAATAATTACTAGAAGCACCACCCTGGGAAGAGCAGGGTTTTGGTGGCTCATCAGTCTACCATTCAGTTCCAGGGAACAAGATATTGGCTTGGAGGCTTGAGCACAGGGCTTTGTCAGGCACCTATGAAACACAGACACGGGTAAGGGTGTTGTACCCGGTACCGGTACGAGGTACGGGTACGGCAAATCTTAAAAAACTTAGACACAGGTACGGCGAGGGACACGTTTAATAAATAAATATATTTATATAATAATATACATTATGTAAACTCATATCTAAAGAACACTACAAACAAATAAAATTTAACATCACTTAAAATAAACAAGTCATATCCACAAGAGAAAGGATTGCATCAAATAGAAGGTCTACGACAAGCCCAGGCCGTGACTGAGAAGAGTAGAAGACTGACGAAGTAGAGTCGAACCACCGTGAGCGAGAAGAGTAGAAGAGAGAAGGTCAACGACAAGTCTAGGCCGTGAGTGAGAAGGACTCGACGGCGAGAACTTGACGACGATGATAGGGCCGTTGAGAAGAGAGGAGAGATGTGAGAATGGGTTTGAGCGTGACCTAATTTTTTGTCGATTGATATTTGGGACATCTCATCTCTTAATAAAATATTTATAAAATTAATTAAACAAAACCCCCAAATTTCATTGCATATTGTAAATTGACCCCTTAATTTTTATTTTTTCATCCCAGCCGTACCCGTACCCGTACCCGTACGTACACCCGTTTTAGCCGTGTCCAACAAAATTTAATATTATTTTTATTGGACACGCCACGTGGCGTGTCCCACCCGTACCCGTACCCGTACCCGTACCCGAGCCGTGTCCAAACGGGTACCCCGAAAAAAATGAAGTACCCGTGCTTCACAGCCAGGCACCCTACCGGACTGAATACCTCGACTGAATGAGAGAAACCATTTCTTTACCTTCTTGAGCATTCATTAACTAATATCCAGTATACTAAATGATGGCGTTGAACTTGTCAAATCTGTCATTTGAGCCTTTCCCTGTAAATACACACCTTGTTTTTCATAATAACACAAACATATATAGAGAAAGAGAAAAAGACACACCTATACGTGTATGAGAACCCCCCCCCCCCTTCACTCTCTCTACAGAGTGCTTCTTAACCCAACACAGGTTCCTCCACAACTACTTCCATTTCCATTCCATAGATGTTATGTCTATTGTGAAACGCTAGCTTTCATCTCTTGGACACGTGGCTCCTGCTCTCTTTCTTCCCTAAGCGGGTTACACCTCAACATGCCACGCGGCACCCCAAAATCATATCTTGTGTATTAGTACTGCGGTGCGCACTACCATTCTACAATATATATACATATATGTACCATAGCTTTCTACTCGGATTATTTGTATTAGTCCAGGTAGTAGGATATTGAAGACTCCTGTATCATATAGTTCATCTTCCTTGGTATCTATGAAAATGAGTCCCTGCATTCATCTTTTATAGCATATTTTTAGGTTTTTGTCCTTTCCAAGATGTGATTTAGTTCTGATATCTCCTGTTTTGGCAGCTTGGCTACACCAAAAAACAAGAAGAACGGCACTTCCGTGGTGTCATTACTTTAGAGGTATAAAGGGCTGGTAAATATTTTCAGATATGACTGACCATGCAATTGTTTATTTGTCTTCTCAGTCGAAGACTTCAATGATGTTTGTATTATACTTTCCAATTCATTGCCCGAGCTATTTAACAAAGCAAGGAATTTGCATCACCTTTTGAATCCTGTTTCAATTGTTTGCACTTTAAGCTAGATGGAGGTTGCTCTATTTCCCTTTTCTTTCCTGTGATATATTTCAGTTTGTTAGACACATTTACTGTAAGTTCTGCAATCTGAGTTGTGTTTTTCCTAGTCATAGCAATAGGGACATTACAACATGTTGGGTTGATAGTTATACCAGTACACCTGTATAGTAAGTATAGCACAACCTACAAGGAGCAGATGGGGATAGAACTATGAAAAAGTCAAGTACTTTTAGTATTTGGTACAAACATATGGTAAAAAAAATGTTGGCTAATGGTGTAATTAGCTCGACTGTTTATTATTGTCTATTTGGGTGATTAATAAATTATATTTCCTTGAAATGTAGAATATGATAGGCATTAGTTTGTTAGTTCATAAAAAAACTATTAGCATTAATCATGAATTTGGGTTTAAGTCACCCCCTGAATACCAGAAGTCTACTTTTGATTGTCATTTTCAAACCAGTACTTGGTGTTATCTTTATTTTAGGAAAATGCTATTGCCAAAGAAATAATGGGCTAATGGCTTCTGCTAGCAAGTGATGCTATAAGGACTTTACTCTTTTGCCTTTTCAACTACATTACTTTCCCTGAAGTTATTATTGCTAGAGTAGGCATTGGATATAGTGTTAGCCATTTTCGAAATAGTATTAGGGAGTGAATGCTAAGTAAAATATCCTTATTTGCACTATCATTTGTCAAGCAATCACCGATTTCAAGATGACACAGTTGAAGAAAGTTTTGTATATTGTTTTTCAGTAGAAAAAATGTGATTGTTAGTGTGATGTCCCTTATCCCTGGAGAGAAAAATGCAATCTCCCACGAGTATCATCCTTGATAAAATCTCTTATTTTTATATTATTGGTATTCTGCTCTTTTGGAGATGGTGTACTTGCACTTCTATTCTCTGTCGTACTTTAGAGTTGAATTTTAGTTTACTGCTCTTAGGTAACATATTTTGTAATGCACTGAATATTTCTCAGGAATGTAGTATTGACGATGGTTCTGATGAAGAAGAACCCCCCTCAAAAAGTTCCAAAGATAAAAAGGAAAAGGGGTCAGATGGGAAAGGAGCCAATCTTGTTTTCAAAATAACAAGCAAAGTTCAATATAAGACCGTCCTGAAAGGTACGTTCTGCATGTGCAATTTTTGTAATCCCTTTTTATGTTTTTCCCTCTGCAAGCCTACATGCCAATGTAAACTGAAATTTTAATTCAATTTGCAGCCCACAGTTCTGTTGTGTTGAAAGCTGAGAATATGGCAGAGAAGGTTGAGTGGATAAACAAGTTGCGGAATGTAATTGGTATCAAAGGAGGTCCGGTGAAGGGTGAATCTGGTCTTTCCATGAGGCAAAGTCTCTCTGATGGCTCTCTTGTGAGTAGAACTTACATTACGCCTGCTTTTTTCCCTCATTACATCTGAGGTCAATACCATCTTACTTTCTTTTCTTTCTTCCATGTCTGAGGGTGTGTTTACTTGGTTTACATGGAAGATGTTCATGATTCCATCTTTAGTGATATTTGATTGCATAATTTTACATTTGAATTAATTTCCATGGTACAACTTGGCTTAGAAGAATTTTTTCCTTTTCAAAAAATGCTTTCCTGAAGGAAGGAAAGAAAGAAAAAAGGAAATGAAATTCCGATTAAAAAAACTAAAATGGGGGAAAAAGGCACACCCCCATACTGCCCCAAGTCCAAGAATTTTTAGTTGAAGTGGACCTGCTACAGGCACAGGCCAACGTCGGCAGATGTTTTACGGCAAAAAGCAGCCCATGCTCGATTCCTTTGTTAAGTTTTGTACCATGTAAACGGCTAAATGTCCTTGGAAGACTATTTCAAATGGCCTTGATTCCTTTAATATGTTTAGTCGGCTTAAGGTGGGGATCGGGGACAAAACTTGATGGGGATCATAAGGTTGAGTTGAAGACTTAGGTACGGAGGAAGTGTAGATATAACTAGGATGAAAGTTTATTCTTTTAGTTATTTTATTATTTAGGTATCTAAATTAGGTTGATATTTGGTTTCCTAATTGGAGTCTGCTATTTCTTTGCTACGCCTATAAATATAGTTTAGATGTTAGACTTTCACAAATTGTTTGATTATATCTTTGGCCAATTGGAACTCTTCTAACATGCTCTCATGGGACTCGTCTTTTCAGAGATGCTCAATAATAGAGAAGTGGATGAATTCATGAGTTTGATGTACATTGTGAGAGATGCACCTCTCTCTAGAAATGATCTGGATAGGAGAATTTGGGGTGGGGACAAATTGGGATTCTTTTCATGTAATTCTTTCTTTGACTTGTTGATTGACTCTCTGAACGAACTTATCTTTATGTCTCTTAAGGTGATTTGGGAAATCGGCGTCCCTCCAAAAGTGAAAAAAATCATGGTTAGAGGCTTGGAATAGAGTAAACACTTTTGATATGTTCCAAATAAAGTGGCCAAATCTTTCAATTTCTCCATTTTGGTGCATTCTTTGCGAAAATGATAGTGAATCCAATGACCACTTATTTGTGCATTTTAACATCGCTCAATACATATGAGTAGTAGTTAAATGCATGTTCGAGATTGTAGGAGCAATTTCAAAATCATGGTATGCTTTTGTTGTGTATTGACTGGGGCATAAGGGGCAGGAAGAAAGGGCAAAACTGTTGTGGACGTGGTTTTTTGACTTGGTACATTTGGCTAGAATGTGATATTCTGATACAAGAGTTTTTGAAGACCAAGCCTCTGATGAATCGGAAATTTGGAGTAAAATCAAATCACAGCCTCCCTCTGGGCATTTTCCTCTAAAATGTTTTGGGATTTGTCAATTTCAGATATCAGTACCAACAAAGTGGCAGCGATGTGTTAGGCTGTAACATTCATTTTCTAGAAACCTAGTATTAGGCACTCAAATAGGTATTGAAACATTTTGGAGCAGGTCCTCTGGGCTCTGTAGTTTACGTTCCAGAACTTTTTCTTGCTTTTCTTTTGATTGTTAATTGTTTTATTTCTTTAATGGTGAATGCCTGGTCCACCACCTTGTACTCCATCAATTGTTGTTATCAAAAAAATATCGTGGCTTTTGATCCCGAAAAAAAGGAATTTAATCCTTTCCATATAAACCGATTAAAGGCGGCCTGAGTTTCCAAGGATTTAATTTATTGGTATAACTTGCCACGTTAATTCATTTCCTTTAAACCAAGGATTTACTGTCTGAGTTTTTGTTTTCCTGAAAACTAATTGCAAGCGGAAGAAATCCTTCTGACCTTTTGCAAGCAAATGCACCTTAAGTGTATCTTTGGCAAAGCTTGAAATCAATTTATTTCTGATTATTATTTTTCCTGTTTTGAGTACTTAATAATATTGTTTAGTTGCCTTAATGACTTGTTCACTAGTTCCTTAATGCTGGCTTTGTTGCACTACCTAGGATACAATGACAAGAAGACCTGCAGATCCAGAAGAGGAACTTCGATGGATGTCTCAAGAAGTACGAGGCTATGTTGAAGCTGTTCTCAACAGCCTGGCTGCCAATGTCCCAAAAGTCCGTGAATTATTCTCTCTGCCCATTTTCAATACAATTGTTAATTTTTTTCCCCTTTTCACCCTTCATTACTTGTGCAGGCAGTTGTCCTTTGCCAAGTTGAGAAAGCTAAAGAAGACATGCTTAATAAATTATACAGCTCTATTAGGTTAGCAATTATTTCATATGCAATTTGCTGACGTTTCTATGCTTGCTTTGTCACAAGATTGTGGGGGGTAAAATAGAAAAATAAAATAAAAATTGCACACAAACTTTTGGCAGCAGCCAACTAGACCTGTGAATGGATCGGATTTAAATCTAATATCCGATCCATTCAGGCCCATTTGTGGATACTCTTGAAGAGCATTATATACATTGTTGGCCCACTACCTAACAGCTTAAGCTTTTGGGAGAGATGGCTCTTAACATATACGAAATCCAATTCCTGTCCCAATCCAATACATTTATTTGGATAAGGAGGCCATTTTGTATCCAACCTTTGGTTTGTCTCTCCACCTGCGGTGGGGGTCACACGTGAGGGGGAGTGTTATAGAGCATGATATACATTGTTGGCCCACTACCTAACAGCTTAAGCTTTTGAGAGAAATGGTTCTTAACAGATACGAAATCCAATTCCTGTCCCATCCGATACATTTATTTGGATATGGATGACATTTTGTATCCAATAACTCGTTTATTGATTTATCAGATATTAATTTCATTGTTTGTTATCATCTACAAGAATGTATCATAAATCTAACAATTTTAGGCAAACAGATCTGGGTATTGGTTAGTGTTTTGATGATCCCTTTACGTGTAACTCTCAATGGGTGAGAATCGACCTTGGTCTGATCTATTGACAGGCCTACAATAAACATGTATTAACCCATTTGTGTTCAACATGGAACATGTTCTTAGTTCAAACTTGTATGTGCATCTAAATGGCACCGGAGATATATCTTATGTTTAATCCCTTTTAAGTTATTTCCTTGGTAAATGTCATGACTTCGATTTCAACACAATTGTTGATAGCGCCCAAAGTACAGCAAGGATTGAAGAGCTGTTGATGGAGGATAAGAACGTAAAGGGAAAGAGAGAGCGTTATCAGAAACAATCCTCTATAATTTCAAAGCTTACTAGGCAACTCGGTGTTCATGATAATCGAGCTGCTGCGGCTTCTAGCATGTCCAACGGTGGTGGAGCAGGTGATGGTTGCTTGCACTTGTTTTCTGTGTACTTTTCCCCCTCTAGAATGTACATATATATCCATATATGGAGAATTTCTCAAATGGACCAGTCTAAACGGATTAATCCGTATGACAAATGTACTCATATCTATACATATAATATATATATATATATAAGGCCCGCTATCAGGGAGACATTCTTTTTGAGGAATCGGCTTTTAGTGGCAGAATTTCATTGCTAAATACAATCCCAATGCAAAATTCAACGTTAAAGGCCTGGCCGCTTAAAACTGTGCGCATGAGAGCTGGTTTATTTTATATATATTATTCATGTAGCTAAATGTTTCAATTCACAGGGAAATAAAATTATCCTAGGGGTACCCATCTTTAGATAATTGGGCAGAAACACTTGAGACAAATTTACCCTCGTTTGACATCTTGGACAGAAGGATCAATTTTCAATTGAAAAATGGGTAATCTGTTTAATACAATATACTCGATTTTCCTCCTAGAGAATCAGGTTCATCTTTGCAATTGTCATTTCTCTTGGTCTACTTCACCAACAATTAACCAAAATTATATAAGATGGTGGTGATTGCACATCATAAATATGCAAGTTTTGCATGCACACAGACATATACACACGCGTGAATACACCATGGAACCTTTCCTTGAACTCTAAATTTTGATATCGCGCAGAAAGTAGTCCAAGAACCGGTGGGCCCTCATCTGGCGATGACTGGAGATCAGCTTTTGACTCTGCTGCCGGTGGTCCCACCGACTCATATGGTGATCTCTCCTCCAGGTATGGATCCAATGGTCACAGTCGCAGATACAGTGACCCCCCTCAAAACGGTGACTCAGGCTCGAACTCAAGCGGCCGCCGCACCACCCCTAACCGACTCCCACCCGCCCCGCCCCAGTCCGGTTCTGGTTATAGGTTTTAGGATAGAAATATTTTTTGGAGTTGGGGATCCTATTCGTCATGCAAATTCTTGTGGGGCGAGCAGGAGGGGCGGGGTTTTGCCCCATTCTTTTGCATCAAGCTCTCGTTATTGCTCGGTTATATATCATAGTAAGATTTTGTAGAATTGGTATACGCGCCTTTTGTAGATAAACAGCGCGGACATGTTGACTTTTTTGACCTCCTGTTTACAGTTTCTGCTGGATTTTTTTGGGGTGTACTCGCATTGTTCTTGTTGAATTTTTTTTTTCTTATTTTTGACTTGTTAGTTGATGCTGTGATTGTACCCCGACATATTATTAGAAATTATAAATGTATTCCTCCAATATTGATGGCTGGAAATATATACTTACGTATTACTTTGCGTGGTGAATCCTCCTGGCAGTGTTGTGTTGATTATAAAAGGAAAGAAGATTGCAGTTTAATGTTTTGGAATCGTTCTTAATGGTCCGTTTGGATTAAGGGAATGAGAAGGAAAGGAAAGGAAAAGAGGAGGAAGAATTGTATTTTACTCGTTTGGATAGATTTATAAGAGAGAATAGATAGGAAACGGAGAGATTGAAAGGGAATGCCAATCCCCTATGTTCCTTTATTTTGTTTCCTTTTAACATTGGGCCTCTGTGCTTTTATTTTGTTTCCTTCTAATATTAGGAGGATTGAGAAGGAAAGGAAAAGTTTTTAATTATTTTTTCACGTTTTTCCAAATTTAACCATAATTTATTAATAATATATTAAATCACATTTTTTTTCTTTCTTTTCTTCTTTCTATCTGAACAAGATTTATTTCCATTCCATTTTTTTCCATCCTTAGCTATCCAAACAACAATAAAATTAAACTCATTCATTTCCATTCTATTCCATTCCTTCTTTTCCTAATTAACTATTTCATTTCCATCCATCCCCTTCAATCCAAACGGATTGTTTGTGTCTTCCTAGCGCATTTCTTCTTCTTATTATTTTTTTTGTTAGTTCACAACACAATGTATCAGTTACTGAATTAGTCAATAATTAAATTAGTATATTTTTTTTAAAGAGAAGTATAAGTCACTATCCCTTTTACTATAAATAACAAAAACCCCTTCCCGTAACATATGAGAATTGAACATAAGATCTCTTAAATTTGGGTAAGATCTCTTAAATTTGGGTAAACACATTTACCAGTAGGTTAATTCAATTGCTCTACTTAAATAAGTTCAGCTATCTATATGTGTGTTCTAGATCGTAATCAATCAAATGCATTTGCGTAACTTTTGTGTACTAATCATATATGGTATTACTTGTGAGTCATATTGGTTAAGTAGTAGGTTTTGTCCTGCTTTAGGAGACCGAGAGTCCATCTCCCCATCTCGGATAATGGTTCAGTTTCCATTTTTAATAAAAATAAGTAGGGTGATACTAAGAGCACTATTAAAATAACACGTGTACGCCATGTTTAAAAAGTATATATTTTCTTTCTCAGAGCCACCAACCAAATACACCTACAAAGATATACATACATAATACGGTTAAAGATAACGATTTCGCTGTTTAGATTATCAATCTTCTTTGTGAAAGCTACAGGCATGTGCTTTTGTGTTTGGTGATGGTGTTGGTCTTAGAGTTGTTGATATTACTTTTTCTTGTGTTTGATCTTTGTATTATGTTTCTTCATCAGTGGTCAATTACTCAATTATATGATGAGAGAGAAACTAGGGTTTGGATGGATTTTTCATCTTCTTCATCATCATCAGATTCATGACATTGTTGTTTCTTACTTTTCCATGTCTATACCAGCCACAACCAAATATACTAATGTCTCAGCAAACCGTAACTAAGTTTCGAGTTTTAATTGGGCACTATATGGCCAGCGTAACTAAGTTTCGAGTTTTAATTGGGCACCGTATGGCCATTGGGTACCCAAATTCAAAACACTTTCAACCGAGTGTTATAAAAATTTTGCCCAAGGAGCAGAGGCTGTTGATCTTCCATATATCATACTTTGGATTCTCTATTCTTCTCGGTTTTTACTCCTTTTGTTCTCTTTTTGGATGGCTGGGGAGACTATACTACAGTTTCAAATTATGCATTCATGTACTTAATCAAAAGTCCTAATCTTCAATGTGCTTCAATTGAGTTTGACATATAGACTAATTAGATGGAGTTGATATTTTGAGTGTGCAGTGTTCCAATTAGTGGTGCTCTAAGTATTTATTGTTATTTATGTTTGCGCTCATAGCACCAACCAAATAATTAATGTTCAAAATCTCATTAGATTTTAATAAATTATATTTAAAATTAGTTTCGTTTTTGAAAAGTGAGTTTTTTCTTCGTAAAAATGAGAGAGTTAATAAAGGACTTAGATGACAAAAGTCTTTCGACATCCATTTCTTTCAGCATAAAATATTTGGCACTAGGCGAAAAACAAAATAACAAAAACGTATTTTGATCTATTTGTAGTAAGTTTCTTGTTAGTTTAAATTAATAGTTTAAGTTAGATATTGTTGTTGTGCAATTCTACAATAATATATATATGTAGGGAGCATTTCCCATAAAGACCTTAACTTAAGATCCTTATTTACGGACTTGCCCTTTTAGCATACTTCCCGATGAAAGTTTTTGATGAAATTTGGTGGGGATGTTCTTCAATGTGTGCAGAACATCTCCACCAAAATTCATCAAAAAAATTCAACCGGAAAATGGGTTAACTACATGATTGAAAAATATTGGACATATATATATCTATTTCTGGACCAATATTTTTCAATCATGTAGTTAACCCACTTTCCGGTTGAATTTTTTGATGAAATTTGGTGGAGATGTTCTACACACGATGAAGAACATCCCCACCAAATTTCATCAAAAAATTCGATCGGAACGCGTGTCAAAAGGACAAGTCCGTAAATAAGGACCTTAAGTTAAGGTCCTTACTTGAAATTTTCCATATATATGTATGTAAATTCAGCAATAACAAATTTTTATCATTGAAAACATTTTATTAAAAGTGTGGTCCGTACCTATATGATATTGGATAAAGGCAACAGATATAACAAATTAAAACCAATGGCAAGAAATAATATTTTCGTAAAACAAGCCCTTAATTTTGATTACATGCAGAGTTACATGAATGTTCTCCACTTCTCCTTGCATTTCTATCTAATTAGAATAAAATAAACACGTAATCACTAATGGAGCTCTAGTGATGCTCCGACGAGGTTTTCAGTGGTCTGTCAGTAGCCAGCAGCCGACGGAGGTCGTGTGCGGTAGTTGGTCGGCGATAGAGAAATAGAGATCATAATGGGCGAAAGGGAAGAACGTTTAATAAGGATATAAAATTTAAAACAAACCCAAGTACGTGTTACCAATAATGGTTAAAATATGATTTATTTTATAATTGTTGTGTTTTTTGCTCGGTTCTAAACCCAAGAAAAAGATGAGTTTTGTTGAAAAGCGGATTGTTTGCTTGAATAGTGCAAAAGAGGATTTGCGGTTTTAAAAAGGTGTAAAAGCACTTTTGCAGTTACGCGGAAAAAGTGCAAAAGTTGTTTTGCAGCTGGACGAGAAATATGTTTCTTTATCAAACTTGATTTCCTTGTTTATTTTGATCTCCATTATCTTGTTAATAGTTTTCATATTTACGTAGGATTGTTATTACTTTATTCTAGATTGGATGAACTCTATTATATTGTTATATATAAATACAATCATTCAATAAATTAAGGTATAAGAGAAATTCTTCTTTATGTGGGAATTATTGAAAGATTTCATCTTGTTGTGAGAGAGATGTTAAAGGGCTGTTAATTTTCTTCTTTTGTGAGAACTTTGAGTGCAATAATTTTTGTGATAGATTTTGTAATCGTTTTCAAATAATTAGTAAAATCTTCGTTTGTCGAATATTGTGTGTTCCATAATCTTTCTTATTGTTTTTCTCATCCATATTATCTCTAGTTATTAATATCAACTATTTGAATTAAGATCCGTGACATGATTTATTGGAAATAATCATAACAATAATAATGTGAAATTAAGTAAATTTATTATGTTCTAAAAATGAAATAAAAAATTAATTTAAGACGCAAAAAAATGATGTTTGAACTTGTGAATTAGTTTAAAATTATATTTAGATGCATAATTAATGTACTGGTTTAGAGCTGGATTCTTGCAATATACTAATTGTTTAGTGGTTTTGAAAAGTGCTGATGAGAATTGGTTAAATCGGTAAAGATATGATATTTTATCTATAACATTTATGTTTGAATTCCATTACGAGTAGTTCTTTTTTATGGGCGATTTATTATAATTATCATAATTTTTTGCTGAGACTTGTGGCATGTTTTAGCTCTAGACTAAGATAACGTTCCCTCACATCTATTTACACGAGTATTATAATGGACAAAAGAAAATGAATTCTTTATTGTAAGTATGAACAAATATGTAAGAATGCATAATTAGTTCTTAGCATCAATGTACCAAACGTACAATAGCCATCTAAGTGATTTTTCATGAGTGAAGGAGGACTTTTTTTTTGGCTATTTTAAGTGGCTTTTAGGCATGGCCCAAAAAATCAATCCACTGAGTTACCGAACTAATCCAATCTGTTTGGAGCGGTTTTTTTATAGCTGGTTCGTTTCGAGTTTAAAAAAAAAACGTTGCAATTTTAGTTTTTCTCTTCTAAAAACCACCCCGAATATATATAATATATATATATATCTAACAAAAACCTAACCTTAATAGTTTAATTGTGTGTCCAGATTTAATGTGTTTATTGGCTAATGTTTGTTTAATTGGCTACTGCCCAATTTTTGAAGATGGCTACTTTTATTTGAAATTTTTACTGTCTAGTTTTTTAAATAATGATTATTTGGGGTGGGGCAGTTTAGATTCGGTTAACTGTAAATTAACTTGGGGCGGTTTTAGTTTAAAAACAAACCGTGGCGGCTTCGTTGCGATTTCGGTTTAGGACAAAAAAATGCGGTTCGATTTTGGATTTAAGCCAAACCACCCATGTTGCCATTCCTAGTGGCTTTCTCTCTTAATATTTCAAGAAAAACGTATAATATTTTATAAAATATCACTTCAAAAAATAAATGGCCAAGTTCCTCTGATTAGTCGAGCTTTTAGTGAATTTAAGGTGACAATCAAGGTTATCATTACATAATTCAATTTTATAGCAGTTCTAAAAAATAAATATCACTATCATATGTTGTCGATGAAAGTTGTATTCGAAACATTAGCAATAGAGTAAAAAGGCATTTGATCAGCCACACCATTTTTGGCAAAGCTTCTAAGATGTTGACACCCATACATAGAGCGACCCATATCTGGGTTGGGAAATATCAAAACCTAGAAAGGTTAAAGGATAATTGAAGATTCATTGTTGATCGATCAATATTGCGGTAAGTCATTCCCTGTAACTATTTTTAGGTCATCTACTCCTAATCTTATGTTTAGATTAAACCAATATCCCCAGAAAGACTTAACGAAAAACAAACATTTCTAAGATAAACACATTATATTTACTAGATCTATAGTTTCAAAATTGTTCGACAATTAATGGGAATATTAATTCTTACACATGATACGTTACTTCGTATCGTGTTGCATTAATTACTCACACACGCAAGAAAAAATCGTTAGCCGTTTTACGTTGCTTGCATATGCAAGAAGAAATAGTTATTCGTGTTAGATGCCTTAAATAATTGATTAATTACTACATATATTAGGGTTTTGTTAAGGGCGGTATTTTTACAAGCACCATAGATTTATATTAAATTTAAGTATCAAGAAAACAAAGGGAAGAAGGATTATTGTTTATATATCGTACGTACGTGGTTGCACAGTGCTTGGTGATTCTAGCTAAATTGCCATAGATGGTTTAGAACCCTTAGTTCATTATCTATTAGATTTTTAACACTTTATTATAGAGTTATCAAATATGTTCCGATCAAAACGCTATATATTGTGAATGTATCTCTATTTAGGGGAGTAGGTGAATGTACTTACGAAGGAAATGATCTTTACAATTAAGGAAATGAAAGAATTTGGTGTTTCTTGAGAATAAGAAAGACCGCTAGAGGGATTACTTAATCCATGATTTGTATTTCTTCTTTCCTTGCCTAGCTAGAAATAGCCCATTGAAAGAGTGCGTAATAGCATAACTATTCTTAGCATGATATTAGGGAATCTCATACTCAAACAAAGCATGAGACGTATGCTTCCATATTCGTCCATATGTATCTATGTGTCTATATAGATCATGTTCATGGATTAACGAAAATGTGCAAAAATTATAAGCGCACGAAGGGCAAGGTTCAAATGAAGAAAGGCTTACAGTGGATAAGGCTCCCATAGACACTGAATCGAAGGGTGAAGTAAGCGATGAAATGCTTTGAGTTATTGATATGTGAATAAGGAAAAATGAAGTAATTAAAGTAGACAAAAATGCCCTCTTTTTCTGTGAACCCACCGGATTTATATTAATCTCATTCGTAAGAGGAAAATTTAAACTTTTTTATTATATAATTAGGGAGTTTCAAACTTCTCAAAATTAAATGATAATTCAATTGACGAAAAATGTCAAAATAAGTCTTATATGTGGCATATATTTGAGATAAATTCAACATATAGATTCTCAACGTACATTATGCGAAAGCTCATTTAAGCATTGAGTATTTTTGAGTACTTTATAATAATGTAAAATTTGATAAATCTATTATGTTCAAAAGCAAAATAAGATATTTAATTTAAGACGTGCCCAAAAAAAGGATGTTTTAACTTATGAATCAGTTTAAAAATACATTTGAAAGATTATATAATTAATGTATTGAGTTAGAGCTAGATTTTTCAAAATAATAATTGTTAGTGGATTTGAAAAGTCAAACCTTCTCATTAAATGATAATTGATAAGTAACTAATGAGAAATAATTAAATACCAATGTTGCATTTACAGCTGACTATATACGTGGTAAATTAGAAGCACAGATAAGTCTATAGACATGCTGACACGAACACTATCACGTGCAAAAAGCTATACAAAAATATTTGTTTCGAAGAATGAATATTTGTTTCAAGAATTGATTAAATTTAAGTTATGACAACTGTTTCGTAAAATATATGTTATGAATTTAAATTTCATCAATTGAGATGTAATTTTTGAAGATTAAAGGTGCAAGTAATATTTTATGAATCTTTTAATTTTAGAAAGACTTAACGAAAAACAGTAACATTAAATAGGGAAGATTTGCCCGGTGGTAGGACTGCTCACTCCAAATTTGCAATTCCACTAAATCCGAATGAAGATTCAACCTATAACATTAAACAGGGAAGTCTACTTGCAGAGTTAATAATCAGAAGCAGTCTTATAATTTAGGATGAGGCTCCTATGATGAATAAATATTGTTTTGAGGCTTTGGATAGAAGTATGCGAGATATTCTAAGATTTAGTAACCCAATGAGTTCAGATTTACCATTTAGAGGGAGATTTGTAGTCCTTGGAGGAGACTTTAGACAAATATTACCTGTGATTCCAAAAGGTACTAAAGAAGATATTGTGCTTGCAACTATCAATTCATCATACCTATGGAGAGATTGTAAAGTGTTAAGATTGACAAAGAATATGATGCTACAACATGTTGAATCTGACGATGATTGGATCAGCTTAAAGTGTTTTTCTGAATGGATAACAAGCATAAGGGATGGAACAATTGGTAATTTGAACGACGGTAATGCAATTATTGATATACCAGACGACTTATTATTGGATGCATCAGATAATCCTGTTGAGTCAATCGTGAACATCACATATCCAAACTTTACTTCTGATGTCAATGAAACTAGATATCTTCAAAGCAGAGCTATACTAGCACCGACTCTTGATGTTGTGGAGGCTGTTAATGATTATATGATTTCACTTAATGCAACTGAAACAAAAACATACTTAAGTTCGGATACAACTTGCAGGTCAGAACGAAATGTTGATATTTTACAAGACCTTCATACGCTTGAATTTTTAAACCCAATTAAGTGCTCTGGCGTCCCAAACCATGAATTAAAGCTAAAAGTTGGCACTCCGGTGATGCTATTGAGAAATATCGATCATTTTGTGGGGTTATGCAATGGGACTAGGTTGGTGATTAAAAGATGTGGAAACCATGTTGTTGAGGCAAAAATTTTGGCAGGCAGCAATGTTGGGTATAAGGTTCTTATTCCGAAGATGACATTAACCCCATCTGACCTTAGGCTGCCTTTCAGACTACAAAGGAGGCAATTTCCTTTAATTGTGTCGTATGCAATGACAATCAACAAAAGTCAAGGACAATCACTGTCTCATGTAGGGTTGTATTTGAAGAAACCAGTTTTTAGTCATGGACAGTTATACGTAGCTGTGTCTAGAGTTACAAATCGTAGAGGATTGAAAATTTTGATTTGTGACAAAAATGGAGGACCAACAAATTCAACTACAAATGTAGTTTTCAAAGAGGTTTTTCAAAATTTATAGTTGTTTTCTTGAGCTTTATTAACTTTTTGGACAAATGTATCTCATTTTTATACCAACTTCTTAAATTTTCATTGTTACTCCTGTCACAATTTTAAATAAATTCAAAACATACAAATTTCCGTGCAATCGCACGGGTGAAATACTAGTTAAATGATAATTGATAAGTAACTAATGAGAAATAATTAAATACCAATGTTGCATTTACAGCTGACTATATACGTGGTAAATTAGAAGGACAGATAAGTCTATAGACATGCTGACACGAACACTATCACATGCAAAAAGCTATTGAAAAAAAAAATTGTTTCGAAGAATGAATATTTGTTTCAAGAATTGATTAAATTTGAGTTGTGAGAACTGTATCATGAAATATATATTATGAATTTAAATTTCATGAATTGAGATATAATATTTGAGGGCTAAAGATGCAAGTAATATTTTAGAAATTTTTTAATTCTAATATAGATGGCTTGACTTTGATTAAACTGAAAAGGAAATTAGTATGACGCATGCAAGTTCGTCTAGTCATTTGAACTATGAAAAAATTCTTTAACTTTGTATTATTCCATGGCATGGTTAGTGTACCAAACACACGATGACCATCAAACTGATCTTGTGTTAGTTATTGACGACTCTCTCTTTTTTTTTATTTTTTGTAACTTTAAATGATTTTCTAATTATGATATTTTTAATAAGGACGCGTAATATCATAAAAAAAATCACAAGACATTTCAAGAAATAAAAAAGTAAACGGCCAAGTTTCTTTACCTAGTCATTCGAGTATCTAATAATTCTAGATTGTCAACAAAGCCTATCACTCGATAATTTCACTTTTCAATTGGTTCCAGACAAGAAATATCACCATCAAATGTTGTTGACAAAGGATGTATTGAAAATATTAGCAATAGAGTAAGATGGTAATTGGTTGACAATTGTAAAAGTTTCTAAGTTGTTGACCAATACATAAAGCAACTCAAAAACACAAACACACACACACACATATATATATATATATATATATATCAGTCATGGATAATATCAAAACCTAGAAAGGCGAAAAGAGGATCGTATAATACTCGTTATTAATCGATTACTGTAAGTCACTCCTCTTAACTATTTTTAGGTCATCGATCTATTCATGTTACATCCGAATTAAACTGAAATCCCTAACAAGAAATTACGAAAAACAAACATTTTTGATAGGAAAAAAATCTAGTAGCTAAGCCCTTCTAGTTTCAAAAATTGTTAATTGGCATGTGCAAGTCAAGTACCCTAATCAAAGCAAAATTTCTCAATTTTTAGGGAGTGATAATTAGATTAAACAAAAATTAAAAGACAATGTTAAATAAATTTGTGCGTAAATACGAAGGATATATGAGATGAGAAAAAAGTTAATTTATACATTAAGTTATTTACGTACACGCAAAGAAATAGTTATCGATCTATGTTACATTGCTTACATACGTACATAAGAAGAAACAATTATCCGTGGTAGATGCTTCTAATAATCAATTATACAAATATGCATATTGATTATGAATGTACGTGAATTTATATATCTGGGAGGTTAAAAAGAAAATACACAACTAAAAAATAAATATCACCATGAAATATCATAACCATTTCAAAATAAAACTCTCAAATGTCCCCATACTCATTCAAAATTATGGTCACGGCCATAAACTAAACCAATTAAAGAAGTTATTAATCTAGCACAAAGACCACTAAGTAAACTTTAATTATTGATGCTTTCAAACTTATATCAGTGACTAAATAATGTAACACACCAATAAATACCGGATTTTTATGCCAATGATTAAATAATGTAATACACCAAAACATATTTCGTGTCACCCTCAAGACAGTCTCTCAATCAGATTTGAACATGTGATATTTCTAATATAAGATTAGAGAAAATGAAACTAAGTTATAAGACTATTGGCATTTAAATTTGTTATTATTTGTGTAAAAAATAAAAATAATATTAAATAAATAATGTAACACAGAACCGAACAAATCTACAAGTATTTCCACATTCGGTGAGGTCTTTCACACTCGAACAAATTCACTCTCGCAATATGAACTTACAAATGCCCTTAAACTTACTCGAAATTACAATTACGCCCCCAACCAAACCATGACCTCATGCCATTGAGTCATCAAGCATCACTTTCATTCAAGATTTGCACAAATGTCAAAATAACGCTTTGGAGATATCGAAAGCACAGAGGGCAAAAAAGTCAAATGATTCTAATATTAAAAAATTGTGAATTCAATGTTTGACTTCAATAAATAATTAAAGGAAAATAAATAAAAAAAAGGTAATACATACCATGTATAGATATATATATATATATATAGAGAGAGAGAGAGAAATCGATTTACTCGACAATACTATTTTTAAAAGAGTTTTTATTAATGTCAAAATAATTAATGCATCGTATTACTGTACAGAATTTTTTAAATATCTTATATTATTTTAACATTAGTAAAATAAAAAATTTATTTAAAAAAAGATTGACATATCAAATGTAGCGATTATGTATTAGTTAAAAAAATCATATCGCATTCTATTCTAACCATGATCACCTTTTTATCTCATATTTTTATGTTGATGTAAAATTACTCTAATCTTTTGTTTGGATATAGTATTTCTAACATTCATTCAAATTGTAAACGATAGAACTTAAAATATTATTATTTAAAATTTCTTCCATTTCAATTTTCCATATTTGGAGGTCTTGTATATAAAATTTAAAAAATTATATAAATTATAATATCACTTATTTTAAGTTGGAATTTGAAAAATAACATATCATACTATAAAATTTTAAGTCGAAAATTTTAAAAGTGAAAATCTATCAAATTTACCCTACGTAAAATTTCAAAATTTTCAATAGTTTTATCAAACGATGGATTCCAAATCCGGACTTTTGTTCAAAATCCCAATTTTTTTTCTCCAAATAATTGTTTGGGCAATAGTGTCGTCCAAATCAAAACAGATATAGTATATATTGAGTGAGACGTATATATAGTAGTTAGGGTTTTAATCCTTCCCGCCACTTGTACATTTGAAAGGAAACCCCTGTTTTGTTTTTCTCCTCAAGAAACAAAACTAAATGGCCGCCCTTTCTCTTGAGGGCTTTGTGCGCAAAGCATTGCGAACGTTTTACAATTCACGCACATGCACACTGATTTGTTTGGAAATTGTTTGTTTGTTTGTTTCCAAACAAATCAGTGTGCGTGTGTTTGTTTTGTGGAATTGTATTAATTAATAGTGGTTTGTTGGTATTAAATTCGGATTGTGTTTGTAGATAGAAGGTGATTAAAAGGGGCACCACGAGTAATTTTTTGGATATATATATATTGAACAAGGTTCCATGAATCAATCCAGGTAACATTACGTTTAATCCTATATAGAGATAGAATCTCATTTCATCTACTTGTAATTTGTATGTATTTGTAACAAACTTCCTTTTCAGATACAGACAGTAGTTATATATACATACAGACATTGTAGAGAGAGAATTATATAAAGAGAGAGAGAGAGAGAGAAAGAGAGAAACAAACAAACAAAGAGAAGAGTCTAGAGAGTGTTTATGCGGAGATAAAGAGATAAAGAGAGAGTGAGCAGAGAGAGAAGATTTTAGGAAGTGTTTGTGTAGGAGATAGATAGATAGATAGATAGATAGAGAGAGAGAGAGAGAGAGAGAGGAGTTTAGAGAGTGCTTATGCGTAGGAGATAGAGTGAGAGGTACAGTGAGATAAATAGAGAGGGAGAGAGAGGGAGAGGGGGAGAGAGATAAAATTTGAGTAAAGAAAAGGTATGTGTTCTTTTTGTTCATCAAGATCAAGATCATGTGTATCTTTTTTTTTGTATTTATGTTTTTTTTTTTACAAAATTAATGTATGAGACTGGCAGAATGATTGATTCAATTGCGGTGAGATTTGGTTTGTGTTGTTTAGCACTGATCTTTGAATTGTGGAGAGAGGAGTTGATTTGTATCAGTGTGTGATGAATTGACATTTTATCAATTCAACAAATGGTTGAAAGATCTGATCAGATGTGGTTTTTGGGCAAGATCAAAGTATCAGATTGGTAGATTGATTCAGTTGTGGTGAGATTTCATTTGACATGGTTGAATGATCTGATAAGTAGATGTGCACAGATAGATTAGAGAGAGAGTCTTATGCATCTAGAATTGCCTGGTGAAAGTACATCTAATCAGATCAAATTTCACACACGCATGCAGATCTAAACATAGATGAATCTCTTTTATATATCTATAAGCAGTTCTGGTGTTGATTTCTTTGTAATTTGCCTCTTTGTAGACAACACACATGAGTAAATGTCTACGGTTGTCAGCAACAATTCTTATGTTGATGTGCAATTTGTTCATTTCTCTTGATGTGTACTTGCTTCTGTATTCTTCCTTAATGATATTGAGTAATTGTTTTCTTCATCTACGTTTGGATTGAACTGTTGTTGCACTATCTATGATGGTTTCTGAGAAGTTTTGATTATGAGCATTCTTGATTTCAGTTCACATGATTAGGGTTTCATTATGCTCTATAAGGTGTCATTTCACACAGGTCTGTGGATCCTACATTATCGTGCATTTCACCTTTCTTAGTTCTTTATGTATTCTGTTACATCCGTTGGATAAATTTAATTTATTGAAGCTATTCTTTTACATAATGCCAGTTTTTTTTCCTTTGCTGATTTTCTGGTTTCCAATCCGTGCCTTTGTATCTCCCATTCTCAGTACTTATCTTTGAAAAAAGTACCATTGTTCGGCTATTTTATTTCTTAGATTTGCATCCCTTCTGAAATCATTTAAGTTCTCTCTCATAAAGGTAGCGTACTGTAACTCCGCAAGTCCACCATCTACTCATGTTATTTCAATATTGTACACATTTGTAACCCCACCACCCCCCCTGCCACCCCCCTTTCTGTTCTCTTTTGCTTCAGTAATTACAATCTGGGGATTTAGATATCCAATTCTCTATCCTCTGGACTTTTCTAAGAGTCTTGTTACTATACAGGTTAAGTTCCGTATCTCAGCTAGTGGGATTTTGAGTGAAGATAGATGAGATTGGGGGATTCAACCACTGGTAATCATAATGTAACATATGCACATTTTGAGAATCCTGGTATTCAACTGATAATAACCGTCAATCTAATTATGATTTGAGGGCATCAAAAACTTTCTTAACTAGGCTATACGTACGTGCATGCATGTGTTTGTCGTATACCCCCTCTCTGTTTGTAGCTGATTAATCTCAGTTGTCCTTAGCCTTTTGTCGTTTACGACTTTCTACTTTCTCGTCCCTATGGTTTGAATTTGCTTACGTAGTTATTCTATCTGTTGTTGATGGAAATATTAGTGAGTGTAATCATTGGGTTACACTGGACTGTTCAAAGAAATATATCAACAAGATATTTATGCCGGGGTTACTTCAATGAAGCAATGCTAACCCTTTTCTCCCCTTCGTATTGTAGGTTATAGTTGAGCTAAACAATCTAAAGTCTATGTTTCAAGTTTTCTCACTTAACATATGAACCCATTATGTCAGGTTATCTTATCATGGCTCTCCAGGAAAATGGATATCTCCAGAAATATTTTAAGTTCGATTCTTTCTTTATTTGTTTCACCCCAGCTCAACCAGCTATTCGGTGTTTTTTCCTTCAATAATCATTATTTGGCAGCCATGTTATAAATTTTGATGTTGTTATATACATCTGTTTCTAATTAGGAAAAAGTAGCCACTTTAGATTAGGTTTACGACATCTATTTGCTTCCACTTATAGTAACTCCAAATGTTGAGGCTTCTTTGTCTTTATATTTCTCTCAGATTTTGGTTATTCAAATTGCATTTTACATATTTTACTATGTGCTATATATGCGCACCTTTAATTCTGCATATTAATTATGATATATAATTGTGCAACTGAATCTATGAGCATTTGCTATCTTACTTTGAAGTACAATGAGTATTCTTGATATTTAAGGAAGAAAGATAGATTAGCTCTCTTCTTCTAGGAGTACTACCTCAAAACAAGTTCTTCCTCTAAGTGAAAAGAGGAAACATACACAAAAGGACATTGTAAATTTTCCTAAATTAAAGTAAGAATAATGTTTCTTAAATAGGTAGCAACTTACGCTCATTTTCTCGAATAGATTAGTTGTTCAATTATTTATCTATTGGCCGCGTTCTTTATTCTGCTTTCTGTCTTCCCTTTTCTTTAATTTGGTTCTTCTTGTATTAACTTCAATACTTGAGGCTTTTACTTTGATTGCCTGAAACCTGCCCTTACTCTTTCCGTTTTATCTTCTATTGTCAAATCTTCATATAGTTATTGTAACTGCTGCTTATATAAAATTATTTGTGCTACATTTTCTGACCTCATATGTTCTTGCAGAAATGGAGAAAAGTAGACGTGGCAAACCAAAGAATGCTGATTCTGATGCTAACAAAGCAGAACCTAATAGTGAAATGACTCCCACACCAAAACAAAAGCGAACAAGGTTGGAGAGCACAGGAAATGCCCCTGCTTCTCGAAAAATGCCAAAGCGAGCAGCTGCATGCATTGATTTCAAGCAAAAACCAGTCCGCTTGTCAGATAAGTCTACGATTGTCGAGGCTAGAACAGTCCAAGTAGTGGGAGAAGAATTATCCGCTATAAATTTGACTAGTGGAGACGATAATCCACGTCCGAACAGAAGATTGACAGACTTCACCTTTAATGACGAAAATGGGAATCTAGAGCTTGTTGAAATCCTAGAAGTAAATGATCTATTTATTTCTGGTCTCATCTTATCTTTGGAGGAAAGTAGCGACAAGGAGAAGGAAAAAGGGATCAAGTGCGAAGGATTTGGACGCATAGAATCTTGGGCAATATCTGGTTATGAAGAGGGTTCAACGGTAATATGGGTCTCCACAGAAGCTGCTGATTATGAGTGTCTCAAACCCGCTGCTAGCTACAAAACACTGTACAGTCATTTTTTTGAAAAAGCACATTCTTGTGTTGAAACTTACAAACGGCTATCAAAATCTGCAGGGGGCAACCCGGATATGAGCCTCAATGAGTTACTTGGGGTGCTTGTTCGATCAATGCGTGCAAGAAAGAATTTTCCTAATGGGACAAATATCAGGAACTTAATTATTTCTTGGGGTGAGTTCATATACGACCAGCTCATTGGCCTGGACAACACGTCTTCCAAGAATGATCAACCCTTTAAGGAACTTCCTGCTCTTGTGGCTCTTAGGGATGAGAGTAAGAAAAATGCCTATTCTTTGCCCAGGAAAACAATTCCATCTGGAGGAGGGGTACCCAACAAAAGTTTGAAAATTGGGGATGGGGAGAAAATGATTACATCTGAGGAAGATGAAGATGCGAAGTTGGCAAGGTTGTTGCAGGAAAAGGAAAACTGGCTGTCATTGAAACAAAAGAAGAGACAGGCTCCAGCCTCTTCAATGAATAAATTTTATGTCAAGATCAATGAAGATGAGATTGCAAATGACTATCCACTACCGGCGTACTATAAAACTATGATTCAAGAAACAGATGAGTACATTATCTATGACAGCGAAGTTAATGATCCCAATGAGCTTCCCAGAAACATGCTTCATAATTGGTCTCTTTACAATTCGGAGTCAAGGTTGATTTCATTGGAGCTTCTCCCTATGAAACCATGTGCGGATATCGATGTCACAATATATGGATCGGGGATTATGACGGCTGACGATGGAAGTGGGTTCTGTCTCGATTCTGAATCTGGTGCTTCAGATTCTTCTGGAGCACAGAATGTAGATGGTATTCCGATATATTTGAGTGCAATAAAAGAGTGGGTGATTGAGTTTGGTTCACATATGATTTTTATTTCCATCCGAACAGACATGGGTTGGTAAGTTTCAAATTTCTGTTGTGTTTTGACTTCATGCATATGAGTTCCTGCATTCACTGTAAGAACATGATAATGTTTCTTGGTTCTGATTTTTTGTATGACAAGGTGACACCTATTTCAACAAATTTCAGCTTAGCTATACATGAATCTCAAATCTTACATTTAACACCACCCACCCTCAGAAAAATTAAATAAATAAACAAAATGCTTTCTGTTAGTGTAAAAGTATTATGACGCAAAAGAATAATGATAATGTTTTATTTTATTTTATATAGAAATAAGAATATTATGACCCAAAAACAGCCCTTTTTTTGCAAAAGCCAAGGGTTTTGACTGACAGCAATTTCGGTTGTTTGTTTCAGGTATAGATTGGGAAAGCCCTCAAAGCAGTACGCTCCATGGTATGAACCAGTTTTGAAAACAGCAAGGCTTGGAATTAGCATTATTACAATGTTGAAGGATCAGAGACGAGTATCAAGGCTCCCTTTTCAAGAGGTAATTAAGAAAGTCTCTGAATTTGACAAGGATCACCGGTCCTACATTTCTTCCAATCCGGCTGTTGTGGAGAGATATATTGTCGTTCATGGGCAGATTATCTTGCAACAATTTGCGGAGTATCCTGATGATATCATCAAGAAGTGTTCTTTTGTAACTGGTCTTCAAGATAAAATGGAGGAAAGACATCACACCAAGTGGTTAATGAAGAAAAAAGTTACCTTGAATAAGAAAGAAGAAAATTTGAATCCAAGGGCAGCAATGCCAGTTGTAGTCTCAAATAGGAAAGCTATGCCGGCTACAACAACAAGGCTCGTCAATAGAATTTGGGGAGAATATTACTCGAACTACTTGCCAGAAGAGAGTGAAGTGAACAAAGATGAAGAACTCGAGGAGGAAGAACAAGAAGATAATGGAGAGGAAGACGATGCTGAAGAAGCAGAGAAAATCCCGATTATTGAGGAAATTAAGAAGCCACATTCTGCGTCAGATCAGAAAGGAATACGTTCTTCTAATACAGAAATTAAATGGGATGGGGAAGCAATTAGGAAAGATTGTACAGGCAACGTTCTTTATAAACAGGCCATTGTTCGCGGAGATGTGGTGGCTGTAGGTGGGTCAGTGGTTGTGGAAACCTCTGATTCAGAGGAATATCCTATCTATTTTGTAGAATATATGTTTGAAGAGTGTGATGGAAGGAAAATTATTCATGGAAGACTGATGGTGAGAGGATCTCAGACTGTTCTTGGAAACACCGCCAACAAAAGAGAGGTGTTTTTAACGAATGATTGCATGGAATTCGAGCTTGGCAATGTTATACAAACCACGATTGTGGCATTCCGATCAATGCCTTGGGGCCATCAACACCGCAAGGATAATGCCAATATTGACAAGATCGAGAGGGCAAGAGCGGAGGACAGAAAGAACAAGGGCTTGCCTATGGAATATTTCTGTAAGAATTTGTACTGGCCTGAAAGAGGTGCTTTCTTTTGTCTACAAAGAGATTTTATGGGCCTCGGCAATGGGATTTGTCATTCTTGTAAGATAAAGGAATCCAAAAAGGAGAAGGAAGTTTTTGAGGTGAATATGTCCAATTCAAGTTTCACATACCAGGGAAGCAAATACAGTATAAATGACTTTGTCTATTTGGGTCCCCATCATTTTGCATCAGATGAGATGGACACTGAAACTTTTAAGGGTGGGAGAAATGTGGGCCTTAGGGCTTATGTTATTTGTCAAATTCTAGGGATCGAGGCACCTAAGGCCTCAAACCAAGCTGGACCCAAGTCCTCAAAGGTCAATATGAGAAGATTTTTCAGACCTGAGGACATTTCAGCAGAAAAAGCATACTGTTCTCACACTAGAGAGGTGAGATTAATTTTCAAAATTAACATTTCCTGATTTTTTTTTTATTCCATCTATCATTTATTGTAGATTTGTTCAAAGAGTACCTTCAAATTGATTTTTCAGGTTTATTATAGCGAACAAACAGTTAGGGTGCCTATAGAAACTATTGAAGGAAAATGTGAAGTTAGAAGTAAGCAAGATTTTTTGTCGTTGGAGAGCAGTAATGTCTTTGAGCATATATTCTTTTGTGAGTATCTTTATGACCCCGAGAATGGATCTCTCAAGCTGGTAGGTTCTCCTTCTCTTTGTCCAAAATATATAGCAATAGTGTTTTGAAACCAGTTGATGTGTATGTGTTTCCCCCTCTTTGGATAAGAAAGGGGAAGTGATTCTTTTTTTAACTGCATTCTCATCCTTCAATGTTTATAACAGATGCCTGTTGATATTAAACTAAGTCCATCAAAAGAAAAGGTGGTTAATGATGATGCTGCAAATAGAAGGACAAAAGGGAAGTCTAAACAAGGAGAGAATGATTTTGATGGGACTGAAAAACAAGAGGGTGCAGTTTCCAATAACTGCCTCGCTACCCTCGATATTTTTGCTGGTTGTGGTGGCTTATCAGAAGGTTTGCAGAAATCAGGTAAATTTCTCATTTTGACCTTGGAGCCTTGATTAAAATTTATTTTTGACAAGTGAAAAAATACACATTATCTGACCTATAATTCTACAGGTGCATCAGTTACCAAGTGGGCAATTGAATATGATGAACCTGCTGGGGAAGCATTTAAACTTAATCATCCGGAGGCATTGACTCTCATCCATAATTGCAACGTGATACTAAGGTTAACTCATATGTTTCACAAAGGAAGATGCTAGTTCATAGGATCTTTTGCTATCTCTAGTCCATTTTAAACATTTTGCCTGGAAAAAATATATTTATTGCAAGATCATTGTTTCATAGGATTTTTGTACATTTGTCCTTCATCTCAGCTCCTACCTATATTAACGGGTTGAAATGCAGGGCTATAATGACATCATGCGGTGACACAGATGACTGTATTTCAACATCCGAGGCTGCTGAGTTGGCTGCAAAGCTTGATAAGAAGAAAATCAATATTTTGCCTCGGCCAGGCCATGTGGATTTTATCAACGGAGGGCCTCCATGCCAGGTATATGGGTGCTTATCTTATTGTTTCTTTGACCAATGATACTAAGCCAAGTGACGTGGATTATTCTATGTTTGCTCTGAGGATTTCTTTCTCTGCAGGGGTTTTCAGGGATGAATAGGTTTAATCAAAGTACTTGGAGCAAAGTTCAATGCGAGATGATCTTGTCGTTCTTATCTTTTGCTGACTACTTCAGGCCTAAGTATTTCCTTTTGGAAAACGTAAGGAACTTTGTATCATTCAACAAAGGGCAGACATTCAAGTTAACTCTAGCTTCATTACTTGAAATGGGTTATCAGGTACACTCATGATTTAAAGGATTTTCTAGTTACATGTGAGATTAAAAGGAAAAATTGAATTTGTTGGTAAATTTATTTATTTTTTAATTGTGTTTTTTGGTAGGTGAGGTTTGGAATATTGGAAGCTGGGGCTTTTGGAGTCTCTCAATCCCGTAAACGTGCATTCATATGGGCAGCCTCTCCTGAAGAGACACTCCCCGAATGGCCAGAGCCGATGCATGTTTTTGCAGGCCCAGAACTTAGGGTTAATTTAGATGGAAAAATGCAATATGCTGCAGTACGAAGTACTGCAACTGGTGCCCCTTTTCGTGCTATAACTGTTAGAGATACAATTGGAGAACTCCCTGGGGTTGGAAATGGAGCTTCTGCTACAAATATTCAGGTGGGATCTCTTCTTCTCCATTTTTAAGTTGGTTTCTCAAAAAACATTTCAATTGTGCACACAAGTAAATTAATAGGCCAATTTGGAAGCTTTTTCAGCTGATGCTTGTCTTTGTATTTTCATGCACAGTACAAAAATGAACCAATTTCTTGGTTCCAGAAGCAAATACGAGGGGATATGTCGGTCTTAGTTGATCATATTTCAAAAGAGATGAATGAGTTAAATCTGATTCGATGCCAAAGGATTCCTAAATGTCCAGGTGCTGACTGGCGCAATCTCCAAGATGAGAAGGTACTTTCCTGAATTTAATTGAACTGCTTAATTCTATTCAGAAATGTTCAGGTGGTTGTTTTACCCCTGGATTGTGATGCTCAATCTTATCATCACAAGCATGTACGTAGAAACTTCTTATCTTGGGGTTCTTTTGGTTTTCCCTTCGTTTCTTTTATATGGAAAATGCCCAAGATTTTAGATTTTACATCTACAGTGGTGTTTATTTGCTTTAATTTTGTCCAAGAACTAATTTCCGCGGAATAAATTCAACCTTTTCCACAGAGAAATCACCTCCCAACAAAGTTTTTCTTTTCCATGGAAAACACCCAAGATTATATATTTTCTGGTGACAATGGCGCTTGAACGTATTAAGTTTTTGAGGAACTGATTTCCATGGAATAACTTTTTACTTTCTGACTTTCCATGACAAGAGAAATCACCTGCTAAGCTAAATTTTTCTTTTCCTTGGAAAACAATTCCGTGGAACTAATTAACCTCTTTCTAGTGAACCAATCAAATGCACCTTTATGTTTACCGCCACATTTCATGCTAGATACATTTGTAATTGAAATTTGGAAGTAATGTGTCGATCAATTGGTGATCACTGCCCATAATTCAAACTAGTTTTAATGTAAAGTTTTCGGTTACTGCAGGTTCTGTTGTCAGACGGACAAATGGTTGATTTAATACCGTGGTGCCTACCAAACACAGCGAAAAGGCATAACCAGTGGAAGGGACTGTTTGGGAGGTTGGACTGGGAAGGAAACTTTCCAACTTCTATTACTGACCCTCAACCAATGGGTAAGGTTGGGATGTGCTTTCACCCTGAACAGGATAGGATACTGACTGTCCGTGAATGTGCTCGATCTCAGGTAAAGCTTAACCCTTTCTTGATATTGTTTTCATGTGTGTTTGGAATAAATCAAGATTTTAGGAATTGATAGGTTAATATTCAAATTTAGGCTTAGTCTAGCCGAACAGCAAGTTGTTCAAGCTTGATTAATAAACATTATAAAACTTCAAAACCTGGTCACGCTTGGCTTGTTTAGCCTCTTGAGCAGGTCTCAAAGTCACCTGCAACCCAGACGAGTAGCTCGATTTTTTAATATGAATTTGGACTATTTATAAGCTTATCGACTGAGGTTGAAAACTAGTCGATTTATATTCTTGTTCAAAGTCACTAATGTTTTCTTGTGTAACAAAATTTTGTTTCGTTTCGTGTTGTGCAAAATTAGGGTTTCCCGGATAGCTATAAGTTTGCTGGGAACATACAACATAAGCATAGACAGATCGGGAATGCGGTTCCTCCCCCATTGGCATTTGCCTTGGGGACTAAACTAAAGGAAGCGATCCAAAGCAACTCCTCCTCAACACAGTAGGGTTGCTCCTTATCTTCACAAACTAGCTCTTTTTTCCCTTTTAATTTTTCCTTTTTCTTTTTTATGCATGATAATAGTTGCTTGTAGATTTATACCCTTGTTACCTATAGAGAGATATCATCATAGTTGGGTTCATAAGAGTTCACCACCAGAATTTTTTACCCATTTTAATGTCGCGAATAATGAATAATAATAATGTGCATTTGGAATGAGTGGTGAAATGAAGTAATGTTTCTTTCAACATCTTGTGAATAATAAAAATAATGTGCATTTGGAATGAGTGGTGAAATGAAGTAATGTTTCTTTCAACATCTTGTGAATGTTTTTGTGATAGCATGAAATATTAGGTTTCATATTGAACTACTTTTGAGAAGTTCTTTGCCCATGTGAATGTGCTTTAATGAAGTCGACGAGTGAATTTTCCTTGGGATATGTTTGGAATATTATGAGAAAAGAGAAGGAAAGTGAAGAAAAATCTATTATCATGCAGTTTTTATGCATTTGGTTTGCGGGAAAGTTACTACAGGATTTTAAGAGAAACTTAAGAGAATTTTTTTTTACTAATTACTAATATTATGTATTTAATATATTATTAGCTAAGAAGCACGCTCGTTGCACGTAATCAAAAGAGATAAATTTCTATCTTATTAAATTATTTGATAATGCTTAAACTAATTAAAATTTTCAAGGATCAAAGAGATCAATCAAACATTGAAATTAATGCTACCAAATCAACTTTTTACTGTTTTTTAGTTTAGTGTTAAGAAAGCTAAAAGAGAAAAAGAAAATTTCAACCACAAATTAAATAATTCGAAACTACAATCAGTACTAATTCACAAACATATTTACGTAAGCTAAATAAAACAATATATAGATATGAAAGTATGCCTTGAGTAGGAGAAAGAGGAGGATGTTATATTGTTACAAGTGTCGGTTGCTTTTACAAATATTTGAATGCTAAACATCTGAAACATCGACTTTTAATCAAATTGAGTGGACTCCTATGATTAAATTTTTCATTAAGACTCTAAATTTAGTTTAATGAGGGCTCTTAAAATGTTTATTATGTGGGCTCTTAAAATGTATATTTGTCTATCTAAAAAAAGGGGAAAATGCTTTAGATTATTCATACTTCTATATCTCTTAAATTAAATTAAATTAAATGAAAAAATAGATTTCACAGTTGGACTATTAGATTTCACAGTTAGATTATTCATACTTCTTTTTCGGGATGTATCAAATACGTATATAGTTTAACGTTACTTTTTTGAAGTCTATTAAACTTATACATCTATTTTGTTTTGGGTATATAATTAATCTACGAAGTCCCAAGATACAAGTTGTTATATTCTTTTACCACTCATTAGATAAAAGTTAATATTTTCGACAAAGTACAACGGTATATTTGAGGCAAATGGAGAACACAGATCGATGTGTATATATTTATGCAGCTAGGCTTCAAGAAAGATATATATATATATTAGCTAAAGAACGGATTTCCATTTTTAAGGGAGTAAATGGGGTTGAGTTTATTGATAAAAATTGATAGAGACAATCTCCATACTAAGGATCAACTCCACCAAATTTTATCAAAAAATTCAATTAGGAAGTGAGTGAACTAAAAATTGATATGTAAGTCTGCATTTCTTGCCATTGTAATTTTAGAATTTTACATCACTCACTTCCCGATTGAATTTTTTAATGAAATTTGATAAAATTAATCTACTAAATTGTCTCCACCAAATTTCATTAAAAAATTCAACGATTTACCGTTCTTTAGTTAAATGAAGAAAGCCATCTTCGAACCTTATATTCCCTGTGTGGTTGTCTCCCCAAATTAAGAATCTACCATTTCATTTAAGAATGTCCCAAATAAAGAATCCATTATCTTTTGATTAGATTAAAACTAGAGCATTAAAACTAGAGCATTTTAAGATAGAAAAAAATTAAAGCAAACTTAATTTTGGGACAGAAGGAATATAATAAAAAAAAATTAGAAAAATAGAGATGTCAAACATTTAATTTGTCCCCTCCTCATGTGATACCGCGGTGTCGAATGGTGGCTCTATTCCTAATTGCCTAGCTTTGGTGGTCTATTTATGGGTTGTATATGAAAAGTTGTGTTGTTGTGTTACAACTCTTAGAAAACGAGATCTCTCAAAAGAAAACAATTAAAGAACCGCTAACGGCTAACGGTTAAAAGAGATTACGTATCCTACGGAACCAGAATCGATTGCAGACAAACAAAAGTTCTGCAACTATTACAACCCTTTATTCATTTTTACATACTGTATCAAGTACCCAACAAAATTTATCATAGCTATAAGACCTCATTATCTGAATTTTCAACTTTGATATCGCGTCATTGAAGCGGCAAATCACTAAAAGCATTCAAAAATTCGGAAGAGGGTAAAGAATTATAGCCAACTGCCAGTAGCTTATCAGTATTACCGGTGGCTGCAGAAAAAGACCACCATCACACACTGAGAGATGCACCATTATCCGCAATTGTGAGATTAAGTATCATTGAAGCCGCCTTTGGAGCCCTATTACATGTACAGGTTCCAAACACTAAATTAGGAACAAGAAAATAATTGATACATTTTAGCAATAGAAGTACTTTCAAATCAATCTGATCTTAGCAAAAAAAAAAAAAAAACAATTTGCATGTCAATCACTTCTGAGAAAACACATTTCATGCCAAAAATGCAAATGAGTGAGAAAAAAGGGGAGACATGAAAAACGGATCAAATCTTTGGAGATGAAATCCTTGTATAAGGTATGCTTCTATTCTGTTGCTAATTTTGTAAAGTAAAGAAATTTCCTTTTCGGTCATCTTAAGCAATGAGCTTTATGTTAGTTGATTGCAATTCCACAGAGGAGTCCAACAGGTTCCAGACTCTCAGTTCAATGACCAGGCTATACATGTTATTCACTTCATTTAATATAAATGGTATAGTAAGAAAGAGTATGCAAGAAGCCAAGAAATGCTGTATAAATTTGAACAAGATCATATCTTGCCAACCAAGTAACCATGAACAAAAAGAAAAGATTAAAAATAAGTACCATGACTCGGGTGTCTGGTACAAAGAAGCTGAATTGCCAAAGCATGAAGCAAGCATGTCAGTGTTAATAACGCCTGGATTGAGTGCAACAATTCCCACTCCACTGGGTAACTCCTTTGCCACTGACCTCGACAGACCTTCCACTGCCCATTTCGAAGCACAATAAGGTGCAACCTGTGATAATTAAAGTAAGTTATAGGTACAAATAAATGTGCTGTTTTCTATTTATTTATTGAGTGAAATATCTTTAGAACATTTCCATGTTGTCAAATATTGGTCGATAAAGGAGATGTCAGCATGAAGCAGAACTCTTCAGGTGCATTTGATTGAATTGCATGAAAAGGAGTTATTTTTCACTGAAAAGATGGCGTTTTTTATTGCATAGCCATATCAGATTTCTTTAGAACTGCTATCTAGGGAACTAGGTCTAACAAAAAAAGTTGTAAATCCATTAAATAGTAATATGTTGCTATTTGCTAATTAGTAGCAATTTTTCACACTAAATGACTTATCTTGGACAGTATACAAATTTGACAGAATATGGGAGAAAATATCAACTTTTCCCGTCAATCATATTGCAAATTTTAAGTTTTACCTGTGCAGCAGCAGATCTTCCCCACCCAGATGACATATTGACAATAATCCCTTGTTTGGCCTCAATCATCAGAGGAATGAAGTGACGCAACATATTTGCTATTCCCTTTATATTCGTATCGATCACAGTATCAAACTCTTCCACTGGAACTTCCCAAATTTTGTTGTTTTGATTAATAGTGCCTGCATTATTTACTGGAACACAATAGCTTTATTTAATTTCAGTTCACAAATTGGTGTTTCTATAATAAAACGATTGGAATTAAAATTAAAAACAATGCATTTCAACTGCAAAAGATGCAAATAAGCAAAAGATGAAAGAATAACATAATGTCACCATTCATCAGAAATTCCAAAATAATTCATATGTTGGACATAATGGTCCGCAGAACATAAACCCTTCACCATTCCAATTGTTACTGAAGTTATATTAACAGTATCTAGAATCCAAATATAAGCAGTATACCTTATACTATACGGATTCTTCTCATCCTTAAGATGGAACAAAATGTCATAGAGCATATCCGCAATTGCTTAAACAAAGAATCCAAAGGGAGCTCAAAAGGATTAGGGCTTCAAAAATGTAAAGAACTTGGGACACGTAACCGCCAAAAGCATAAGGCCTCATGTCATCGAAAATGTTCGGGAATGGTTCTACCAATTATTTACATGCATTTTATTAAACAGAAAAAAAAATGTGAAATAGATATCCATGGATCCACCAGAGTAAAAGAATACATTGCGCAGAAACAAATACAAAAGAAGAAAGTTACAATAGATGACTGCCCGGTCCCTACAAACATCCAACAACTAGATGTCCTTAAAAGCTCCCATTCCCATAGAGGATGACCAAAGCAAAGTCAGGAACACAATACCATGTATGCATGTTTTATTAGCGTAAGTATAGTCAATCTGCATTTCATGAAAACTTATCAAGGACAGCATGCCACTGTAAGGTTAATGATCAACATTAAAGCATCAAGCAAATGCACATGTTTGGCGAACTCATGTACCTATGATATCTGGAACACCCTTCTTTTCCATCACAGCACGTGCCAACTCTTCAACACTGCTGTTAGACCTCTAAAAACAGAGAGACAATTAATTCTATCAATATCTACCACCTCAGTATTAAATATACATATATATATTAAAATAAACATAAATAATATATGAAACTAATGTAAAATCAAATGTCTACTTTTAAGTTTTAACTACATTCCAGTTTTGCAGGGATGCTAAAATTGAACCATATGTAGCCTACGATTGACTAAGGTTCAACAGCATGAACAAGACACGCCTTTTTCTTATTTACTTTTTGTCAATCTTCAGTTATTGCCACATTTTGCTTCCATGTTTCAAATTCATCTGGAGTGAATTTCGGAATATAAGGCTCCGTTTGATAGCAACATGGAAAATGAAAATAAAAACAACTAATTTAGGTGAGAAGATGTAAAATAAGTTGAAGGATGTGGTGAGATTAATTCTTGCTTTTTGGCTCCTTCTAAGGAAAAAAAAATTCTTTGAGTGGTGGTGAAAGAAATTTTTTCCACAAAACATAAAGGAGGATGGAGAACATACACTCACAAAAATGAGTATGAGATGGAGATACTCTCAACTTATTTTCCATCTTCTCATCATTATTAGTTGTTTTTAGTTTCATTTTCCATGTAGCAATCAAAAGGAGCCTAAATCACAGGAATATATCCTAACACAGAGCCATCTCAATCTCTGACTTGTCACTTATATAAAGTTCATATCCCTCCATCCTGAATTAAGACTTGCGATGCCGCAATTTTAATGTAGTCAGTATCTGGGATCAAAGTTTCCAAATGCAACCTTAAATTGGGCATCTCAAATTAGGAAATGTGTCTCTAAATTTGAGAGCCTAGAGTAAGCAAATGGAACTCTGAATGCTAAATGGAACTTTTGAAAAATGTAATCTATTTTACTTTACTCTGAATGCTAAATATGACATTTTACCATTTTACCCTTATTTTTACGATATACATAAATAAGCTGCTTCGACCGGGTATAAAATGTGCATTGGCCCTAGCCCTCAGAATTGGAGTTCATCTTTCTTTCAAGCTTTCACTGGATATTTGGAGAGTAAATTGGCAAAGTGTCATCGATAACTTAAAAGAATATGGGCACCAGTGAAATAATTTTTCAATCTTAATTCTAATTCAATTCAGCATTAAGAATGAAGGTGCAAAAAAACAAACAACATTTCTACCGGTTAATGCTGAATAAACTTTCATTCAGCATTAAGACGCCGTTAATTCATCAAAACTTATACGAACTCATCGCCATTGGTAATTCATCCAAAAAAAAAGTTTTAAAGCAAATTCATTTCACATCAAGAGACTACAAGAAAAAAAACCCTCAAATTTGAACAAAATAGTAACCTCAAAATGCAGAATCATATCAATGTATGTATATATAGAAGTAGTGAAAGAGAAATAATTCGAAACTTACGACATCGACGGGCATAAAAAGGTGCTTATCGGAGGAAGAAGCACTAGATTCCGGTTGAGAAGAAGAGGAGAGTTCAGCTTGGAGGGAGTTAAGTTTATCCTGTGAGCGAGAGCAGCCTATAACGGTGTGACCTCTCTTTGCTATCTCTAGGGCTAGGGCTTTCCCCAGCCCCTTGCTTACTCCCGTTATCAGAACCGTCCGACTCCTGGCTCCGTTCATCATCGACACACCGTTCATTCCTCCTCCTCCTCCGGTATTCGGCGGCGTTGTTGTCATGTGCTTTCTCTCACTCTTCCGGTCTCTCACTAGTTTCGTGCTCCCAAGGGTAAAACCAGTGCGGATTTGCCACATGTCGAGTGTGTACTGCTCCACGTGTCTTCTTATCTTACGCATTGACCCTTTGTTTGGTTCAAAATTTAAACCGTTGTGAAAATATTAAATTTCATTTTGAAATGATTTTCGCATTTGGTTCAAATTTTAAGTGCAGAATAAATAATTTCAGGAATCAATATTTCATCTCCCAAATTCTCTTATTTAAACGATAAGAATAAGTCGTTACCAGTGGGCATATTTTTTTTATTTTTTTTAAGACTAAAATAACTTTATTCTTTATGAATAAATAATTCTTTTTCGATCTGTGTATGAAAATATTATTTGGAACATTTTTTTTTAGTTATGTTGTTGCACAAAAAAAAAATTGTTTGGAACTTTTTACTTTTCTTTTTTCTTTTTTTTTGTTGTAATTTTTTTTAATTACAAAAATTGTAATTTTTGTAGGATAGTTATTCGGCATTTGTAATTTATTATAATAATTGTCACTTTTAAAAAATTAGTAAGAGATATATTCTCATCTTATAAAATGACGGGTATTTTTATAATTAATACTTTATTACATTTATATCCCCAATTAAACCAAACATAGTGAAAGTAATGTAACATTTTAAGAATATAATATTCATGTCTGAGCCAAACATTAGCATGGCATCCTAAATGCCAGAAAAAAAGCTTTTCAGAAACCGAGTATGCCCATTCCATTCTCAAAACAAGTCCTAAGTAGAATATTTTATTTTATATTTTAACAACTTCGCCGGACCTCCCGCTAAATAAATCGTTCTTCACAAGAATCTAGTGAACCACTAGACCGATCCATAAGATCCACCGTGACTTGGATTTTATTTTTATGTTTTGTTAAGAGCAATGCTAATTATCTATAAAAAAAATATCAAAAATATAATTTTACACTAGTTTTTTAATTAATTATAGCCACTATTACTTATTATTTTTTTCTCTTTAAAGTAGATAACCCAAGCAAAATCCCAAAAAACACAACTTAAAAGGTAACTTTCAACTAATTATTTTTAGGGCAAATTGCACTTTACCCCCCCCCCCCCCCTGAACTATGGACCTAGTTGTACTTTACCATACAAACTATTAATTTCACCAATTTTTACCACGAACTATCGATTTTGTTGCACATTGCCTCAAATCACTAATAGGGTTATAAAACTGATGGAAATAAAGGGCAAAATTGGAAATTGATTTTCATAAAACTCCTTTTTTTTCCGGCGACCCTTTTCGGCTACTCCTCTCTCCATTAATCAAAGGCAAATTGAACGGTGACTACTCTATCCTCCAATGACTCTTTCGATGACTTTTCTTTCTGGCGGCCCTTTCCGGCGACTTTTCTTTCTGGCGGCCCTTTCCGGCGACTTTTCTAGAAAGATTAAATATATTTTACACGAGAGGGAGAGGGAGAGAGAGACGAAGCAAAGTACAGAGAATTTTGAACCCTTCAATGACAAATGAAAAGGGTTAAAATTCGAACCACAAAACAGAGCAAAGGCAAATTGAAAGCTGCAGGTGTGACATCATTAGCAGGGAGAGGAAGATTGTTGGAAGAATTAAACCACCGCCAAAGCCGCCGCCATGGGTGAATGGTATTGATGATTGTGGTGGGTTTTTTTCTGATGGGATGCTAACGCCAGCGAATGTGATTTCTAGTAGCTTTGAGTCTTTGTTGTTGGATTATTAATTAACTAGTTAATTTGCTCTGTTTTGTGGTTTGAATTTTAACTGCCCTTTTCATTTTTCATTGAAGGGTTAAAAAATCTCTCTACTTTGCTTCTTCTCTCTATCATGTAAAATCTCTTTAATCTTTCTGGAAATGGTCGCCAAAAAAAGAAGTCACCGGAGGAGAGAGGAGTCTCCGTTCAATTTGCCTTTGATTAATGGAGAGAGGAGTCATCGGAGGAGAGGAGTAGCCGGAAAGGGTCGCCGGAAAAAAAAAGGAGTTTTATGAAAATCAATTTCCAATTTTGCCCTTTATTTTCGTCAGTTTTATAACCCCATCAATGATTTGAGGCAATGTGCAACAAAATCGATAATTCGTGGTAAAAATTGGTGAAATTAATAGTTCGTATGGTAAAGTACAACTAGGTCTATAGTTCGGGGGGTAAAGTGCAATTTGCCCTTATTTTTATTCAATAATTTCTTTTTTTCGGAGTTCAATGTAAATATGAGGTTTAAATTGAGTTGGACTGCAACTTTTAAGATATTCTTTAGACTCTCTATTATTTATTTTCTCTTTAAAACTCCAAAACAAATATGTAGTTTAATTTGTTTGGGCTATAAATTTTGAAATATTATTAAGTTACATAATAATTTTCTTTTATTCAAATTAGTCACCCAAATTTAAAAATTTAGATTCAAGCAGAATTTTTGTAGGTTCAAATCAATCACCCAACTCCAGGACTAGGAACCCCCGCCCCCTTTTTTTGGTGCGAAAGATTGGCACTTTTGATAACTTCTTTTCATATATTTTCCTTTGGCACTTACTTTGTAAATGGCAATTATTTATTTTTCTATTTATTTTTCATAGTCTAATAGATGCATGCATGTTTGACTAATTGTTTTTTGGTGCGAAGGATTGGCACTTTTGATAACTTCTTTTTTCATATCTTTTCCTTTGGCACTTACTTTGTAAATGGCAATTATTTATTTTTCTATTTATTTTTCATAGTCTAATAGATGCATGCATGCATGTTTGACTAATTGGGGAGGGGGGGTATGGGATTCATACTTTGAACTTGGCAAACCCAAAATCTTGGTACAATGGTTTTGGCCTAAAACTAAAAGTTCAGAGTAGTTGGTACAATGGTTTTGGCCTAAAACTAAAAGTTCAGAGTAGTTGGTCTTAGGTTTGAACTCTTTGAAGTATTAATAACATGGACTCAGTCATTACCTATAGACACATAAGCACCCAAGTCCAAAGCCAGCAAAATGTGTTATGGGGTTTTGCCTCTCTGGACAATGGTGACCTGTATAAAAATCAAGAATTAGTCGGATCAAAAGTGCAGATATCTCAAGACATAATAAAAAAAAAACACTTTGAATTTAGCAACCTCGACACCTTAACTTATGTTGGCCATTTTTTGATAAATCTTCTCGTATTTCATAACTTTTGTGCCGAAGCAATTCTTCCTATACAAATCGAGATAAAACGTATAAAAAGTTTATTTAAAACCTGTTCGAGAACTTTTATCAAATATTTACAAGATCTCTATCAGTTTAAACGCTTCCGGTAATAGCCAAGCGCAACAAATTTGTTTTGGAGTTTTTGAGTTACCCCTTTATTATTAATGCAAAACTCAAGATACTCTCTATTTTACTAATCATTTAAGTTATCTTATGCTTTTTAACATTTTCAATGGAACAAAGCAACTGGAACAATGAAAACATGGAGTAACTCAAAAGATTAATAAAATAAGGAGGTATGTTGAGTTTTGCATTAATAATAGAGGGCAAATCAAAAAATCCCTTCAGTAACCTTTTGATTAAATCATATGATTAATATTAGTATTACATTCTATTTTCATTATAAGAAATAATTGCATCGTATGTATAAATAACTAAAAATTGCTAACACAAATGGTTGTATTCATGTGGGGAAAAAAAATTTGAATGTCCAAAAGGTTTAGAGAAGAAAGTATTACGTCTCCCCCCAAGAGTTAAATCAAATTCAAATCTATTATAATTGAAAATGTGATATTATTCAAGCTTATGTATCACATAACACATGATGTGAATTATTATAATGGAATATGAGCATAGTGCAAGAGTGTTGTTAATGATGCACCTCTTTGGTTAGTTGTAATTTATTCACATATTAGGTCTATATGTGAGAGCAATTTTACGGGTTATATTAAATGGTTAAATTTAGCATATCCTAATTTACAGCGAAAAAACTTGTATGATAAATATTAGATTTGTATAGTATAGAATGAGTAAACTTAATAAATCTCTAAATTTTATTCATACGGCTTTCCTTCACTCATATCAACCATACGGGTTTAGCTCACTTGTATGAAAATAAAAAAATAAATTTCATATGAGTGAAGCATACTCGTGCGACACTATATATATAATTTTTTTTTATTTTTCATTCTATCTCACAAAAAATAAAAATAAATAAATGCTCATACAAGTGTGCCTTGCTCGTATGAAGCATTTCCTCTTCTTCTTCTTTTTTTAGCTCAAAATTGATATGGGCGAAGCACACTCGTATGACTATTTTTTATATCATACCCACCGTATCGTTTCTCAAAACTTAGTTAATATTTACAAATTTCACTCTAAATTTTAGCAATCACACTGTGAATGCTCTAAAGAATGAATAAGTACATTTTTGCTATATATACGCTGAGTTAATGCATTTTTTTTTGTGGTACCCAACACTGACTCGACACAATACTATATATAGCAAGAATGCCCATTGATTCATTGCATATACGCTCACGAGTTGGATGGAGTGAAATCAAGTAAAACTGTGTTTGTCATTAACGCCGCCCATAGTGTTATGAATCTTTTGCTACAGATTCCATTGCTTAAATAAAGGGGTTTGACGGGGTGCTTAACTCTCTTATTCGAAAACAATACATATATAATACTATTTTTTATATGGCCACATTCATTTAACAAGAGGTGATGTTATTTACACCCCTTAAATATCTTACAAACACATTCTCTATAATTTAATTAAAAACGTATTTTAAAACTCTCTTATTTATTACAAACACTTTTTTCATTACTTGATGTTAAGTGAGTACTTAGCAACTCTCCCAATTTAAACTGAATGTATGTGAATACACTGACCTTTATTAGGTGGGTCTTATTTGAAAAATACTGTAGCATTTCATTGCTTGATGTTAGGTGAGTTTTCACCAACAAATTTTCTCTATACAAGTTAAGTGTACGTAACTGCATTCACATCTTATTAAGCGGACCTTAAAGGAGTGTTAGACCTTAGAGGAATGTTAATGATAATAAATTTACCATAGGAGAATGTTTGTGATAAATGGAGTATTTGTGACAAATATAGAAGGTGTAAATAACATAACTTTTTTTAACAAGTGATACTAAAAATACAAAATACATGCAATAACCCAAAATTGTAATAATTATATAATGTTAAAAAGTATACACTATTTCAATAACCCATCAATAACTATATTAATGTATATATCTCCATCAAACTTTGCCGATGCTTGTAATAATATATAAAATTGCTAACACGTTATTAAAATACAAAATAATCGACACTATCTTAAATAGGGGTGTACAAGATTCGGTTATACGAACCAACTTTTCAATTTTACCTCTAAGTTCAATCGAACTGAACCGTCAAAACAACTAAAACCGATCGGTGTCGATTCGGGCAATCGGATTTTGTCTATTTGGACCCTGAGCCTAAATTATTGTTTTGGGCCATGGTTTTATATTATTTGAAAATTTCTATATGTTTTTCTATCTCTTGTGCCTTCTTTTCTTATTGATTATTCGGATATTTTCTTTTTTTAAATATTTATTATTTTTGTAATTTTTTTTAATTATTTAACCTATAATATTTTAAAGAAAATAGTTCATTAAGTAAATTCACCGAAACAATAAAAATATAATTAATGTACTAATCGGGGTTCAAGTTTTGTTAATTTTATACACCAAAAAACTGTTAATTGAATCGAAGCGCAAAATTTGAAAAAACACTCGGTTTAACTTAATTCGGACCAGTTCAATTTAATTTTTCAATTTTTTTGATTTCATACACACCCGTAGTCTTAAATAATCTTTGTTGTGTATAACTAAATCAATTAAATTTGTGGCCTTCTGGCTTGAAAATAAATTTTTTTTGAATTGCAACCTTTGGGAAAACAGAGAATTCGATTGTCCCCGAGTCTGGAACCACAAAAAACAGGAGCTTACTGCTTACACAGTAGTTGTTACATTGATCTCAAAGCTGAAAGTTGAAACAAGGTTCTGTTCAGCTTCGCTACGATCTCAATTGGAACTCAAAACCCTAACACGATGGCCGACTCAATCGCAATCGATTCAGAAGAACGACAACCACCTTCCAACTCCGTGCAAGAGGAGGGGGATTCAAAATCCGCGACGGCGGAGGAGGAGAAGGAGAAGGAGGAGACTCGAATGGTGAGGAGCCGGAGGGAGAAGAGGAAGGCGGCGAAGAAAGAGAAGAGGAAGCAGATTCGCAAGGAGCTGGCCGAGAAGGCTCGAGCGGAAGAAGAGGCTCGGCTCAACGATCCCGAGGAGCAGCTGAGGATTCAGTTGGAGGAGGAGAGAGAGAAGGAGAGGTTAGAGAGAGAAAGAAAGGAGTTTGAGGATAGAGAGAGGCTGTTTTTAGAGGAATTGGCTAGAAAAAAGGCGGAAGAGGAAGAAGAACGGAGGAAGTTTGTAGAAGAAGAATCAAAGCAAAACCAGGTGCACAATCTTCACTTTCTGTAATCAATAGAAGTTTAACGCTAAGCATACTAACGAATTGTACGAACCTGTCAAAAAGTCTATTCTAACAATTGAGTAGTTGCCCGATTGATATGTCAATATTCTATGTCAAATAAATATATCCGTAGTAATTCAGTGTGAAACGAAAGAGAACTTGTGCAGTTGAGTTTAACTAAATTCAATGCGATTACGTTGAATTATCGAATGCCAACTAGGCACTTATTTTGATGTGCTTGAGTTGTGTTAGCCATATTGTTACATTGAACTGAAGTTTAAGGTCTATTAGTATGCATATTTGGTTCTATGGCTGGTTATGTGCACGGATATGGTTACGTTCTAATAACGCATAGGGTGTTTTCTTAATTATGTTATCTGTTCGTGTTTGGTCTTTTTTTTGGTTAATGCTTGATTGATTTATTGAAGGAACGGTTGGCAATTTATGCACTTGAGAAAATCTTGTGACTGTTTCTGTAAAATATTACTGGGCCTTAGGATTTCTTATACTGCACCTTTTTATTACATTGTTAAAGGAAATGTACCCTTTTGGTCCTAACTTGGGTCTCAGTTTATGATAAGAAATTAATGACTTCCCTACCCACGGTATCCGAGAAAGTGTTGTTCGTTTAAGATTTTACTCAGCTACATAAAGGGTAACTAGGAAAAATATATAATGATTACCAGGTAAAATATTTGAACTTTAGTTCAAGTAAATTGTTCTTTTGCAATATTTGACAGATTGCCACATCATCTAGTTCCTCCATAATCTAGACTCCAGAGTCGTTAAGAGGTCTTATATGTTTTTTTTGGTTGACAAGCTTAATGACATCTTCTGTATATGTTTGTTTAATGCCTGACAGTCCAATCTTGAGAATGAGTCAAATGAAGATGATGATTGGGAATATGTAGAAGAGGGGCCTCCCGAAATTATTTGGCAAGGAAATGAAATAATTGTTAAGAAAAAAAGAGTAAAGGTGAAAAAGAAAATTGTTGACAATCAGCCCAACAAAGAGGTATTGCTGATCTGCTATATGACTTCCTTTTTTATTCTACGTTGTGAAATGATGTACATTTTGCATCTTTTGTTGTGGCAAATTCTTGAGAGGTTGAGATTGAAAACTTTTGTTGTATTCTTTTTATCTTTTTTATTTTTCAGGACGCTGATAGGCCTATCTCAAATCCTCTTCCTCCACAATCTGAAGCCTTTGCTGATTACAAGAGTACTCCTATTGTTTCAGCCCAACAGCTGTTGGACAATGTTGCTCAGCAAGTCCCTAACTTTGGAACAGAACAAGTCTCTTTCTCTCTCTTCCCCCCCCCCCCCCTTCCTTTTCTCTTCATCCTTTTATTTTACAACTATAATTTTCTTTATTCATCTGTAACCTTTTGTTGGATGTTAGGATAAAGCTCATTGTCCATTTCACATCAAAACTGGAGCATGTCGGTTTGGCTCACGTTGCAGCAGAGTCCACTTTTACCCTGATAAATCTTGCACGCTACTTTTCAAGAACATGTATAATGGACCTGGCCTTGCTTGGGAGCAGGATGAGGGGCTTGAGGTCTGTAAAATGAAGTCTACCATGATTCTAGTATCCTCATAATACTTTGAAAATTCCTGCACTTATTAGTGAACCGATGAAATTTATACAAAAGGATTTCTTTGTAAGTCAAATAAATCAATCCGCGGTATGCAAGGTTGTGTACTCTGGAAATTCTAGTGCCTAGATTCTTCTAATTGTACGCCTCCACCAACAATTGGAACATTAAAGATGCACAATTATATTGGCATTGAAGAGCATACACCAGGACAACCTGAAATTATGAGAATATTTAATTGTGAAAACAATTAGTTTCTGTTGTTTTGTTTGCATGGAATTGTAATTGCCTACAGTTCAGCAAAATGCTCAAGGCCTCAGTGAATTAGCTTCTATTATTACCATACATTTGTGCTGTAGGCTTGCTGGGCCAAGTGATACAATTCATTTTTGATGCCATGTTTTGGAACTACATGACATACCTGCTACCATATTCGATTATTTAACCATTACTGTTATTCTTTGACTCAATTATATCAGACTTCTTCTCAAGATTCACTTCGATGGAGGTTCACTGTTTTGGCCTTGGTTTGGTTAGAGACAAAAGATATTAGCAAGTCTGTATCCTACATGCTGCAATTTGAGTGCCATTATTCTAGAACCTTCCCATTATCAATGTATTGAACTTCATGACTCAGATTATATGTTATTAAAATATAGCCTGTTATTCACTAAAAATTATCACCTTATAATCTTCTTTTTAATTTTGTGACAAATATAATGTGGGAATTTTCTGTTCTTGTTTCAAAGAAAACATCTAACTCCAAGAATATATCATTCTAATATCTTTACTGACTATTTATGAAGAATTGAGACTTGAGAGAACATGCTGAGTTCATTGGTAGTTTGATTCTTTGATTTCTGTTAAGTTTTGCTGCACCTATAGCCCCTTAACAACTACCAGTTCTTGCCTTGATCCCGGGTTATCGGAGACTTCCTCCTGATGAGAATTGTTATTCTGCAAGATTTGAGCTTACAAGTGACAACGTATACTCGTTTCTGGATCCAGTTGGCACTGTATTAGCTTCTAGAAGTCATACAACACATATATTGGGTATGAGACATAAAACTGAATGCACAAAATGCGTTAGTGGTAAACAGTAATGAGAGAAACAGATCTCTGAGATCAATATTCATCATGATTGATAGAAATATTTATAGAGTTTTAGATCTCTGAGATCGGCAGTTATTCTATAGTAAATTATGGTGTGCTTCTTATTTGTTATTGAATTGGAAGTTTCTGGTGGAAACAAGTCCAAATTTGTGACTCAAATACTTAATGATGCATTTGCAAGTTTTTGATATTCTGTCTATACTTTGGCGAATTTGGTTCCTTAGAATAGTACCGGAAAGGTCAGTGATTTCTTCCCCTTTTCTTCAAGCAAGCTCTTGGCAGTTTTCTTTCTTTCTATGCTAGCACTTTTTGACCAATGACCTCTGCTGGCACCTGAATATAGCCGAGTATACTGGTATTAATATTTGAACAGTAATGTAAGACTTCAAAAAAAAAAAGAGGCAAAATTTTAATAAACTCAAAAAGAGGCAGTTGTTTGTAGCTTGACCTTTGTCCTGCTTTGTGGTCAGTACCAGAAAGATTGATTTACTAGTTGTTGAAAGAATTTCGAACAGTATGTGAGCTCCCTTTCTCCCATCCAGAGCTTTTGAATTCTGTTAACATGTTCGGTATATCCATAGATACGTGTTAAGGGAGTTGATATTTGTGGTTGTAGACCATTGTTTGCCGTTGGATGGCCTGTTAAGGGAGATACTGATGGACTTGACTTAGGGTTGAAAAGTCCAATACTGCAGGGTGACTGCTGAAGACTGCACTGTGTGAACATGATATGATTGGCATAAATATGCACGTGTTGAGAAATACTAATATATTTTAATTTGAGTTAGTAACGCTGTTAGTCCGAGTTTTCGGATCAGTGTTTTCCACATTTACGATTGTTGATTGATCTTACCAAAACACCAGTATATTATCCATATATCATATCTGTTTTCTTATGATTTGCACTTATTTACGACAGTAGACAATGGTGATCATTCTTTCTTTTTCAGCATACGGATGAGGAGGTTGAACGTTGTTACGAAGAGTTCTACGAGGATGTTCATACAGAATTACTGAAGTTTGGGGAAATTGTAAATTTCAAGGTAGTTGACAGCAGCCTATGCTCCGATAACTTTTAATTATGTTTAGAACATCTTTGAGCACTTCTTCTGTTTCATCAGTTGCATTGCACCCCTAGGAATATTGACAAGCTTTGCTGCTTTTGATGATATTAGTTTCCACAATGTGGTATTTAGGTGTTAGGTTGCGGTTCTTTGACTGTGAGATTAATTTATTATTCCTTTTCAACCCAAACGGAGATAACCAGTTCCTCTTATATATGCACGACATCCAGATGTAGGACAATCTAAAAGAATTTAATTTAATATTTTATTGTAAAACTTCAAACATGGTTCACATCACAAAACAAGTAGAAAGATAAACAAACCAGGAAAGGTTCAACAATAGATGCTTTATTCATGCCTGTTCTAAATGTGGATCATGGTGTTCATTCTTATGGGACTGGGAATGAGAGACAAGCTTGGAGTCAGAAGTCCTCTCTTTCCCAACCAAATAAGCACTTTGGGAACCATGACTTTTGGATTTAGTAAAGATAAAACAATATTACAATAATGTAAAACGGGACTGGGAATGAGAGACAGGCTTGGAGTCAGAAGTCCTCTCTTTCCCAACCAAATAAGCACTTTGGAAACCATGATTTCTGGATTTAGTAAAGATAAAACAATAATGTTAAATGGGAACGAAACAGTAGAGCTTCCTTTATGTCTGCATGCATCAAAAATTGTAACAATATCCGTTTCCATGTTCAGGTATGCAGAAATGGTTCATTTCATTTGCGGGGAAATGTGTATGTACACTACAAATCTTTGGATTCAGCTGTGCAGGCTTTTCATTCTACAAATGGTCGCTATTTTGCTGGCAAACAGGTACTATATTCCCTTATTCAAATTAGTGCATGCATGGCTATGTAAAATGGATATGACCACTGTTCTGCCTTGCTTACTCATCGTCAAATTTCTTATGCGTGACGATTTGACTCCAATATGAGCATATTTCGTCTTATGTTATTAATTCAATTTAGTCGGAGAACAAATTTCGTATCTAATCAACTGAATTCTTTCGGATTTTTTTGTTTGGTTAACTATAAATTTGCCACTTCTTACACAACGTTGACTTTATTGCTTTGCGCCTTATCATAAAATTTGTTCTTTCTTCGTATTCAGATCAAGCTTAATTTTCTGGGGAAAATGGGGTCCATGTCCATCAGCTTGTAGGAGTCTAGGTCTAAATGATGACTTCTAGAACTGTTCTCTCAACTCTCAAGTCTTTGAAATTTTCAAATGAAAAAAATGTTTTAATTTATTAATGATGATAACTACCAAATATCTCTCTACAGTCACATGGATGATAAAAGGAACCTCTTTAATGCGTATTGTTTTGGTGTTGCACCTTGTAGAAGGGCCTCATTGTCTGAAATATGATATTTGCAACTCTGTTTCATCACATCTATGATTGTGGACTACTACTTTTGGATGGTAAATTAAGAAAATGGTGTTGATTCTTGTTAGGTAAATTGCGAATTTGTTAGTGTGACCAGATGGAAGGTTGCCATATGTGGAGAGTATATGAAATCACGATTCAAGGTACACCTAATTCCTAAAGCGAAACCATATTTTAGTTATCCCAGACTCCCAGTTTGTTAATTTTGTTTGTGTTTCTTATATTGAAAACAGCTACTTTTTTAAAAAATAAAAATAAAAAAATCTCAAGCTGAATGTTATTACTGTTACTTCTTTGATACTAGACATGTTCTCGGGGAACGGCGTGCAACTTTATCCACTGTTTCCGCAATCCGGGTGGAGATTATGAGTGGGCCGATTGGGATAAACCACCCCCGAAATATTGGACAAGAAAGATGGTTGCTTTGTTCGGTTACTCAGATGAATCTATGTATGACAAACAGATGGAACAAGGTTCAGGACAGCTGAGGAACTCCAACAGAATGTTAACAGAAGAGAGAGACAGGTATGTTTGTAATTCTGGTAAAATATGATTACTACAGTTCCTTTTTTTTTGTTGGAATCTGAAAATATCAACACATCCCTGTTATTATGGGTGTGCAGAAAACTGACAAAACCGAAAACCTGAACCAAACCAGACCGAACTGGCCCCAACCGAGCGGTTTTTCAATATCAGACAACTGAATAAGGTCGGTTCGGTTGTTGGTTTTTGGGTGCATATAACCGACAAAAGCCGAACCAAGCCGATTAGTACACTTGTATTTCTATTGGTTTGGTGTAAATGACTAATAGCTATTTTCTTTAAACAAATATAAGGTAAAAATTAAAAAGAAAGCCCAACAATAATAAAATATTTAAAAAGAGAAAACCAAAAGATTCAAAAAAAAGAAAAAAAAAAGGCCTAAGAGATAGATCCATGGCCCAAAACTATAATTTAGGTCCAAGGCCCAAACCAACTAAAACCGACCAACACCTCTTGGTTTTAGGCGTTCGTACAGTTCAGTTCGGTTCAGTTGAAGTTAGGCGTAAAACCAAAAAGTCAATTCGGTTATTGGTTTAATCGCTGCACACCTTGACCTGTTATGATTATTTTCTTAGTGCTTTTCGTGGTGGTTCAAATATTTGTAAGAATGTAATGATGAATTTATATTGTTGAGAAATTAATGCTTAACTATATAATCTAATAATATATAAGATAATGGGGCCACTCATAGTGCATATCTTATCCCCTCTTACTATAGAAAAGGAAAAGAAATTTTTCACTACCTTCTGGTATTTCATATTTCTAGGGCCATTTAATAGTCAAAATACAGTTGATATTTTGTTGAACTACGACAAAGTAATCTGTTGCGCACTCGTTTGCAATTGTGAAACCTAATGTTGTAAATAATCTTTCATAAAACATCTTCTTGTTGATGTGTTTGTATCATTGACCACCTGAGTTTTTATTTGCTCCCTGGTATTATGTAATCCTTCCTTGCCCTTTTGTTGTAATTGAATTTTCTTCGTCTCTATTTGTGCCTGGTAACCATAATCTTTTCGAAGGGGTCCCTTCGGTTGAATTCCTTCCTTATTTATTGCAGGGGTAATTATTTTTTTTTGGTTTTGATGGTTATCTTGATTTCCACAGATACTACTCTAGAAGATCTCGGTCGAGGGAAAGAGATACTCTCAATGGAAGTTCTAGTAGAAGCCACCGTGAGGAACATGATGTTCGAAGGAGCTCACACCGGGAAAGGCACACAAGTGATGCTAGAAAACGACTGAAGACCCCTGAGGAGAAAAAATGGGTAGAGGAAACAAATTCCAAACACAATCAGCATGACAGGAATAGACTTCACGATACTGACTCCGATGGAGATTGGTCGGACCGGATTAGAGAGGAGAATGGACGCCGTGCTCGTACAAGGAAAAGCTCAAGACACCAGGAGGAAACTTCCGATTCCGATGAAGATTTCTTGGATGAGGAAAGAGAAAGAGGGAGGCGACGCAAAGACAGAAAGACAAGTCCGGGAAAACGGAAGTTAGTTTCCGAGTCTCCAAACGGTCATCGGAAAAGGAGCAGCCAAGCCCATGATAGTGACTACACTGGAGATAGGTCTGATGGAGATAGAGACAGACATCATAATCGAAGAAGGGAAGGATCAAGGAATCCAACAAAAGTTTCGGGCTTGTCTGATGATCATGGGGATTCAGGAAAGATTAATCTGTCTGACTCCGAAAATTTTGAGATACAGAGAGTCAAACGACAAAGTCACTCCACCAAATGGGATCGTTCAAGTATAGAGAACATTGAAGCTGAATCTCAAGTCAACTGTATAAACTCCGATAGGTATGATGGTCAAAGAGCTAAGTCGCATGATCTTGAGTCGAGGTATGACCGTGATGAAAACAATGAGAAAACGGCTTATCGAGAATCTGAGGATAAGATTATGGAAAAAGGCAAAAGATCTAAAATAAAGCTTGATCGTGAAGAAGATGACGAGTTTGTTAGTCTGGGTAGGTATAATCAGAGAAGTAAATCGCGTGATTCTGAATATGACTGGAATGAGAAGGATGACTCAAGAGACCGGTGGGAACCTGAAGTAAATTCTCCTGAGAAAAAACAGAAATCTAAGAAGTGGTAGTGTTAGTGTTAGTGATAGTAAAGAATTCAAAGGTAAATCCAAGTATCGCGTCGGTGAGCGTAGATCAAGACGCAGTAGGAGGTCAAAGCATGGGAAACATAGGGAAAGCTTGGAGAAGATGGATTCTGCTGAGGAGTTGCATAAATCTGAAGATAATAAGAAGAGATATAAAAGAAGTCATGGTCACAAAAGGGATGTTGAGAATTGAGTGGAAGAGTGAGCTAATCAAAAAATCAGTCTAATGCATGAATGTCCTCAAAAAGGCATGGTACAACCTCTCACAACGTTACTTGTTTTGGTAAAAGACAAGATGCGTTGGTATTGCTGTTTGTTTTTATTGGTTGTATTAAATTTTGTAAATGAAATGAAGTTGGGCTAGTCAGGTTCTTTTTTTGTGAAGAAAATGTTTTCATAGAATGGTTTAAATAGTTTGTTTCCCTCCATTTTACATTGACGGACACGTTTAGTACGCATTCAGGATACGGTAATGTGTTGTTTATAATTTGTCAATGAACTAAATCATAAAAACTAAAAAGTAGGCCCTGCACGGTTTCCTGGTGATCGATGAGATGGTTATGTCATCGTCAGACAATTTAATATTTGCTTTGGCCAATTAAATAAAAGGGTCATGTTAACTGTGCACGAAGAGCATTAACAAATTGATCGAAGGACAAATTAAAAGATTATTCCTGTTTAGTTGACGAAGAGCATTAACAAATTGATCGAAGGACAAATTAAAAGATTATTCCTTTTTAAACTAAACGTAGAATTTTTGTTCAATTAAGATAAGATAATCCAACCAAGTGATCAAATTTCTAGTTACTTATCCTCCCTTATCAAAAATTAAAAGAAAATTTACGTTTCTTTTACGTTAAAGTAATAATATAATAATCTAATCTCCGTTACATGGTAAATGATCTTGTGACAACGTACAGAAATAAGGTAATAATTATGGTTGTACAAGAACAAAACACAACCTCAGTATATCTCAAACTTGGCCCACTAAAGGTAACTCAAATTGTACACTATACATAAACAGAAATTCCCACAATGGTCTGTCCAGAAATTATTATGCGATATTTAAAAATGAAAATCCAACCACATTCTTTCACTGAACCTCCTTGATGCGAAAACAGGGAGAAAAGCATCGAATCAAATGAGCTCCAAATTGAATTACACAGCCGAAAAATCCAACAGATCTCTCTTTTGCAGGCTGTGGTGGCACTACAGGCACACCATACACTGGATTTGGAACCATATACTGTTGATAAGAACTCGAACTAGCAGAAGTTAAAACTGGGTTGAATTCTGGAGCAATTTCGCACTCTTGTGAACCTAATTGAGATTCTTCACTCGAACTGGGTAATCCTGAAAATGGAGTCCCAGTACTAGTACTTACTTCGGATGCTAAAAGGGACTCGTAACTGTAGGTTTTGTCATAATCAAGCCACGATGGCGGTAATGGAGGAGCAGATGGGCTCAACATTATTATGATGATGATTATGGTGGTGGTATTGGTGGTGGCAGCAACATTGGTAAGTATTTGATGGAGGAGGAGGGTGGTGGTGGTGATTTATGGAAGTGATCTTCTTTTTCTTCTTCTTTCTTGACCAGAATTTGAGCTTCTTCATACCTGATATTACTTTCATTGGCAGATTATTATGGGTTGAGATAGTAGAAAGCTTCTTTTTGTAGATGTGAATCTTGGGATTTTAGTAATAGAGGGAAGTAGTTGTTAAAATTGCATAGGTGGAGAGGAATCTTTGAAGAAGGAAAGGTGGTCTAATTGTTCCCGTTACTATATATAAAAGGAGCTTTTAATTTAGAAATTGAAGAACTTTTTTCAAATTATGTGACCGTTGCACTTTTTCACTAAGCTCCACTACACTCCTCCACCCAACTCTTCTCCTTTTCTTTCTAGAAGGAAAATGCTATTCATACTACATTCTATCTTTTACGAATTGAAATGGTACTACTTCAAATAAATTGGTGCAGTATAAACATTTGTGTGGTCCAAATGCATTTAGAACACAATTTTCTCGAAAATTTGGAATATATTTTGAGTTGGATAATATTTTCATGCAAAACATGTTTGAACCACATACTTCTTCCTTTTTTTTCAGATTTTTACCTTTTTACCCCATTATTTTTTACGCTTCATAAAAAATTAAGTATTGTTAAATGTATACATAACAATCTAAAGATATATGAAATTTACCTTATTCAAATGTATATTTTAGTTTATTGTTTAATTTTAATTAATGTATAATAAAGTTGCATTAAATTTGGTTATATTTATAGTTGGCATGATAAATATAAGAAATATTAAAAATAACCAAATAATGTCAAATAAATGGTAATAAAATAAAACAATAGAAAGCATTGTTGGAGTAACTATGAAAACAAAGCTCTCTATTCTAAAAAATGCTCTCTAATTTAAAGAAGATGCTCTCTAAACTAGAGAGCATTGTTGGAGATGCTCTAAACCCCACATATATACATGTGGCGCTGCCCTGCACCCCCACTACCCTCCTCCCCAAAATCTCCTCTTCGCTTTGTATCAAAAAGTAAGATTTACACGAATTATGCTAGATGCTCTAAGTTAGATTGCCATTTGTTTATCAATACAAGTGATTTGATCTACTCTTACGGTCAATTTAATGAAAAGTTGAAAATGATAGCAAAAATTGGTTGGTATGAGAAATTAGAAAATTAGTTGAAGAATGTAGAGAGATCATCTCCATCTCTTGGTCATTTTTATGAGTAGACTGACGTCCTCCATCTCCCTTCATTTTTTGCGGAATTTTTTTTTTCACCACCACCCAAAAAAAAAATTTCTATAAAAAAAAGATCTTTCACCACATATCTCGAACTTATTTTTCATCTTCTCACAAAAATATATTGAATTTCTCAACTATTTTTCTTCTATCGGTCAAACAGAGCCTTATAGGGAAAATAATAAATGAAAATATCGCACGGAAACGTAAAGCCAATTAAAACTAACTGAGGCTTGATCCACTTTTGGAGAAACGTAAAAGCCAAGACCCTTGTGTTCTTCAAGTGAATTAATGCATGCATGCATTCAAAATTTAAGTAATCTTCTACTATATATATACATGTACATGAATAAGTGACAATATCTTTGCCACTACTCTCTATCCTAAACCAAGTAGAAAATGGCTGGCAATTACACGGTCAATTTCTCTGGAGCAGCCATACAAGTAACAGTCGCCGACAAGGCAGCTCAAGTAGACAAATGGGTTCGTGAAGTCCGAGCTACGCACAACACCAACGGAGAAACCATGATTGTTGGATTGGACTGCGAGTGGAAGCCCAACACCATCCGATCAATGAGCAACAAGACCGCCACAATGCAGCTATGTGTCGGCACAAATTGTTTGATACTTCAAATGTTTTACCTAGACTATCTTCCTCAGTCCACAAGTGTTTTCTCAGCGATCCAAACGATTACTTTTGTCGGGGTTGAGGTTGGTGATGATGTGATTAAGCTTAGGAATGATTATGGTTTGCGTGTCGCTTCTGAAGCTGATATTCAAGCAATGGCTATGAGGCATTGGCCGATTAGATTTTATCGAAAACCAGGTCTAAAGGATCTTGCTTATCGGGTGGTAAGTCTTTCGATGCCGAAGCCTAAACATGTTTGCAGGAGTAATTGGGAGGCTAGGGTTCTTAGTTTGGAGCAGGTTGAGTATGCTTGCATTGATGCTTACGCTTCGTATCGAATTGGCCACAAGCTTATCAAGGAGATGCATCTGGTTAATTGATTTCTTCTATATTTTGATCATCTGTTTATGGGGTTTAGTTGCTTACTGCACTTGAGAATGCATTATCTGATGTTATGTTAATCCCCTTTTGTTATTCATGTTGATATTTATGGATTAATTTTCTAGCTTGTTTCTCTCGCTTGGTCTCTTTTTAAAATTCTGTTATGGTTGGTTAGTGATAAGCAATGGTACATATTAACATTTTCCACACAAATATAGAATATATAATAAGGATAATTGTTTCTTAACATTATCGTTCCTTGTAATGTGTTGGTCTTCTTTTATTTTGCATCTTGTGTCTTTTTGTTTTCTTGGTTGAGGATTAAGGCCATCTCCGATCTTTATTTTCATCCATACAAATTTTTATGATAGAAATGAGAAATAAAAAAAATATGTTCTAACGGGGTTTTTTATATTCATTTCGGTTCGGTGGAAAGTGAGTCATATTAGTAATTTCAAAATTCCTCATTTGACTTGGCACATTCTCATTAGATATTATAAAACCCACTAATTTTATCTCTTCCTAAGTAAATGTCAAATGAGAAAGAAATAAAGTACCATTGTAGACCAATTTTTATATATTTTTCTACCAATATGAAAAACTTGTCAAGTAGATATAGAAGTATTCTAAAAATGCTTTGACATAAGAGAGAAAAGAAAAAATATAAATTACCATTGGAGATGACCTAAAATTGTAACAGACAATGCTCCCTGACCTCCATGATTTGTAATCATTTACGTGGTAATAATTAATTTTTGTTTGTTATGAAAAAATTAAAAAGCATTAAAAAAAAGAGTCTAATAAAGAGGGGAAATGTTAACTTATGCCTTAGTCGCAAGTATATGCTAACTGCATGAGAATCAATACCTCATTTAATACATATTGTTATCTTGAATTATCAATATTTGGGTTTATCGTTAAGGCCACCCAAATAATAATGGGAAGAAGTGGGATAACTGACAAATATATAAAGCCCTCTTCCCTTCAAACGCACTTTCCTTTTCTTCTTAATTTTTGTGCCTTGCCTTGTGAGCATTAATCCTCTATTATTGAACATTACGATTTTTGTTTGGGTAATCTTGTTTACACCCACGTAATTAATCAATTCACCCCATCTTATATTTAAATTTTGATGGAAAAAATCAAAATGTTCATGAATCCAAACGGCCCCTATCTCCTAATAATCGTTAATCTTCACGCCCTCACCAATTCGGCAACTAACCTCACGTTATTTTTCCGCTATGGATTCTCCGATCAACTTCCCCACTTATTTTTGCCAAAGCATTTCACTGGATTTTGGGATGCTTTTCTGAAGTTTCACCAACCTCTCTCAACATTCTCTGTTCTAGTCATCATCTATGTTGACTGCAAGATTTTTCACTTTTTGAAAGGGGTTAGTCTTTGCCGGAAAAAACAAGAACCTAATGATGAGATGGGTGTAGAAAATCAAAGGAGGCCATGAACATAAAAATATGAACTTCCATTTTTATATCTATGGATACAGATTTTAGGCCATCTCCAATGGTGATTTCTATCCAACCAAATTTCTATGATAGAAAAGCCAAATAGAAAAAATATGTTCCAATGGTATTTTTTGTCACCATTTCTATGTGATGTGAAGGTGACTCACATTGGTAATTTCTATCACCATTTCTTACAGAAATGGTGATAGAAATTCCCTATATGACATGGCACATTCTCATTGAGTATTTTAAAACCCACTAATTCTCTCTCTTTTTAAATAACAGTCCATTTGGATTGAAGGAATGAGAAGGAAAGGAAAGGAAAAGTGGAGGAGAGATTGCATTTCACTCGTTTAGATAAATTTATCAAAGGGAATGGAGGGGAAAAGGAGAGATTGGAAGGGAATGCATCTTTTCTATCATTTATTTTGTTTCCTACCTATGTGAAAAGAAAAGTTTTTATGATTTTTTCACGTCAAATTAATTTGTTATACACATTCCTTTCTTTTCTTTTCTTCTTTCTATCCATTTATTTTCATTCCATTCTTTTCGATCTTTAACTATCCAAATAGCATAAAATAATATTGATTCTATTCAATTCCTTCCCCTCCTAATTAACGTATTTCCTTTTCATCCATCCCCTCCAATCCAAAGGATAGAAATGGAAAAATAGCAATTACCATTGGAAATGGCCTTATGTATCTTCTCCATTCTTCAAAAGTATAATAATTTGCTTCTATGCCTATGCACCTGATTACTTCCATGTTCCTTTCAAACTGAGAACGTAGTATAATGTTTTGCTGGAGCTTTTGATGGAGGCAAAGGAAGTGAGTACACCTCACACTTGCACGTTGAAACTCTAATTTTAAAGAAAAGTGACAAAAACGAGAAAGACGAACAATTCAGCCATTTTAGTCATCGCCACCCACTCCACCTCAAAAAACTCCAAAATCTATAACCCAAAACCAATCAAAGTATGTTCCTGCCATGGAATCGACCTATCTTCCTCATCCCAATCCTACACTTGCATAAAACCCACCTGCAATTTCCCCTGTTTTAACCCCCCTCCCTAATTCACCCACAGATCCCACCAAAAACACCCCCATCTATTTCCCTCCATGATGACTTTGTCTCAAAACCGATTAAGAAATTTGTTATTATTGCTCTTTAGAGTGAAAATAGCGATTACAACATGGATTGCTCGAAAACAGGTGCATTGTTATTCAGTATTTATCCTTTGATAGGAAATCAAATCCCCTTTCATCAGGACATTGGCCTCTATGAACCAACTTCTTGCATGTGCTTTATATAAATACACCCTCAAGTATAAAAGTTTTCGTTTGTGTGTCCAACTAGACTATTCTGCTTATTTTTTCAAGTGTTTTTGCCAACTCAGGGCTATTTTGTTTTTTGTACCCGTGAGTTTTGTGACTGAAAGAGAGTATTCAGAGACAAGGTAGGATAAATGTTAAAACTTATGGTAAATCACAAAATGTAAATTATATTTACATTAAGAATCCCGCTGGCATGTATGAACCTTTTTTTTTAAGCTAAAAAAAAAAGGCATTTTTCAACTGGTAACCAAAAATACATATATGTTAGAAAAAGCATCTCTCTCTGTCACTCCATCTCATCCTTGTAGACAAACACAGATGGAGCATACAACTTCCTTTTAACCCCATCCCAGTTCCAAACAAAGTAAGCAAATCAATCCAGATCACCTTTTTAACACCCCCACCACCATTTGAAAATAAGATACTGACCCAGTCCTTATCTTCTTCTTATATGCCACCACTACTCCATTTCGTCATTCTAGCATGGGCAGGCAGAGATTAATTTGTCGTGGATATAAATAATGCGTTCGCATCAGCAACCAGAACCCACATTTGATGACCGGTCTTCAGTGCTAGTGTCCCCATTTGAAACAGAAACTGGCTTACCTTGCTGTCTTATCTCATCATTTAGTTGAAGCTTTAACTTGGGCGAAAGATTCTTCACTTCCTCTGTTGTGTATATGTATATCTTCCTCACCATGCTACAGAACTCGCTGTATACATATATGCACATTAAATACAAAGTCAATAATACAGATATGCACACCCTACAAAATTATGTTTTTCAAAAGAAAACAAAAATTCAACAAACAATTTCCACACAAAATTGTCAAGAAAAGTACAAAATTGTGATAATTGTAACCACAACCTACGCGACCCATTTGTCAAGCAAGAATTTGATAACCAGACTGCAATGCAAGTGCATCCCACCAAGGATTAGGTTACCAAGATTATACAAACAATTGAAGTTGTTGAGATTTGTATATTCTATTTATAGCATGTGTATACTTAGGATATATTTAGAGAATCCTTATTAGAAGGAAACTCCTTAATATACTAGGTCTCTCTCTTGTAATATATTTTGTACCTTTCTACTCAATGATATAACATAATTCTCACATTCTCACAGAAGTAATCAGTTCACTATGTAAAGAACCGGGGAAGGGCTTGTAATGGAGGAGAAGCAAACACACCCTTCGGCCTTTTGTGGTTTTCAACAAAAATAATTTCAACCTAATCAATGGTCAATAATGCAACTTAATTATTTATCATCGTGCAATTTGGTAGATTGATTATGTCCCAAAAAGGAAATGGGGTTCTTAATTTAAGACATCTGAAAAAAGAAAGAAAGTTCTTAATTTGAGAAAAAAAAAAATTTTTTTTTTGTGCGTGTGTGTGTGTGTGTGTTTTTGTTGTGGGGTTGGGGGGGCGGCTGTAATTCTGAACTAAGTTAGGGAATCTTAGAGCAAGTATGTCATCTCAGTAGTAGAAAGCTCCCATACACAAAACACATAAACATTTGCATCTCTTGTTCAGAAAAAAAAAAGGTTGAGTAATGGGGCTTAACTGCCATGGATCATCCCCAACCATCATCATGTCATCCTCATCATCAGTGTAGACGACCTGCCATTTCTTTGTTGATCCACAAAGTTCACCTTCTATTTGAAACATCTCCTCAAATTTCGTTAGCAGATCCTCATAGCCACTAAACCTTGTCAAATCTACTGCCCTCCCTACAGCAATCCCTTGCATGTGGACCTGCACCATCAACCCAAGTTATATTCCATCTAAAATTTTCCCATTTTGAGAAATAATAATAAATCTACAAGGTACTCTTAATTTAGACCTAGAGATAAGGTCATCCTAGCTCAACAAATCGCATACTCACACAATGTTCAACAATTCCAATTTCTACTCATTGATAAGGGTTGGTTTTCTATGGGGCCGTTTGGTTTGGGAATCAATAACACTCAACAAAATCATGAAACCCCAATCTGAAGTACCTTAGTGCAGCTCCGAATTTGCCTGCTTTGCGACTCTTGAGTGGATACCGGGCATGATTTTTCAATCTCGCAGATAACTGAAGGAATATCAGGTCCGTTAACATTCGACGGCTCAGAATGCCTATCAGATTCAGCTTCTAAAGACGCACCTGGTTGATCCTCCACCACTATTGGCAAGGTTTCTTCCACGGTGGAGCGATCAATTAGTTCAATACCAAATAGCCTGTAGCCATTGCTTTGTCTCTTTTCACCAATTTCCTTGTTCACAGCAGGTACAAAAGACTCTGTTACGGTCTCACCTTGGTTTGACAAATACATTGGCTTGCTGGAAACAGGAAGCAATGAATTGTTCTCGTTGTAGCTGTGAGTGCTTCCCTTGGTAGTACCAGAAGAGAATTTGGGTGATGAATAAAGGTCTCGACCACGCAGTTGCTCACCAAAAGAGAAAGTTGATGTGCGGTTGTCAATATGGGATTTCCACATTCCTATTAACGAAATTGAAAATTCGAATAAATATCAATAAAAATAGATCTACAATGAGGAGGCATTTATAGGTTTTTATACCAATAGGAGAACGCTCTGGAATGGGTGAAGGTAAAACTTGCAGTCGAGCCCGTTTATTATTTCTTTGTGGAGGTTGTGGATTTGAAGGAGTTGATGCCAGAAGAGGCTCTAATTCCCATGGTGAAACTCTGTCCGGACGCAATATTGATGAAGGTTCATCCCATTGAATCTGAACATGAAAAGCAATATCATGCGTAACTTAATATGTACAACAAATTCATTATACCAATTAAAAGGATGCTGACAGAAAATTAGGAAAACAGCATGCATTAAACAAGTCCATAAACTAATCAACTCGAATTTAGAAATCTGCACCCTCTAAAGCATCTCAAACGCAACTATGAATTGGAGAGAAAGGGAGTGCCATACAGGATGCCTCAACATTGAACTAAAAGATTGTTAACCAATGCAAACATGTTTAATGACCATTAAGGTGATGTCAGGAAAAGAAAGGAAAACATTGTTAAGGACCCCTACATCTTGAGGGTCTCTAGTCTGCAATATCCGCTTTTCTATCTCCTTAACTTTTTCTCAAATTTTATAACATTTTTTCTTCTATTTGGATAATACCACTTTTAATGAACTGTAATTTACTAATTTTTCTACATAATCACCAAAATCTATAAATGAGCCACATATTCAACAAAAACTGTGTAACAAACAAAATTGCCGAATCAGATGAAGGCAATATACACACCTTTAGGGATCTCCACTCAGAATCAATCCATCTCGATGACGTATTATCTCCAACCCCAACAATAGTTCCACTGAACCTGTATAAGCATAAATAACGCTATACAGTTAATAACTAGTTTGAAGCTCTAAAACCCACAAATTCAATGGACAACAAACAATACCTTCTTTCAGGGACTTCCTCGCCCTCAAATTTCATCTTAAACCTCATCCCAACAGAGAGCTTGCAGCTTCGAGCTTCAAGGTACTTGTTAAGACTTACAATGAACACGGATCGACTTGTTCTGCGCACAAATAATGGTAGTTCAGCAAAAGATATCCTCTAATGTTTGAGTATGGAAAAAAGGACAAGTAACTTCAAGAACAATGCAAAGCCTAGTCTGGAAAATTATAGATGAGAGTTGACGAGCAATACTTTGCCTATTATCTAAATATGCGGCTCGCTAACTGGACACATACAACAAACGAATCCTGATGAATCAAAATGAAATATAAACATTTCTCAACTCATTATAATCAGAATAAATACCTTGGTTTGTAGTAAACTGAAAAGAGGGTTCCGGTCAAAATAGCATGGGATGCAGTGGCAAGAACACCAAGATGCATGCTATGACTGGATATAACAGAAGATGGCATATTGTTCAGTTGTCTCATAAGCCTCCTTACTCCAACACGTAGCTCCCCATTATCTCCCCTGGAAAATACAAGATAAAGAACAAAATCATTTCAGGCAACACAATATTAAAACAAAACCATTACCAACTCAATCACGCCCGCATAACTTGCCTTAGGAAGATAAAAGCATCACCAGCAACCAACTTTTTTGCACTAACAAAGACACTCCACCCAGTGGTGAGTAAATGGCGCCGAGGTTGCCCTGAAAGTGATGTTTACCATATGTTAACAATATATAAAGGCCAAAAGATTTGGTCCAAATCAAGACTCAGCACCAAAGGAACCAGAGCATTAGAAGTTACTAAAACCTTGAAATTCCTACCAGCAGAATTACGTTGGGAATCTAAGTGCAGCAACATAGTTGCAAGGATATCATTGTCCTAAATGACCATAGCTTGGTGATACTACTTTCTTTTTTGTTATGCGTCATTGTGCGGCGATACTGGGTACACCAGGGTGTTCGAGCCTGAAGGGGAGGGGGAAGAGGGGGGGGGTTGGGCTCGAACTTATGACCCTGGGGATGGAAACCAGCCGCTTTACCACTTGGGAAGTACCCTGGGTATAGCTTGGTGACAGTACTAAAAAAGTCTACAAATATGGAGTGTAGAACCCAGTGTTTATTTAATGTCTGAAGGAAACTTGCTTGTTGGCATCAAAAGCTAAATTATCTCCAGGTATCGAGATGGTTTGACAAAAAACCACACTTCACCCAAAAAAATTTTGACTGGATGACAAATCTTCAGCTTACAAACCTATTTAACACTGTTTTTGTTAATTATTTATTACTGTAATAAATGTACCACTGTCAACCAATTGTCCAAATTTTAAGAATCAGTAAGTCTCCCACTCCAAGCCCGTAATTACAAATATAACATCAACGGAAGAATCGGCAGAAAAATTCTAACCTCGAAATATGTGACGAAAATGCCATTCATTGCCATGAAGATCAGTGGCAATCAATTCTTGCCAGGGTGGCTGTTGAGACATGTCCTGGAAAGAAAATTTGAAGTTAAGACAAGGGTTTGGAAAACCTAAAATCTGTCGGCAGTTCTGAAAGGTACTGAAACTGTAATTAAAATAGTGAAATGGATGGGTTAAATTAAATCGTACCAATGGAGGTAAACAATCATCTGCATGTCTCCGAAGTACAGAGAATCCACCATGGGTGCTTGTGTCAGATGCAGTAAGTGTCTTGCAAAATGAACGGACATTGCACTTTTGAGGTTCTGGAAGGGGGGGATCTGGGCTTGTTACCTCAGCTTGCTGATCCATGTAAGAGAATAGAAGTCAGGTCACAAAAGTAACATCAGTACACAATTAATGGTATCTTGCCATAGATATTCAGTATACATTTATGATGCAAAACTAAATGGAATGAACAAATCCTGACTAAAAATAAATCAAGGAGAAAAACTTACATCCGGTTCAGGTAGCAGAGTTATTTGCGCATAAACTTCATCCGTTTCTGGTTCAGCCTACATTTAGGTAAAAAAGGTGACTAATAATGAACCAAAGAGAAAGAGAGGGGTATCTAGGTGCATTCAAATGAAAAATGAAGAGAAGATCATTTAAGTGCATACTGGGTCATAATAAAAATCACCTGTAGTTGAACATTCATGACTTTGCAGAGTATTTTGGCTGGTAAGTTGAAAGAAGGAAGTTGTTGATCTAATCCCTGATGTGTCGATGCTTCAAGCTGTAACAAGAAACAACATTGATAAAATAATGGAGAAAATTAATGGGTTAAACACAGGAAGAATGATCAGTCTGATCATCAGGATCGGTGGCAATGGGTACTAGCAATAGCCAGCGTGTTTAATAAGAACATGCAAGATGTTAAACATAATGCCCATACAAAAGCCCACCTGGAAAAAGGAAAAGAAAAATGTACAAATCTCTTACATTCCCTAATAAATCAGTCCTAGACTACAATTCTAGAAAAAAAAAGTAGTTATTGGCATTATGTTATGTATTTCTACATCTACATGGTAACTTGGTACTCATACATGAAGAAGACAGAAGGTGAAAGTTTTTGCTTGGTTGACCTCTTGGATGAAAGTAAACACATGTGATATTCTTCAAAAAAGAAGGCCTAATTTAGTGATTTCCCCTTCTTGGTGTATTCTGTGTAAACAGAAAGGAGAAAGCATTGACCATATTCTCTTGCATTGCAATTATACTACCTAGATGTGGAATAAGGTGGGGGAGGAACTTGGTATAATTGGTGCTTTGCCTAATTCATGGCATGCTTTGGTGGGTATGGAATGGCAATTCTTAGGGGTTAAGAAGAAGTCTAATTTGCTGTGGAGATGTTTGTTGCTTGGCATTATTGCCGTGCATTTGGCAAGAGAGAAACTCTAGGGTATTTGAAGATAAATGCAATGAAGCTGCAGTACTTTGGCCAAAATCAAATTGTTATCTTCAATTTGGGCTAGCTCTTCTAATCTTTTTGGCAACCTCTCCATCTCTGATCTTTGTTTGAATTGGGGCGCAGCTATCCAGTGATGTAGCTGTCTTTTGAGTTTGGTCTTGGTTGTAGATTGTTAATTTTTTGCTAAGTATATTTGTATCTTAAGGGGTTTGGTGGACTGCTGGTTCACCAATGATGTACTTTTCTCTGTTCTCGCTTTGTTTATTTGATTAATAAAAGCGCCTTTGTTTCCAATCAAAAAAGACAGAACCTCCTACTTGATATATCTGTGGATGGAAACTATGGAATTCATATGCCCAGAAAAAAGGGGGGAAACACAACACACCTGTTCCATGTGACCTTGCGGAAAGTAATAAACCCGTTCTCCTTCACAAGGAACCGTGACAAGCGGTCCAGCACATGAGTGCCACAGTTCCTTGTACAAAGCATCCGAGGCTCCTGTAATCAAAGATCGCGAAAAGCTAAAGTTAAGCGAAAACAATAAAAGAAAGTAATCATAAACACATGCACAAACTGGCTGTCCATAGCCGATCAAGAATCCTAGTTCAATAAAAAAGGCACAAAACCATTATTAGGCAAACACTGCAAAGCTTTACTCAAGCTATGAAGATTATAATAACTACACATACTTGAGACTAATATAGTTAAAAACTTAAAGTGGTGTGAAACCACACTAAGCACTACAACACAAGGAATGGGCAAGTTCCAGGTAACAGTGACTTGATCAGCCCCATATTAGGTTTATGCAAAACAAACAAAATTATCGAATCCAAATTAATGTTTAAATTAAATTTACTAGCTAAGGAAGCTCTTGAAGCAACAAAAAAAAAATTAGAACAAATACAGAGCCACAACTAGCTACTCAAAAGAGGACTAAACCAAATGATTAAAAGAACGATTACTATCAAAGAAAGGCCTCTTAGCAATTGCCAATCCTAACAAATGAAACACTGAAAGAATGAGAGTTCGGCTAAAATGCTGCACAGGACAGGCAATACCCAAAGCTCGGTAGGGTAATCATATTTCAAACATTCCAAGTCTTTCAAGTATCAATCAATTGCCATAAAGAAAAATAATTTCCTCATCCTACCAATAATTTAAATAACATTCAGAGTGCACTACAAGAACAAACCTGGGTGAGGACTTCCAGATAAGTGATTTGCAGCAATATGAGCCATGAAAATACCACCCTTAAATCCTCAAAGCAACCACTCGATATGATAATATCTTCAAAATAAGCAAGAAACCCAGTCCGTTATGAAAGGCTACTGTTATTTTGAAGGAGACAGCGTACTAATAGAAGTTATCAGCAATCAATACGTAATTAACAGAACCGCCAGAGATATATTTGGGGAGATAATTAATGATATGGATAGTTTTTTCAGAGAGCTAATTAAAGCCACTAAATGCTTATGTGTGACGGTTACTCTCTGCTTTCTGGCCTTAAATGGAGCAAAAAAGCCTGGTTATCTTGGGGCCTTTAACATATATGTCTGAACTCTCAAGATAAAGATCACCCGAAAAGCATGAACCCTTCACCCGCTGGATTATATTATCCAAAACCTCTTTCTCTTTAAGCTAAACTTTCGGGATAAATTTCTGCAAAGTAAAGCAAACACATGTTCGTTACACCTCCACAAAAGCTACTACCTTTCCGGTAAATAAGAAAAACTGAAACACATCATTAAAATAATTAGAGAGATATACCTATCTCCATATATATCTATTAGAGAGATATACCCATGTCCATATATATCTATCTATATATATACATCACTGAAATTGTTAAGAAAAATACAGAGTATCTGGACAGGATTAATCCTGAAGACCCTATAGAGACGCAAGGGGAATAATCGGTCAAAATGTTTACCAAAATACGGAGCTCGAACAGTTGGCAGACTCGCAACATGCAACATGAAGACTGATCGAAGACTTGACAAAATGACTACGCGTTTTCAACAACTTCAGCTATACCTATATATTTTCTTCAAGACAAAACAACTACACGTACACACACATATATATACACGTGCATATACTTGTGTATACCTGTATATGAACAATATGAATAAAATCGAGCCAAATCGAAACTTCGGCGAAGAACAGAAGCGACTCAAAAATAAAGCAAACGATTTGGACAGCAGTACCTACCAGTATAAAGGGATTCATGTAATACAAATTTCAACTACTTCAGCTAAATGATCATACATATGTACGGACGGGACAATACGAATCAAAAAAAGGAGCCAAATCGAAAATTCAATGAATAACGGAACTGATTTCGCAGCAGTACCTATGGATTCGAACTGATTCAGCTCGAAATCAAATCTGTGGAAAAATCCGCCATTTCCATATCAAATCACAATAAAATAAAAGCTCCGAAATTGTTCTCGAAACGGTCAAAGCTCAAAAGAGGAGATGGATCAATGAAGTATATAACAGCAATAATTAGGGTTTCGAAAAGGAGAAAAAAAAGTAAGAAAGGGGGATGAATGTTGAAGGCTGTAGAGAGAGGTGATAGTCTTTGCCTGGTTGAAGCCGACACGACCCCTGCAGAAATTACATTTAATAAAAAATTCCTTTCTCTTCTACGCTTTTCTCTCTCTACCAAATAAAATACGTGTACTTTTTTTTTTTTTTTGTTACAAATATTCTTTAAATTAATTTTTAATCACTAGCATTTACTTAAAATTCGCTAAATAAGAGATCAATCACATTAGAAAGAATTTATTTGTAAGAATTCGTATAATATCAGATAATGAATTATTGTAGTTTTTTTTAAATAAAACCCACTTAATGAGAAATAAGTAGATTTACATAAATTCGACTCACATAATTGATAAACATTCACCTCATATAAAGTAATGAAAGGAGTGCTTGTGATAAATAAAGAGGTGTTAAAATATATTTTTAATTAAATTTTAGAGAAAGCGTTTGTGACATACGTGTGTATATATATATATATGGGTCATTATCTATCTTACCATATATATGTTAAAAAAATTGTACGCAAACAATACATGTGCGATTCAGTTACATATAAAGAAAAATAAGAGTTATACTACTCACGTTGTTTCGCTAACGCAAGGGTTCGAATTTTCTTGTTTGCACTATATTAAAAATATATATCTTTAAATAAAACTCATGAAAGCAAATTTAGGAGAATAAAAGCTTAATACGATACCTTCTATTCTTTTGTAATAGTAGATACATACAAATTTATATATACGTGATAAAAAGAGAGCAAAAAGAGCTCAATGTCTTTCTTAAAAAGAGAGCAGAAAGAGCTCAATGTCTTTCTTAAAAAGAGAGTAGAAAGAGCTCGATCTCTTACTAGACTATGTAAAAATGATTCATAATGGGATAGAAAAATTATTAAAGAGTTTTTTTTTTTTTTTTTTTATCTAAGTATCAATTATTTATAGACATCCTCTCTAACCAAGTTATTAGAGAAGGCCTAAATTAGCTACTTTACGTGAAATTTTTTATATCAAAATTATAAATCTATTTAGAATTATTGAAAATAAAATATACATAACATATTTATATTAATCGAACACATTTGGTCAGAACAACAAGACACAAAACAGTGACAAATTAATATATAATGATAACCCATTTCTCATAAATAGATTTTGATGAAAATTAATAAATTTAAGTGATTCTCGAACGAAAGACATTATAATTATATGTTTATTTAAAATTATTAAAAATAAAATACTCATATAATATGCATATATATATATACAAAAATATTTAAGTGAGGATTGATTCGAATTAAAAATAGATTATATATATGTGTGTGCAGAAATTTTTAGGTGTGGACTAATCCGTATAAATTGATCTTTTTTATGACAATTTTATGTCATAAAAAATATCTTTCCAATATTTTTATGACAAAAAATTATTATAAAAATGATCGGTCTAGAACGGTTCGTATTAGAAATGAAGTTTATATATGTGTATGTAAGACCATCTTTAGTGGGTAGTTTAAAAAGGTAGGCTAAAAATGTATATTTACACTATTTGATAATGGAGAGTTGCAGCGGGAATAAGCTAAATTTACCTCGCACGATTTATGAAGTGTCGGGCAAGACTATGAAACCATCCCACGATAAATGATGTATCGGCGGATCCTTTTGCTTCCCACAACACATCATGTGTCGTGGCAGGCATTTTTTTTTTCTTCTTCCATTTCCAAATACTTGAAAGAGTACCAACGAGAGGAAATTTGAATGACGTATTCCCACGACACATCATCTATCGTCCCAAGCTTTTTCTTGATTTCTTACAATACATGATGTTATAACCTGCCACGATTGATCATTGATCGTGTAAGTTAAAATTTTGTCGGCTGTTATTTTTGAATGTGATTTACACTTTTAATTATCTTTTTATCTTTCTACCTTATTAAATAAGGCAATAAAAAAACTAAATTTAATCATTTAACTTAGAGGATAGAGATGGTCTAAGTTTTTGTTTTCTTATTACAGTACATTGTTTTTTCTCTCTCTCTCGGTGGAAGAGCCTGAAGATTTTTAGAGTGTGTCCGAAAGAGAGGCGCAGTGCGCATAGCGGCGTAAAATAATGGGAAGGTGCCAAGGAGGACGGAATTGTAGGCTGACAAAGGTGGAAAGCGTGCCCCGATATGGATACAGTTTTCTCGTCCAGCGTCCACGCGAATAAATAAAGAAATGTAAAGATTACTCACTCCACATTATTGAATTTAATTTAATTCAAATGTTAAATTTATTATGAGGGCTCGTGCATCTAGGATTTATCTTGGTTTCTAATAATTGTGAATCTGATACTGTATTTAATACACCCTATTGCATGGCAATTAGAATATTTTTAATGGAATTGTATAAAATTTATACATTATGTAATTTTTTTATTATTCTAGCTTTATTTGATTGTAAAGTAGAAAAAAAAAATTAATTAAATTAATTTTGATGAAATGATAAAAAATAAGTTGAGTAATAGAGGTCATATCCTCTTGATTTTTAAGTTTTTCAATGAAAAAAATTTCTTTACTTGATGGTGAGTAAAAAATTTCTACCAAATATATTGAAAGATAGAGGATATATATTCATAAAATGAGCAATACTTTTCATCTTATTTTCTTTTTTCATCTTTGCAATCAAACAAAGTCTAATAGTTGTATAAAATCAATGCCAACTAAGCTTTTGTATATAATGGATGTATATTTTGCACATTCAATTTATACAGTCATGTAGGATACTCTCTCCACCCACTAATTCCCTCTCCTTATTTATATAGTTTCTTATTCTTTAGGTGACTATTTTTTTATTAGATCACTTTTTTTACACATGAGTGTTAATATTAGTTATTAGAGAGTAAATAAGTTTGTGTAAAACTCACTTGTCATATAAGATTTACATAATAATTTTATACAGGCATGTTGAAAATGCTCTTATATATAAATCTAGTTGTTTAAGTCTTAAAAATGAGGGAGAAGGACTTGAACTCAATATTTTAAAATTGGAAACCAATTCTTTTACTACTCAAAAACACCCCGGGTCTCATAAAATTTATAAATAAGAGATTTTATTTTAGGTCGGTTTTGATACCTAAATTTGAATCGAATTTAAAGAGTTGCAAAAAGAAACACTAAGGGTGCGTTTGATTAGCCATATTTTTCATGAAAAATATGGCTTTTCCACCAAAGTTGTCACTTTTGTGCTGTTTGATTGCCAAAATTTTTCTGGCAGTCAAACTCCCACTTTTGACACTATTCATGTACTTTTCCTTGTAAACAAGGAAATATTTTCTTGGTGGGGGGGTTGTATTTATTTTCCAGGCAATTGCACATTTTTCTAGATAAAATTTTACCCATTTTTACATTAAAAATGCTATAATTTAAACTACAAAATTCAAAATTTAATAAAAATTTAATATTTAAAATCTACTAATCAAGATCAATTAAACAAGATCAATCATGACTATAAAATTATGTAAAAAAAATACCCATAATTTTTTCTACATTAAAAATGCCACAATACAACCAATATTTTTCGGGTAAAAAATTAAGGCAATCAAACACATTTAATTGACATTTTTCATGCAACTCAATTCTAGGCAATTCAATTACCTGGAACTTATTTTCTTTCCATGTAATTCCATACTTGTAATAAAACGCACCCTAATTTTAACTTGACCCAAATTGAATAGGGCCTTCTTATTTTTTCTGCTCGTCAGATTTTTCAAAGTAACCTTTTTTACTTTGACCTACTCAAATATATTTTCTTTTTCTTTTAGATATTCTTATAATACTGTTAAATTGCAACGATATATGCATGCGCAAATTAAAGTGTACAAATAAACAGGGTGGGTTTGTGTTTTTAAATATAAAACTTGTCACAAATCGACTCAGGTAATTATTTGTTAAAGCAACATAAAAAAGGTTAATTATTTGCTAAATAGGTATAATATTCTTTTAGCATTCCCACTTTCTTTTCTTTTTGTTTTACACAAATTCTCAGTTTGCCCCTTAAGTTAATTTGTTGAAATTAATTTTCTTTTTTTCTTTTTTTTTAAAACAAATGAACCACTTTATTCCAATAAATCACTCAACAAAACATCCGATAAAAAAGGAGGGGAACATGCTCCCAAACCACTCGACCAGACTCAAAATTAGCATCCCTAGCTATGTGGCGGGCTGCATAATTTGTTGATCTTAGGATAAACTGAAAAAAACATTGATTTAGATTTTTAATAAAGTTCTACAATCTTGAAAAATCAAATCGGCCATGGTGTCACGGGGTGCTTCCCAACAGCACTCGTGACTGGCTACACTTCAACGACACAGTGCACGCGCCCGAGTGCAACACAACCCAACAAGAGATCCAGCACCAGCACAACCAGGTCGTCAAGCATCATCTAATTTTAGATTTATGCTTAGGCTAGTTTTTTGGAGAAGTGTATTCTCATATGTAAATATTATTTCCATGTAAATAGATTTAGGAATTTCCTTTGTAATCATGTCCTTGTAACTTGTGTGAGCCAACGTACACTGCTACAACTTTGGTATTTTTATTAAGTGGTTATATGTAGGGATAAAACTATATGCCTCACATCTGAGTTGCCTATCAATGCACGTTGTCTAGCACGCTGTTTCAAGCTCTTACTTTCTTTCATACTATAATAACTTTCCATGTAATCAAGTTTAATGCAATGAAGTGATTTCAATTTATGCTCAAGCTCTTTTTAAATTACTGTTGTTGCGTGTTGTTTGTTGATTGTAAATAAAATTCGATTGAACTCAACCAAGCTATCGGTTAGCACGGTCGCTCACGCAGCCTCCTTTGTGCCATTAAATGACGCCCCGTGACACATGGACACGTCTTCTCTTTCTTTCGCAATAACTTGAACCACAAGCTGTGAGTCACATTCAAGTATTACGTAATTTTCTACCCGTTGTTTCAACCAACTTAAGATTTCACGGACACCTATAGCTTCAGCGATAAGAGACGACATTAGACCTTCTTTGATCCCCTGCACCGCTGCTATGAATTTGCCACAAGAATCTCGCAAAACACCTCCAAAACTAGTACTTTTCTGACCTACAAATGTGCTCGAATCCAAATTCCATTTCTTCCAACACGTTCTAGGTTTCTACCATGTTTTTGGAATACTATGTTGCTGCGTCTTTTGTTGTTTTCTACTTCTCTTATGCGTTTCTAGCCACTGTCTACGATCGTCGATAGCTTAGGCAACAATTTGAGCCAGAGCCACGTTCCACCACTGGATAAATGAGCGCGCTGAATTGGCATGATCATGTATCTGTGAATAATTCCAGCAGTCTCGAGCTTTGGGGGCATTGAATAATGGCATGGTAATCATCTCCATCTTATACATTACAGATTGGACAGCTGGTCTCAATAATAATGTACCGCTTTTTGAGAGCTACACATGAGGGTAAACAACCTGTGAGTACACGCCAAAGTAAATTACGCATTTTAGGGTGTACTTGAACCAACCAGACCTCCTTCCAACGAGTAACTGGCGATAATACAGCAATATTCGCCATGTTGAGCAGCCTTCTATAACCATTACGGACCGTATATTGGCCCTTTGCATCCCATTGCCAGTACTACTTATCTGGTTCGCAGCGAATTGAGAGAAGGATTTTTAAAATTTCATTTACATCCCTCTCATCAAATATATTTTTAATGGCTTGCACATCCCATTTACTGCTCCTATTAATTCTAATCGCTGACATTGTTGCATCTTCTAAGTCATCAAAAAACTCTGTTTCAATATACAGATTGTCATCATTATTGAGCCATGGATACCCTAAAATCAGTATATTAGTACCGCTCCCCACTTGAATACGCGCACCTTCTCGAATAAATTGTTGAGATGATAAAATACTCCGCCAAATGTAACTAGGATTGTGCCCTATTTTTGCTTTCAAAAAATTGCTATTAGGATAATATCTAGCTTTGTAAATACGAGCAACAAGAGAAGCCTCATTAGAAAGAAGTTTCCATCCTTGTTTGGCAAGCATAGCAATATTAAAACACCTAAAATCACGAAAACCCAAACCGCCTTCCATTTTATGAGCACACATACTGTTCCACTTTTTCCACCTCACACCTCCTCCATGATTCGATCTCGAACCCCACCAAAAGCTATTCATCAACCTTTCCAGCTCTACACAAAGGATGACCGGAAGTAAAAATACTCACATTACATGACTAGGAAGAGCTTGCACTACCGACTTTAACAATACCTCATTTCCCGCTCTAGAAAGCATTTTATTTCTCCACTCTTGCAGTCTTTTCAAAACTTTTTCTTTGACAAACGTGAATACATCCCACTTATTACGGCCAATAAGAGACGGCGTTCCTAAATATTTGCCATGATTCAAACAAATTAGGCCCCTAAAAGCTCACTGATATTTTTCCTCAAATCTTCAGTTGTATTAGGGCTGAACAAAATATAAGTCTCTATCTTTTAATTAGTAAATGACTTCCCTTTTTTATTAATCAATTTCTAAATCTCGCTCTCTAAAAGACAAATACACCCACCCCCAACTTCATCATACTCCGGCACCCCCTTTGGCCATTGTCATATCGGCCACCACTATATGTTTATTTTCTCTCTCTAAAAAATAAAACCCAAATCCTTCACCACCCTCATTAGTCTTTATCTCCCTCTCTCAAAATGGAAACTCAAACTCACTACCATTCCATTCCCACCCAAACTCACAAGTCACAACCACCATCATATCATTAAATTTTCTTTCTAAAATTGAAGACTCAAAACCACCACCACCTTTACCATAACTTTCTCTCTCAAAAATATAAATTTAAACTCACAACCACCCAAATCCAACTCTTACCTCCCACGTCTCTCCTTAACTTTCTTATTATAAAACACAACCCCCCACCCCGAAATCCACTCCGACCCCTTTAGCCCACGCTCCACCACCATCCCACCTCCCACTATCCACAGCCAATGGCGGATCCAAGATTTTATGTTAATGAAGGCACTTAAGAATTTTTCTTTTTATATAAAAATAGAAGTAAAACTTATTATATATATATAGTGAAACTTTAACTATCTTATTAAATTTATAACATTTTATTAAGGGTACGGCTATTGATAATCTAAATAATTCCTTTAATTAGTACTTTAAAATCTATTAATTTATTAAGTGCTAGAGGACATACTTGCAATCAAACACTAATGATCGTTAATTTATATATTAAGTAATTTAAAAAATGCACGATATGTAAATAAATTGGAGAATAACTAAACATGACTCACTTTACTAATATAGTTATCCGTTTCCGTAATATTATAAAACATGTATAATATAGTTATCCGTTTTTGTAATATTATAAAACATGTATAATATAGTTATCCGTTTCCGTAATATTATAAAACATGTATAATATAGTTATCCGTTTCTGTAATATTATAAAACATGTATAATATAGTTATCCGTTTCTGTAATATTATAAAACTATGTATATAAAAAATATTTGAGCGGGGTCACGTGCCCTTACTCGCTCTCATGTAAATCTACCAATGCCCATATGCACTGCAACTCTATTACTTTATATATCTTTAAAAATAAAAATCAAAACCCACCTACATCAACTTCGTTTCTGATTCTAAATCTTATATGAAGTCTTCAAATGACTTAACCATATAGTAACCTAAAAGATACTCCATATAATATAATTTATTTTGTGAGCTATCTATGCGTAAGATAATAAATCAATTTTATTTCGGAGCCAAAATCTATAGAATAGCTTCACATAACTATGTTACACATTTCAAAATTTTAGAGTTAGGCTGATAAATAAAGTGAGATAAAAAATTTGTTTAGTTGGGTACCACAATTTACGTTAATGTTAGCGCTGGGTTCGACTAGAAGCTCCTCAGGTCGAATTCCGGCAGTTGCAACGGGTGGCCAGCGACTGGCCATTGTTCCGCGAATAAAGATTAGTTGAGATGTGCAAAAGTTGATCCAAACACTTTGTGATACTAAAATGTATCTGAAAAACAAATACTATACCAATCTTACTATGCGGAGTTAAGACCGATTCAAACAATTAGAAAGCCGGTCGCTCTTTAACTAAGACTGATGTGAATAAAATAAGATGGATTAATGAAGGGCGCCAGAATAATTGAGAACAAAGACAGAAAGAGCAAACATGTCAAAGCAAATGTTGACTGCAATTTTGGTAACTACATACAAAAAGTACATTTCTTTTCCTGTAACTATTTTTCCGGCAGTGCCTTGCTTGTATTTTTCTTGGTCAGACTGCCGCACATGTAATTTCTTTGACGTATCATAAGGAGCAATTATTTTTAAATTTTAAAAATGTATTAGGGAGAAATAATTATAGTTAATTTTTAAGATATTTTTTAAATAGTTAATAGACCTTTTGACATACGTTACGAGTTACAAGTTATTGGATAAAATGATCAAAAGAACAAATGAATAATTTAACCTTATGTATGGGAGAAAAGAAGAGAAAATTTATCTTTTCTCTAGTTTAATTTTTTTTTTTACGGAAAGAGAAAGAGAGAAAAATGTATTTAAAAATATTTGATTAACCATTTTATCTTTAAAATATATAACATATTTTAAAAAAATGATATTTTCTATTTCTTTAACTCACATACATAAAGGGTAAAAAAACATTTTCTTTCATTTTAAACTTTCAAACAGATTATAAAAAATAAATTTAATTTTTCTATCTCACAATAATTTTACTCATGTCTGTCATAAATTTCCAAATAGAGGATCACCATTTGACAATTTTTAAAAAAATTATGTTATACTAACTTATAAATCTTATTACATATTTTTATCAAATGTGTTAAACGAGTTATATTCGGTAAAAATAGTTAAAAAGATTTGTAAGGCCATCTCCATTGCAAAGGCT